>CM076614.1:9345661-9535588 GCA_038502775.1 Hippodamia convergens | reverse complement strand
ATTGATCCCCCCAATTTTATTCAGTATGGGGTGATATATCGGAGGTAAAATAGGGTGATTAATGTTCTAGATTATCCCCCGAAATTTGTTTACATCCAACCAATTTCTACCGCAGGAGCCAATGATATACGAGCCAAAAGAACGTGAACGGACTGAAAACTCACAAGAAAAAGACGAAGATAATTCCCAGTGCAACCCTAACAAAAAAAAATAATCTCCCAGGATGCTGTATTAAAATGTATGAGATTTGATATATTACAGCGGATATCTGTGTAGAAATAAAAGTCCGACTCGGCGTTTTCTAGTAGTTAGAAAGCGATTTACCTCCGGGACTATCTGAAAAAAGGGGTTGGGGTTTTGGTTTCTCGTAATGGCGTTTCAATACCCTTTCCCGGAATGCTAGTTTCACTCTTTTGTTTTGTTTCACCATCAGTGTCTGTACTGGATGGGTTTGGACTTTGATTTTTTCTTTATTTCTTTCGATCAATTCGAGATTTTCATGTTTGATTTCCAGCTCTTTTATTTTGTTACATCAGATTCATCTTGTCATTTTTATTTTGATGAAGAAAAATTGGATGGAGATGTTTTCAAAACTTGAGGTTGAAATGAGGGACAAAAAGTGTGAAATGAATGGCAAACAAGTATTTTTTTAATAATTATTCAATTGCAATCCTTTTCTGAACAATGTTAAAAGTCTTGAGAATGATAAAAATGAAAATTCTCCATATATTCATAATAAGAAATTCATGAATTTCATGTTGAGAAAATTGTCGAATTTTAAAACCAAAGACCCCATTTTAATAGCCCATGTTGACGAGCCGATGTAAGGATGAATGCGCCCTTTAAATTTAAAAGTTTCGCCTACAGCAAACTCCAGATCGATCCAGCTTGGGGTGCAGAAAAAATTCATGAAACATCTTCTGAATTATTCACGTGAATCTCTCATAGCAGGGTTTAGCCAGCAAAAAAGGAACGAGAGCTTAAATATTGACGCATGGAGACTGCACCTTTTATATTTTATTATCGCGATGTTGATTCAACAATTCCAAGAATAAATTCATCGCTCTATTACTTCCTACCATAAGGCGAAAAAATCCTCGGCGCGCCTCTAATTTTTTACGAGTGTTTGGATGAACCGATAAGAAGTCCTAAAAAGTGAGCTACCCTCATTTCGGGGACTTTGAGGACAACGTTCTGGAATTAAACCGACGAAAGTTGGGGCAAAAAAGGGAAATCATGTGACAATGCATCCCAGTTGGAGGCAGATAAGGAGGTTTTAAGGTTTAGAGCATAACCTCCCCCTCCGCAATTTCTCTTCCTTGCGGCTCCCAAGATAATGGTAATGTAATCTTGGGACAAATATAATTCCAGACATAAATCTAGGACATGTTCGTTGTTAGTCTACTTGTTTTCGGTTATTATATCATCTTGCTAGATGCATAAGGAAACGGTAAATCAATGCTGGGTTACACGACACGTTATCTCGTACGGATTATGCGGTACAGGGAAAGTTATCAGCGGTACACATACATATTCATGGAGAAGAGACGGTACAGGATGTCACAAGACATCGGCACAAGGTATGCTGCGAGCACAAACGCTCCCCTCAACTTTTTCACCATTTTTTTTAACTTGTTTCGTCCCAAAGGTACAGATTCAATATATTCATTAGACTGATTCAAAAAAATCGCCTTTTTTTGTTTTCACGAAACCTTCCCCCCCTAATTATCTTCTGGGTATCGAAAAAAGACCTCTGTGAAAGTATCAGCTCCAAATAATAACATTTAGAGGTCGCTCATCAATTATTCCTATTTTCCCTACTAATAGCAGTGAAAAAATTTCTTTTTTCGATAAAAAATTTCTAGAACACAAACCAATAGACGGATTTCTTTGTGTGATACATTTTCGTGTAGACAATCAGATACTCTACAAACACGTTCCTTACGATATTTCGATAAAACGGCCTCTTCAAAAGTTATTCGATTCGATGCTAATATTGAGGCATTTTTGAAGAAAAAAAATATTCAAAAAAATCGACTTAACTTGTTTTCACGCAACTCGCCTTCTAATCATCTTCAGGGCATCGACAAAAGGCTTCTGCGAAAATATTAGCTTTGAATATTAATATTTAGAGGTCGCTCATCGATGGTTTCTATTTTCGCTGCTGATGGCAGGAAAAAAATTCTATTTTCAATAAAAAATTTTCTGTTCACGAACCAATAGACGGATTCCACTGTATGATACATTTTGGTGTAGAGAACTAGATACTCTATGAAAATGTTTCATACGATATCTCGATAAAACCACTCGTTCAAAAGTTATTTGAACTTTTTTTTCCAGAATACCTCAATAAAGAGGTATTTTGAAGAAAAAGTTCGAATAACTTTTGAACGAGCAGTTTTATCGAAGTATCGTTTGAGACATTTTCGTAGAGCATCTAGATCCCTACACGAAAATGTATTACACAGTGGAATCCGTCAATTGTGTTCGTGAAGAGAAAATTTTTAATTGAAAAAAGAAAATTTTTTCCTGCTATCAACAGCATAAATAGAAATCATCGCTGAGCGCAAAGCTAATATCTTCACAGACGCCTTTTTTCGATACCCTGAAGATAATTAAAAATAAGTTTCGTGAAAACAAACAGAATCGAATTTTTTTAAATAATTTTTTTCTTCAAAAATACCTCAATATTAGCATCGAAACGAATAACTTTTGGAGCGGCCGTTTTATTGAAATATCGTAAGGGACATATTTGTAGAGTATCTGATTGTCTACACGAAAATGTATCACACAATGAAATTCGTCAATTGGTTTCTGGTCTAGGAATTTTTTTTTTGAAAAAAGGAATTTTTTTCCCTGCTTTTAGTAGGGAAAATAGAAATAATTGATGAGTGACCTCTGAATATTATTTGGAGCTGATATTTTCATAGAGGACTCTTTTCGATACCCTGAAGATAATTAGGGGGGGTTCGTGAAAACAAAAAATGTCGATTTTTTTAAACAGTCTTATATTCATCCATTAATTGTTCCTTCAATCTTCACAGTACCTTCAAAAAAACTCTCTTTTTTATTCACAAGTCATAATACATCTTCGCTATCAAAAGAGCATAATAATTGAACAGTTTTTTGTCTGGGTGTATCCTCCATTTTTCAACCAAAAAAAAGATCATCGGTTTTAATCGAAGAAAAGAGAGAATCAGACGTAAACAGTGTATGCAGATGTGGAGGGAAGGTCAATAAGATGAAGAGCATCCCGGAATGGATCCCGTACATCCTTATTTGAAAAGCTAAATAATAGAGCCCTTCCTTGCTTGCCTAAAATCTTCAGCATCTCCATTAATCTTCCCAGTAATACAATTGGAATATTTTTATCTCCCTTTCGCTTCTCTCTCGATATATGTTTCGGCATTACTTTTCCTTTCCCGAGCTCCGAATTCTTTATCACTGATCTCCAGGCAGGGAAAAAGATACGTTCATCAATCTTGCTGATGACTCCGGTTTAATGAGATACAGGAGAAAAAATATCTCGGACTCTGCCTTTCCTACACTTCCTGGATATTCCTCAATGTGGGAGATTCTTTCGAAAGGAAACGTTGGAAAAGAAAATTGTGACGATGTCATTTTGTCATTGAACGAAAAATTCAAAGAGCGAAAAATTATTATAGGTAAATCTTCGTACCGCCATTAGTTCCTGACGAAATTGCAGCGATTTCTTTTTTGATCGTTCGCGGTTCGAAATAATGCGTATCGGGCTCAATCAGCCGCATATGCCCTGAAGACTCTTTTGGTTTTTTCTGCTGACTTCTTTGTCGTTCGATTATTATGATTTTCCCTTTACGATAAGCGAGATATTTCTTGTCGCATTTAGTGGATTCAAGCTACGTAAAGTTGCCAAATATCATTGAAAGTGCAAATCTACGTTTGTGAATTACCTATTTGCCTTTCATATTCGCTTCATTCGGATGAGAACATTGGAAAACTCTTCAAAAGGCCGGATAACATCCATTGAGTAGATAATTCAAATTTTCACTCAACAATGCCTTAATCGATAATGATGCTTGCAGGAGGCCTTTTTTTCTCTTACTTCTACATCTTCTACGTTTCGTTATTCGAACATTACCTGGATTTACCTTCCTGAGATTGTCAAACATACCCGGAGTACTTCGAAGGCAGCTAAGTCTAATTTCGAGGACAGTGGAATCTTAAAGAACTGGCGTATATCTACTTCAATTCCTGGAGATATATTCAGGTCAGATCCAGACAATTTAAATTACTCTCTCGATTTGAATTGGACAGTTTGAAACATTTCAAGGATTATTGCCAATTCTTTTTCTCATTTAAATCACATTTAATTTTTAATTCATACAATTTACAATATAATTCTGTACTGTTAACTGTGAAGCGCATATAATATACGTCGACTTTTCATATTGTTTTTCTAAATATTTACTCTATTACCATCATAAATATGCCGTCAGAGTTTTGCATTCAACTTTGTTAAACCCTCTGAGCCATTTCAGTAAACATTTGACAGAAAGTTCACTCCGAAAACTCTTCTTCTACCTACTATCTCCCATATAACATTCGTATCATTACTTGGATTTCGTGGTTTACTGAGTAATTCGACGAACGAGGTAACCGGTGGAAAATCAAATTGTCGTGGCGCTCAAAAATTTCAACTGTATTTCACCCACACCCACTCTCCGATTGAAGGGCAGCCGGTTATCTAAAAGTTAGGTAGCAGTCTAATTTTCTTTCTTTGTACTGCAAAGATTCTAGAGTGTCACAAAATTGATCCAAAAATATGAAGCGTGGATGTTCATCTTCTCAGATAAAATTACCAGGGTGAGCAACCAATCAAACTTGGTTTCTCCTCCCCTAGATCGCTTTATTTATTAAGGAGTACCAACATAAAATCCCGGGGGCGATAATCGCCTGTCAGACAACGGGCAACGCTCACTGAGATCGCGTTTTCGGGGTGTATTTATGAAGCGAGCGTTAGTTTCCCAGTAGGCTCTGGGGAAAACAAATATCAGCGAGAAAATGGCCCCGGGTGGCACTGAGACAACACCTGCGCCCATTGGCCGACTGGAAAAGAAGTATTTCGGATGTTTCCATCACGGATTTCACGGGAAATCGAAATTGAAAATGCGCTTTATTGGAGGCAATCAGCAGTCGCGTTGAGTTTTCCTCAGTCCGCAATTTTCCCTCCCAGATGTTCCTGCTCGGGGAAAAAACTCGACGAAGTTCTTTCCCAACTAAGCAGGATGCGGGAATTTTTTTTCTCTAATTCTGTGTAAGATCTTCTACATTATGTTAGAGTTTTTCATTCTAGCACAGTTTTCATGGAAATATTTATTGATTACATGTTGGGATGATTTATTCATTATCTATCACAATTATGGGAGAGAAAACAGTTGTTTCAATCAATATTTTTCAATGATAAAATCACTCAACAACGGTATCCATAAAAATATTTCATAAATTTCGATAAAAATTCAACAAATTTATGATACTCTATCTGAAAACCAAAATAGAGCCTATTAAGATAAGGATAAACAGGTTGAATAAAGCATTCTATAAGAAGTTAACGCAATTACCCGAAGTATCAAGAGGACAGAAGGAATACATCCAAAACAAAACATCCAGAACATCCACTCCTAACTAAAATAAAAAATTTAAACTAAGAAAATTCAACATATGTAACATTTCAATTTTTTATTTTTACTTAAGCAATTATTAAATATATCAAAGATTGTAAAATTACAGGCTGAAGGACCCATGGTCGATGGCCAATTGCATATGCAATAAAGAGTTAATTTCTAATTTTGAACATTCGATAGGACATTATTGAATAAAAATGACGTCTGAATTTCAAATGTCCATGGTATTTCATTCATCATTTACATAGCAACACTTTCTAACAAATTGAATTTTTCACTGATCCTGTCAGAAGGGAAAATGACATTTTCATTGTACGTTTTTAATTGAGAAACCACAGGAGAATCTTGCGCCAAACTTCTGGAAAATAGAAGAGATTCAAGTGAAAATTCCAAAAATGTTAGGTTTCATTGTTACGCATGAAGAACCTTTGGAATAATCCTAGAATGAAATTTTTTAAAGTGCAGTGGATAACTCTCTCTGGATTAGATAAAAAATCAACTGTCTATCTTGGGGAGAATCAGTGAAAATGGGCCTGGAGATAAAAACGGAAATGGGAAAAGGGCAGAGGCATACGAGGTAATATTTCCGTCAGTCAGAATTTTATGCACATTCCAGTCGTCTGCGAGATTTGACAGATATGGTCAAATTGGGCGAGGAACAGGCATAAATCAGCGTGCCTCAGGGAAATGGAAGAAACGTGTGAGAAAAGATAAGATTCATCATATCCGAAACAAGGTCGAACCTCAGCTGCGTCAGACGAAAAACTTTCAACGCTCTTATTGGCAAACATTATTCCGTTCGACTCTTATGAATCTCGACGGGAAATGTCGAACGCAAACAAATCGCTACCTGAATTTTCCCATACATCCAGAACGTCTTCGTATTTGTTTTCGTATCTACGTGCACAAAAATATTTCGGATTCACGGAAATCATGAATAAATTTATGAATGACGAGGAAAATGCTCAAGATCTTTAGATAACACGAAGGATAATACAGAATGGATCATAAAATATCATTGAAATCCATCAGAAATGTTAAAAATATCGAGTTCTATTTGGTTGCAAAATGGTGAAGGAGGTGGTTGCAAAATGGTGAAGGGGCCGGTTTCAAAAATTGGCTCTTTTGGGTAAATTCAATCGATTGAGGTGGAAAATTGAGAAAGAACCTTCCAAATTTCATTGGGAAGGGAGGCATGATTCAACCAACGACTTCCTAAATTCACCAGGACAAATCAATATTGCTGAGTTGATGCGAACTCAATTAATGACGAAAGAGTGAACCTAGTCAAAGGCTCCATGCTGTTACGGATTTTTAGACCGGCTGTAGAGGAGGTCCGGAATGAATAATTAATGCTCAGGTCTCACTGTCAAGAGCAGCTGTTGAAAGAAAAATAGTTTCACAGATAAATTCGAATAGCGCTGCAGTCACAAAACGCAAAGTTAAAGGATTCTGGGGGAGAGTTATTCATTAATTTTCACGAGGGGAAGGTTCAAAGAGTCGCCTTCTAGTTTTTGAAACTACGAAATTAATCATTTCGTTTGTTTTCGTCCACGTTTCGGAAGAATCTTCACTCTGCAATTTCTGAAAGGAAAAATTATTCTGATGAAATTTAACTAGTACTCCTGTATATTTGCGCTGTGCCGTTCAAAATCGCGAGATTTCCCGCACATAAGTCTACGTTGTGGTTATTTACGGGTCCGTAAAGACTTATTTCCCCGCGTTCCATTTTTCATTCACTTAGATCGCAGAATGGCTCACGCTGAAAATAAAAATCCGCCTTGCGAGCGCTACAAAGTCCGTGGGAAAACCCCATCTGCGGCTTGCGGGAAAAAAAATTGATATTCACTTGGAGAATTTCCTTTAGCGGTTGCTTCGGAGTATTGTGTTTCGTTCCGATGGTGAGATGTTGAGGATGTCACAGTGTTTTAAAAACGCGGCATTAAACGATGAATAAGATTGGCGAGTCATTTGGCTTTCAGCTTCAATTCGCTTGAATTTCAGGGAAGGAGTTGATGTTTTTTTATATCTGCAGTTTTTCCAGATGTAATCTCTTTATGTTTGCAGATGGTGAGACTTTAAAGCTCTTGTAGATAAGGAATTTATATTTATACTAGCTAGCCTGGCGAACTTTGTTTCGCCTCAGAGATTCATAAAGTTGTATCAACAAAATTGGTACTTTTTCAAGTAGGAGGTAAATAAGACAAAATTAAAGTACAAAATATGCAAAAACTTTGATTATATTGAAAAAGGTAGGTTTGTACATTGTTATTTCACTTTATTTAAGCGGCACCTTATTATTAGTTGAAAATTGTCTCATTGTTGTACCTTATGATGAACCATATTTTTAGTTTTTCCGTCATAAAATTTTCCGTAGTGTTCGGAAGAAAGAAGGTGTGATAACACATGGAATCAGATGCGTTAATATTATTATTAAATAGCTGACCCGGCAGACTTCGTACTGCCTCAAAAAAAGCAACTTTAATATTATAATTAACTATTATGGTATAATACCTTGAAAGTGGACATAAAATTGTCCTGTACAGTATGTGTTGCTCCAAACGTTGTCGTCTGGAAACAGCTTTTGAATGTTGGCCAAGAACTGTTTAGAATCATTTACTATCCCAGAAATTAAAGAGCGAAAGGGATCTGGTGATGGAACTAATTGTGGCAATTGACAATTAGATGAGCTAGCTGGCCCGGCAAACATTGCTCCGCCTTAAAGATGAATAAAGTTTTTTTTTTTCAAAGGAAATATATTAGGTGAAATACAGAAAAAATACAAAAGTACAAAATATACAAAGAATTTAATTGCAATGAAAAAGCTCAATTGCTATCTCAGTTAATATTGGTAGTCACAAAAGTTCAAATGGGCAAATTTGCAGTATATTTCATGCGCATTCAGAATTCAGTACTAAAAATTGCATTAAGGCACCGTTAACCTAAAAATTCTATGTGAATTGTTGTTTTTCAAATGGCACACCCTGTATTTTATTTTCCTAATCGGTAGAGCTTTTTCTTCTGATTTCAAATATTTATACATACTTTATTGAGGTTTTTTTCGACAGTTTCTGAAAATTATTGTTTTTTTTTGTTTAAATCTAAGACAGCTGTAGAATGCCACTCGAGATACTTGAAATATAAAATTCCCCTCCGCAAAATATTGAAGAAATTAAATTCAGAATAAAAGAAGAAATTGAGAACCTCAATTTATTCTATAAATGTTGAGGAAAATGTTCAAAAAATTCAAAAAAAGATATCGACTCTGTCTAGAAATAAATAGGGGTCATTTGAATCTCTGATTGAACTTTCAGTTAATAAATGAATGATATAAATATCAGGTGTCATTATCCACGGTTCCTTTGATATGAAAAAATCGCAACGTTCTCGTGTAGCATTCCACAACTGCCTTTGATTCAGAAGAAAATATCTATATTTATAGAAAACTGACAGAGATACTCTCAATAAGGTGTATTTGAAATCAGAAGAAAGAGCTCTGCCACTGAAGAAAATTATTTCCTATATTTTTTTATTTCATCAAATTTTTAGGGTTTTATGGTATTTTATGTTAACCCCGCCGTAGAAGAATCCATCAAAAAAACTTTCATAACAAACAGTTCATCCAATCTTGAGTTATAAATGGTGTAACCAACAATATGGCCGACTGAGTTTTATATATTAAGATTAACGTTGAGTAACAAGCCTCACCCTGTATCGATCTATATCGAATTCATAAATCCCGAGGGCAGGACCATTTTTCAGTTGGCATTATTGGGTCGGAGGCGGCAGGCTTGCCAACTTTACGGCTGGCCTAATGTCGTTCCCGCCGCAAAATCACTAATAAAAATGTTATTATAGAAACGTGTTCTTGCAGATCCTCCATTTCCACGTGCTGGCACGCCGTATATACTTTGGCAAACGACTCTACCGCTCTTCACGTCTTCGACTTGACACTCGGAGACTGTCTCCGTAAATAATGTGAAGGATATGAGGACTTGACAGGACATTTTGCCCCATTCCGAGATTGCAACACGCTGAAAAAAAATTTATTATTTCGTATTGGAATTTAGTGTGGCAGTTCTCTGACTTTTCACGAGCAGACAACCGAATTACGTTGTTGAATCTTATTGAGACGTGCAGATAAAAAAACTTATTTCCAAAGATTATAGAGTTAGAAAGATAGGAAACGCCCTTACATTTGTGGTACTAAAATCCGACTACGATTTTTGGCTAGTTTCTTACTTTTGACACCTAGATGGTGCTGAAAACATGATTCAGTACAGAAAACTATTTTAATAGGCGCGAAATTCGAATTATACTCTTCATAAATTTCCATTACATTGAGTATTCTTCGTCGAGCTTTTAGAGAAACATCCTGATCGACAAAACAAAAGCAGAGCTCCGTTTTTTGATCAGGATTATATTTTCCATCTACCTACACATTTTTTTGAATCAAATGAAATACGTTTTGGATTCTTTATATTTTTATTTGAAATAATTTTGTAAAATCAACTACAATACAATAATTATTATTTTTGGGAACCTTTCAAAAATCTATTCACATATTAGAGAATTATTATAACAATTTCGAGAACTTATTCATACAGTGAACTCTCGATAAATCGAACATCGATAAATCAAACAGTTGTTCTGGGCCCGATTCATACATATCTTACCCAGTGTTTTTCAACCTCAATGAGTCTAGAGGGTCTAGTAGATGAGTCGAACTGCTGGAAGGGTCGTCAAGAGAACCACCACCTCTATAAGTCGCTCTTCTGACCACCATTGCCTCTATGAGTTGAACTTTTTGATCTAATGAATGAGACCGAAGAAAATTCGGTTCGCAAACAAATTATCCAGAACAATATATTTTTGTCCCGAAACCTCTATCCATTTGACAACACTGAAAATAAAAAGCAATGAACAAGACAGTTACATGATACGAGTTTCAAAACTTACATTTCCATTCTTTTTGGTAATGAAAAGAATGCACATTCAAGATCATTCTTTCTATTATTTCTGCAATTAATCACCATGCATTTCAAATGTCGGCCAGTTTCTAACACGAAATTTATTACAGAAAAACACACAAACCAAGATTATGGAGTGAGCTAGGTGCTACTCTTGTAGATTTCGAGTTATTTCAGTGGAAAATACGCGAGAAAATACAATCATCATTCAGCAAAAATATTTATTCAAGTATTTCTTTCAAAAATGACAACAGCCTACTAATAATCTCTTTTAAATCTATGCCAAATGGACCCTAATTAAATATTTCAACCATAACCCGACTACTTTTGAAAAACAGATGTCGCTGACATCACTGTAGTCGCTTCGTTTCCCATCTTTATACTCTATAATCTTTGCTTATTTCCTTTTTAGGATAACCCTTTAAAATGAACCGATAAATCATGCTCCCAACGATATGTCGAAACCACAGCGTAAATAACCGAAAATGGACATTAATTCTGCAAACCGGATAACATAAAAATGTTTAAATTGAAATGGTGTCGGTGATGAGCACCCAAACCGGATTATAAACGACCATTTTTGGGAATATAACCGAAATGTAGAATGATGGAAAGTTAGAATATATTTGATCGTCTAGCTTGTGCGGTTGCGGTCAATTTAAATACTGATACGAGTAATTTTCATGTTTGAATCGAATTTTCTCCAAATACTCTACATTCAATCTATCGTGCAGTACAGGCTTAACGAGGTTGTATCAGAAGATTAAACATATTTAGCTCTTAAGCCCCGAGAGTCAGGAACTCCAGGGATGCAGTGAATTCGGGCGCCAGTAAATAATATGTTTTAATATTCCAGACCTTAACCCTTAGCAAATAAGAGGCAAGTGATTTAGTGCCTGTTTCTACGTGTCCGGAACAAAAGTGGAAAACTAATCAAGTTAACCACGCCTTACGTATTGATGTGTTAAGAAACGTGTTCTTGCAACACCTTCCAGAAGGTCTTCACGGTGAAAAGGGTTTCATAATTCAATCCACAATGTTAAATCATTTAGATGTGTAGTATATTAATCGTTTGTATTTATATTAACTCATATATTTGAATATAGGAATCTTTATTTATTTTGTGACAATCTCTCAACATCAATCTTGACAACAACAATATTCATAGGAAAACTATTCTCATAGCAATCTTAAATTCCAACACACCCCTCTAGGATTGCGAAAGAATAGTCATTGAAAATTATCATAACATACAAACAAAATATTATATCGATCTAAAAACATTTGATCATTAAACTAGCAACCTTCTAAGAAATTTGAATCTTTTTTTTTGTTTGTTTTTTTTTTTGTTTTTTTTTGTTCTGTCCATTCGAACTTGATCCTTTTTATTGACATCTTCTTGTATATTCCATTCTCCTTCCTTTTGAATACTCATCGACTTAATGAATTGGTTGAGGCTTTCGCGGCCATCGTTCAATGTGACATGTTCTTTCGAGCATTTAGGCCGTCTTCGTAGATTAGTTCTCGACGTTTCGCCAGTTCGAGTGTCTGGCATCTTCAGGAGTTATATTTCAGGAGATGTTCTCACTGGACTGAACTGCTGAACTCAGGCAGAGAATGGAAATGTAAGTTTTGAAACTCGTATCATTTACCTGTCTTGTTCATTGTTTTTTATTTTCAGTGTTGTCAAATGGATAGAGTTTTCGGGGCATAAATATATTGTTCTGGATAATTTGTTTGCGTATCGCACTTTCTTCGGTCTCATTCATTAGATCAAGAAGTGCCACTCATAGGGGCAATGGTGGTCAGAAGAACGACTTATAGAGGTGGTGGTTCTCTTGACGACCTTTCCAGCAGTTCGACTCATCTACTAGACCCTCTGGACTCATTGAGGTTAAAATACACTGGGTAAGATATGTATGAATCGGTCCAGAACAACTGTTTGATTTATCGATGTTCGATTTATCGAGAGTTCACTATATGAATAAGTTCTTGAAATTGATATAATAATTCTCTAATATATGAACAAATTTTTGAAATGTTCTCAATATCATAATTATTGTATTGTAGTTGATTTTACACAATCATTTCAAATAAAATTATAAAGAATCCACAACGTATTTCATTTGATTCAAAACAATGTGTAGATGGAAAATATAATCCTGATCAAAAAACGGAGCACTGCCTTTGTTTTGCCGATCAGGATGTTTCTCTAAGGGCTCGACAAAGAATACTCATTTTAATGGAAATTTATGAAAAGTATAATTCGAATTTCGCGCCTATCAAAATAGTTTTTTGTAATGAATTATGTTTTCAGCGCCATCTAGGTGTCAAAAGTAAGAAACTAGCCAAAAATCGTAGTCGGATTTTAGTACCACAGATGTAAGGGCGTTTCCTATCTTTCTAACTCTAAAATCTTTGCTCTCAACATCGATCTTGACAACTACAATATTCATAGAAAAACTATTCTCATAGCAAACTTAAATTCCAACACACAATTCTCCTGTCGTGAATCTCTCAAAATCGAAATACAGCCTCATCCCCAATTTTTCTCCCGAAGCACCCTTAACACAGGGCGGGGGTGTTCATCAATATCGACCCTCTCATACGGCAGAAGTTGGGCGTCCTGCGGAGTTTAAATTATGTCAAAAATAATATATGGGGCGAAGTTTAACAAAGTTATATAAAAGATAACTGGGGTGCTCTCTTGAATTTCCCAGCGAGCATTTCATACCCGGGTTTGTCCTATCTCAGGCGAGAATGATACCGAAAATATGGTCAAACTTTGAATCGGTTAATCCGTCGGATTTAATGAAATTATTTCGCGTTTGGGGAGTATATTTTTGGAGCTGCGTTGTTTCAGAGTTCTCACTTTGCATTCGTTCGAAATGCAGTGGGAGTAAAAATTTAAATTCATCTGAAAACGCCGTAATTCAAATATGTATCGATCTTTTGGACCGTTCGAACTTGATCCTTTTTGTTGATATCCTCTTGTATATTCCATTCTCCTTCCTTTTGAATACTCATCGACTTGTTGAAACTTCTTTTTCCTTCTGCTTGTTTTGCATCTACTATTTCCAAAGTATTATTTCTTCTGGAATTGTCATTTTCCTCCTTTATAGCTTTATTACATTCATGTTTGTCTAGTCCTTCGTTACATTTCTTGTATGTCAACATTACTTCTTCTTCGCTTTCAAAGTCATTCAGAAAATCTTTAAATTTGGCGGATTTTCTTATCTGTCTTCTTGATCTTTCATTTTCAGGTTGAATCGGTTAATCCGTCGGATTTAATGAAATTATTTCGCGTTTGGGGAGTATATTTTTGGAGCTGCGTTGTTTCAGAGTTCTCACTTTGCATTCGTTCGAAATGCAGTGGGAGTAAAAATTTAAATTCATCCGAAAACACCGTAATTCAAATATGTATCGATCTGTCCGACCATTCGTCTTGATTTATCGTAATACAGCCATTAACAGAATACAACAAACCAACGTAATGTATAATCAGATCCCGAATAAACTATCCAATCATTGTCTGGCCGAATATATTCGAAATTGTGTTTTCCAGCGCGATATCATGGTAATTCAATTATTTCAACTATTACCTTAGCTGCCGATGTATGGATATTGTGATTGAATATATCCTGATGACGGCAAACATATATTTAGAGGTATTCTGCTCCGGCAAATCCTATTTGAATAATAGAAATAGCGGGATGAGGTGCTAAATTATGTATGCAGTTGTCGCATAATTTTTTGTGTGAATTATCTCAATTTTTCTTGACATCATCGTATTTTCATGCAATGAAAACTCTTATGGAAGGACTAAAAATTCTTCTGTATACGATAATAAATTTTCAAATTCCTCCCAGAACGATGCCCGCGCAATCCATCAAGCTTATATATTGTCAGAATGACAATTCTCGAAATATGTCGTAGTTTTTGGTCCTGAAAAATATTCTGTTTTCTTGTGTTATAAAATGTTTGGTTTATCTATGGGAGATGATTTCCTTTCATTGGGGTCCCGTAGCGGTCTTGAAACATCTGAAGTGCCGAAAAATCATCACCTGGAAGGTCGTATCCGGTTTGAAAAACCCTCACGACCAGAGAGCAAGAATTTGTGGATTTTTTAATTTGAATATCGAAGGAATTTCGAAAGACAAGTGTGATTACGTCTCCAAATTAGCTGATGAACATGGTATCGAAGTGATTCTTCTTCAAGAAACCCACACGGCAACAGAAAAAAAACCTCGTGAAAGAGGACAGTTGAAAGGTTATGTATTAATTGATTTTTTACTAGTTTAGCTTGTTATGTTAAAAAATTATCAGTTCGTAATTTTCAAAAGATTCGGAAAGGGGAAATTGATGGAGTTTTTTCATTTCTTTCAAATTTTGTGACATTTCTGTCATAAATATTTATAAACCTCCGAACATTATTTGGCGTAGAAATCTGAATGTTTTTTTAAAGTAGCAAATGCATTTCTAAAATGCATTTGATTTATTCTGAATAATCGGTTCCTTTTCCGCTTTTGTCTTTTTTTATTTCAGATTAAGAATTGCGAGTCGTTTTGGGAAGAATCTGTTTATCCGAGCCCATCGACGGATAACATGAAGATGATCACACTGATGTCTTTCAAGATTTTCCTGATATTTAATATTTTATGTAATTTTTTTACGGGGAGACAGGTTTTTTCGGCTGAGGCTTTTTCCTCTGGCTGTATAGTATCGTATGATCCTAGTGATGATAGTATCGTATGATTCTATAGTATCATACGAAGAATGTTATGATACCCCGTTTTTTTTTTTACCTCAGCCTAGGTACTTTTTGTTTTAATGTTTCAACATTTATTGTATTATTTTAGCTCTCGTTTTCATACGAATATATATATATATATATATATATATATATATACCTAGAAGAGTTCATAGAAATGATTTCTATACTCTCCTATATGTTCATAAAACACAGAATTCCCCCAAAAATACTTTCCCAAAACTAATACGGATATAAATTTTATAGTTGCTATTCCATTCCGCATAAATTCCAATCCGATATAGAATTTTATCGCAAATTATTAAATTTCCAAGCGGAAATTGAACAGCTGCGAAAAATCAATCAGAACAAATGGTTCATTTCCTACCAGGCAATGGATTTGGTGTGTTTGATGCCAATAACGAAATTGAAGTTATTCCAGATTGCCCCGATAAAAATTGTGCGATTCCCTCGTACGTGAAGTTGACACATTTTGATTTCCCATCTCTAACAGTTTTTGCGTTATGATATCTGTCGAAAAAGTATAGATAGCTTTTCATTTAGTGAAGAGAAAACGTAAATAATCTAATATAAAAGAGATGTAAGCTCATCTTCGAATACCTCCGAATTGATTTTAAAAAAATACAAATTAAAATGCCAAATCAAACACCCTTTATTGCTACCGCAATATTAATTTCACATTGTCAAATTGAGCGTGATTATAATCTGAAACTCAAAATCGAATTCCTGTTTCATTTAAATAGGGAATTATACAAGTATATCATTGAAAAAACCACTGGAGTGTAGTAATTCAATATGGAAATACAAACTGAATTCATGCATCATTGGATGGGAAACACGTTGTTTATTTTTGGTTCTCTCCAATTACACAATTTTAACTGGAAGCGTTGGATGTTGCAACATCTCTTCAGTTCTGACGGGAAATCGATAACTGAATTCTCCCCATCTTGAGTGAATATATAACAACGTTTTGAGATAAATAAAAAAATCGAGCATCTCCAAACAGATATGTTCCCATGTTTTTTATATCTTAATATATAAAACTCAGTCGGCCATATTGTTGGTTACACCATTTATAACTCCAGATTGGATGAACTGTTTGTTATGAAAGTTTTTTTGTTGGATTCTTTTACGGTGGGGTTAACATAAAATACATTAAAACAATGAAAAATTTGTAGAAATGGAAAAAAAATAGGAAATTATTCTCCTTCTTGCGAATAACGTCAGTAGATGTCGCTGAGGTTGATAGCGTTTTCGTGAAAGTATTATATTTGATGTAAATTCGGTGAACTACATTTAATAATAATATTAACGCATCTGAGTCCATGTGTTATCACACCTTTCTTTCTTTCTTCCGAACACTACGGAAAATTTTATGACGAAAAAACTAAAAATGTGATTCATCATAAGGTACAACAATGAGACAATTTTCAAATAATAATAAGGTATCGCTTAAATAAAGTGAAGTCTATTCATGTAAATAACAATGTACAGGGTGGGCATATTTCGATGTTTTAGCACTACAACTTTTGAACCAGAGGAGATAGACAAAATCTGATAGCCCATTCTCGATCTCTTTTTCGGAAAAACTGACAAGAGTAGTATTCATTTTTGGCTACCTTCTTTTGTTTTCGAGTTATGAGCGAAAATTGGAAAAATGGTGATATCGGAAAAAATTTATATCTCCGCCAATACTGATGATAGAGCTCTGAAATTGAAACATTCTACAGGCACTTTTTTACGTAGAATCCAGTGGCATGCTTGCCTTTTTTGCAGCATTTTCAATTACGAAGCTATGACACAAAGTTATGTTTTTTTGAAGAGGAACACTAGATTTCTTTGCCATTTTCTGAAAGCTTAATTTTTTCTGATTTCAAAAATATATAACATCGTATGGTTCGTATCAATAAATCAATATGAGTATAGAAATTGGTCAAGAATATCTGAGTCTCAATACTTTCTATGGTTTCAATTGTCGATAATCACGAAAAATTTAGTATCGTATAATTACCACAATTTTTTTCTAGTAGTCTAGAGCTAGAGTAGTCTATGCTCTTGTTATAGGAAGCTACATCTTAATGTGCTCATCAACAGTTGAATCCATAAAAAGTACTGAGACTCACATGAAAAAATATTTTTGACCAATTTTTATACTCATATTGATACAAACTTTACGATGTTATATATTTTTGAAATCAGAAAAAATTAAGCTTTCAGAAAATGGCAAAGAAATCTAGTGTTCTTCTTCAAAAAAACATAACTTTGTGTCATAGCGTCGTAATTGAAAATGGTGCAGAAAATACGAGCAAGCCACTGGATTCTACGTTAGAAAGCGCCTGTAGAATGTTTTAATTTCGAAGCTCTATCATAAGTATTAGCGGAGATATAAATTTTTTTCGATATCGCCATTTTCCAATTTTCGCCTATAACTCGAAAACAAAAGAAGGTAACCAAAAATGAATGAAACTCCTGTTAGTTTCTCCGAAAAAGAGATCGAGAATGGGGTATCAGATTTTGTTTATCTCCTCTGGTTCAAAAGTTGTAGTGCTAAAACATCGAAATATGCCCACCCTGTACATACCTACCTATTTCAATGTAATAAAATTTTTTGTATATTTTGTACTTCAATTTTGTCTTATTTATCTCCTACTTGAAAAAGTACCAGTTTTGTTGATACAACTTTATGAATCTCTGAGGGGAAACAAAGACCGCCGAGCCAGCTAGTAGAAAAATATAAAAGAGTACACTCCATGCAGGGACGTAGACAACGTGTGGAATAATTCGATTGTTGGGTCAAAAAAAAAAGTTTTTTCTGTTTTTCACCAATTTTTCCATACGAATTCAACGATCAACCTATCCTGAAACGTTCCAGAGGTAAGCTGAAGGTTCTATCCCGAATATTCACGCTATCGTTGCCGAGCGAGTTTTTAGCGGTCAGATTTATAGATCCAGATAAATTATTCCAATAGCATAAATATTCCCGGGGCCCCAAAAGCGGGCCATTTAGGACGTGGTCTAGTTTAAAGGATCGATATGTGCCCGAAGCACGAGAACATTCTTATTCGGGTAATAATTGCCCACCACTTTGTCGCTTTCATTCGCCAAGAGGAAAAATTCACAGTCAATAAAGCCAAGGAGATTTATTTATTATGCATTCGCCTTGGGACTATCGTTTCCGGGAAAAAATTAATGTACCATTTTAATTCCCACTCCCGGACAATATTAATTATCTGAGGGTGATAAAGTGGCCTGTAAGGGGAGCAGTTAGTAGGAAAAGTTCTGTAGAAGTTCCATGCCAGTTTTTTTACGCACCGGTTAGAAAGACCTGTCTGAAATGTTTTTTTCATTTATTTTACCGTGAAAATCTCCCTTTATGAGGAGTCCTGACGTATTTAGGGTTCTTCCAGATGAAACTTAAGAACTTCCAAGGATACCTCTCATGAATAATGAATATTGTCCAACAGAAAATTATGTGGATCATCATGGGGATACTAATTGTACAGGTGGGCATATTTCGATGTTTTAGCACTACAACTTTTGAACCAGAGGAGGAAGACAAAATCTGATAGCCCATTCTCGATCTCTTTTTCGGAGAAACTGACAAGAGTAGAATTCATTTTTCGCTACCTTTTTTTTTCGAGTTATAAGTGAAAATTGGAAAAATGCTGATATCGGAAAAAATTGATATCTCCTCTGATGAAAGAGCTCTGAAATTGAAACATTATACAAGCACTTTATTACGTAGAATCCAGTGGCATGCTCATCTTTTTTGCAGATTTTTTAATTACGAAGCTATGACCCGAAGTTATGTTTTTTTGAATAGGAACACTAGATTCCTGTGCCATTTTCTGAAAGTTTAATTTTTTCTGATTTCAAAATATATAACATCGTATGGTTCGTATCAATAAATTAATATGAGTATAGAAATTGGTCAAGAACCTATATTCATCTGAGTCTCAATACTTTCTATGGTTTTAATTGTCGATGAGCACAGAAAAATTCAGTATCGTATAATTACCACACTTTATTTCTAGTAGTCTTTTCATTTCTATTCTTTTGTTATAGGAAGCTCCATTTTTCTGTGCTCATCAACAGTTGAAATCATAGAAAGTATTGAGACTCACATGAAAATAGGTTTTTGACCAATTTCTATACTCATATTGATACAAACTTCACGATGTTATATATTTTTGAAATCAGAAAAAATTAAGCTTTCAGAAAATGTCACAGAAATATAGTGTTTCCATTTAAAAAAACATGACTTTGGGTCATAGCTTCGTAAATGAAAATAGTGCAAAAAGACGAGCATGCCACTGGATTCTACGTAAAAAAATGCCTGTAGAATGTTTTAATTTCAGAGCTCTATCATCAGTATTAGCGGAGATATAAATTTTTTTCGATATGGCCATTTTTCCAATTTTCGCTCATAACTCGAAAACAAAAGAAGGCAGCCAAAAATGTATACAACTCTTGTTAGTTTCTCCGAAATAGAGATCGAGAATGGGGTATCAGATTTTGTCTACCTCCTCTAGTTCAAAAGTTGTAGTGCTAAAACATCGAAATGTGCCCACCCTGTACAATTCCCTGATTTCATAGGGCGAATTTTCATGTTTGTCGTAATTTTAAGGTTCCAAAACCTGAAAAACAAACTTGTGAGTTCAATTAGAGTCCAATTCACGAATAACGTCAATGAATACTTCACGTTTTAGTGGTGGGATTCCAATATTCCCAACAGAAAGCTACAATTAATTCCCTAACGAAGCTGATCACTGGCATTGAAATAATGAATTATAGGACTTTCAAACTTCCTCAATCGATAATGAATGAGGGCATCCTCCCTTTTTGTTGAAAATGCTGAGCCTGAAGTTGGAATGGGAATTCTCTATACTTATTAACAGGAAAACTTTGCGGTTTGGCTTTTGAATAAGGAATGCAGCGGACAAATCCAATTGCCCTATCGCTGGAATAAGATACTGGACAAGGGTTCGAGTACAAAAAACTTCGGGAACAACAAATTGAAACTTGAATTATCGAGTTTTCTTAGTCATTCCAACATCCAATTAATTTTTTATCAAGATCCTGCAATAAACAGGTCACTGTCTGTGTTTATTATCAGCATCAAGAATATTTATTCTTGCAGACAACCTAACATTCATAGAAGCCTTTTAGAAATTGCTAATTTGACATTAATTGGAATTGTACATAAATAATGTGTTCATGATGAAAATTTTTCAACTGTTATGATATGAATTGTCAATTCTTTTTCAAACTATTATTCTATTAATAATGAAATTTATGTCCAGGTAACGTTGAATATATTCTTTTGAATAAGAGAGCTAAAATAATACAATAAATGTTGAAACAAAAAGAACCTGAGCTGAGGTAAAAGAAGGAACGGGGTATCATAACATTCTCCGTATGATACTATAGAATCATACGATACTATCATCACTAGTATCATACGATACTATACAGCCAGGGGAAAAAACCTCAGCCGATAAAAACCTGTCTCCCCGTTAAAAAAATAAAATAAAATTGTTGTATCTGAATATTCTATATAGAAGGACATCACGATTATCGGAACGGCTCTTCGGAGGAAGGATTTCCAAACACAAACTCCAACCTGAAAATAAAAAAGACAGAATAGAAAGAAAATTCAATTTATACTTCATCAAATTGATCTGAAATTTTCAACCCATTGCAAAAATGAGTTTGATATATTGTGTATGGCTCTAATGCTATCTTGGTATTTATAAATCGAACAATTATTAATTAGGTGTTCAACTATTTCCTCTGATTCACCACATTCACAATTAGGACTATCAACCGAATTCCACTTGAAAAGCATGCTATTGGTACGACCATGACCTGTTCTTATTCGATTAAGAAGGGACCATATTCTCCTGGGAAGGTTAAAACCAGGAACTTCATTCGATGAATCAGTTATTAGATCTTTATTAGATAAAGAACATACATCCCATTCGGATTTCCAGATTTCCTTGTAGCTGAAGTTCGAATTCAGAAACTTATTATGTATCGTATTTAATTAAATTGATTCAATTCTTAGAATGATGTAGGTACATACGAAAAGTCATATTGAACAAATCAAACCATCCAGTTTTGTTCAAGTTAACTTCGGGCAATGTCCATTTCAACTTTCGCGATGTACATTTTCGAAAGTGATTGTTTCCAAACGTTATTTATTCTCACAACAGCCGAATAATTGTTCTAGCGGAAATAAATTGATATTTCATTTATTCATGGTTGTTCCTATTATTTTTCCGCAATATCCAATTTGGAGAATGCATCAAAACCGAATGCATTTTGTCCGATTGCATTGGTCAGATTTGCACTGGAGATCGCAGCAGAATATGATCATTGAATTTTTATAAATTTTCATTCGAATGTTATGTAGAAAATCGATTCATTTTATTATCTTGTTTACTTCAGTGAATATAAGAAGACATATAACATCTAGCTTCATTTTCTTGGTATAAAGGGGGTTGAATCCCAACGCATATCCTGAAAAAATTGTAAATCATATTTATATGAATGGAGGCACTGAAACAGGAACTGATAAGTATAAGCCGAAATTTCCTACCAGAAATTATGACCTAATACCGCTTTCTCCGTTGTGTCAGCCAAGAAAAAAATGTCGAGCACTGCCTATAAATCAGGGAGGATAGGATGAGGGGTAAGTAGCGGAATATAGGTTTTCATTTTCTGGAAAGCTCTGGATATCATGATCCAGCTTACCGGGATGTAACGTAACCAGGAAATATCATATATTCGGTTGTCTCTGCACGGGATTGAAGAATTATTCATTCTGCAGGAAAACAGCTTCGAAGATGCGTTTAATGATATCTTTCTTTGTTCTCTATGTGAAATGTTCGAAATTATAAATTATGAAGGGTTGCATTTACCCGCGGGGATTGTTGGAGAAAAAGTACATCCCTTATATCTGCCTTCAACTCTTTCAGATTGACAATTCTCGGAATATGTTTTAGTTTTTGGCCCTGAAAAATATTCTGTTTTCTTGTGTTATAACATGTTTGATTAATCTATGGGAGATGATTGCCTTTCATTGGGGTCCCGTAGCGGTCTTCAAACATCTGAAGTGCCGAAAAATCATCACCTGGAAGGTCGTATCCGGTTTGAAAAACCCTCACGACCAGAGAGCAAGAATTTGTGGATTTTGAATTTGAATATCGAAGGAATTTCGAAGGACAAGTCTGATTACGTCTCCAAATTAGCTGATGAACATGGTATCGAAGTGATTCTTCTGCAAGATACCCACACGGCAACAGAAAAAAATCCTCGTGAAGGACGACAGTAGAAAGTTATGTATTAATTGATTTTTTACAAGTTTAGCTTGTTTTGTTGAAAAATTATCAGTTTCGTAATTTCCAACAGATTCGGAAAGGGGAAATTGATGGGTTTTTTTTCATTTCTTTCAAATTTTGTGACATTTCTGTCATAAATATTTATAACCTCCGAACATTATTTGGCCAAGAAATCTGAATGTTGATGTTTTTCAAAGTAGCAAATGCATTTGATTTATTCTGAATAA
The DNA here is from genome assembly GCA_038502775.1 of Hippodamia convergens. Lineage (NCBI taxonomy): Eukaryota > Metazoa > Arthropoda > Insecta > Coleoptera > Coccinellidae > Hippodamia > Hippodamia convergens. Next base: position 9,512,614 of record CM076614.1, on the reverse strand, counting down.
TCGGTTTCTTTTCTGCTTTTGTCGTTTTTCATTTCAGATTAAGAATTGCGAGTCGTTTTGGGAAGAATCTGTTTATCCAAGCCCATCGACAGATAACATGAAGATGATCACACTGATGTCTTTCAAGATTTTCCTGATATTTAATATTTTATGTTATTTTTTTACGGGGAGACAGGTTTTTTCAGCTGAGGTTTTTTTCCCCGGCTGTATAGTATCGTATGATACTAGTGATGATAGTATCGTATGATTCTATAGTATCATACGAAGAATGATATGATACCCCGTTATTTTTTTTACCTCAGCTTAGGTACTTTTTGTTTCAACATTTTTTGTATTATTTTAGCTCTCTCTTTCATAAGAATAAATATATATATATAACTCTTTGTGTTCTCTCACACGTAAAAAGCTTCGGCGAAGTTTCCTCAGCAACTTTTCAGACCTTGTTACTTACCAAATTGATATCTTCGAGGGGCCAAGCGACAAATACGTGATTTAACCAGCTATTTGTTATAGGTTTCAACTTCAAGCAACTCCGGAACTTCTATTAGATTATTTCAACCTCGAGTGAGTTTACTTTACGGTTATTGAGAAAACCATTTATCTTCCTTAATTATATCAGGAAAAAGTTCGGAACTTTTGGACCAGAGTTCTTGATGGTAATTAATACTAATAAGTTCGAGGGAAAATTCGTGAAGCAAGGTGGTTTGAAAATGGGACCAGGATGGGTATTTTGAAGAGTTATGTGCAAGAATTTCGAATATGTTAATCGCATAAAAAACTGAAGATTGATGACACCGTAGCGCCATCTTGTATGAGATAAGGATGATGTAACCGTGAACTTTCATGATTAGGAAAGACTCCACGACATCCATTACCGTAACTCCAGGAAGAAGTGGGGAGTTAAAAACGCCGATCTGGCGAAATGAATGCCACGATTCTTATCCCACTAGAGGCGTGACACGTTAATTATACAGAGTTACTACTAGAAATATAATTCACCTCAAACTTATTTAAATGTCTCCCTCTTGACACTTTCATTTAATGACTTAATTTAATGGTTCTTAGTTACCCGAGATAATCCACGAGAGAAACGAAGATGCTAGAGGGATTCCCCCCATTTCCTCGTAATATTTTCCACGAGGGGGATAAATGGAAATTTTTCATCCAAGATTTACGATATTAAATTAGGTCATATTTTCCTAGCTGAACTAATCGAAATACTAAAACTCAAGAGGCGATAATTGAGTGTTCAATGACACTATTTAAAAGGTATAAACTTCGACTTACAAATTATTTCCTGGATTATAAAGTAACAAATCCTCAGGAGGGGAAATATTCAATTGCCTCATTTTCTTATCCTCGTAAAACCGGCGAAACGGCAAAATTCGAAATGAATTAACCCTAATGAAGGTTATCTTGCTACCGGGGAACTGAAAGGATCGGGTTTCCTGCAGGAATAAGTCTCCAATCCTGCTGGGACTCTGGAGCATGGAATTGATTTTTTCATTTATGATTAGGGAGATTTGAAATCTTCTTATGGGTTTCAGATCCTCTCAATCATCTAGAAAATGGAGTTTTTCAACCGATTTCAAGCAAAGGGGTGCATATCAATCGTTTGTTACATCAGAATTTCATGTATATATATGAAAAAGAGAGCTAAAATAATACAAAAAATGTTGAAACAAAAAGTACCTGAGCTGAGGTAAAAAAAAAGAACGGGGTATCATATCATTCTTCGTATGATACTATAGAATCATACGATACTATCATCACTAGTATCATACGATACTATACAGCCAGGGGAAAAAACCTCAACCAAAAAAACCTGTCTCCCCGTAAAAAAATAACATAAAATATTAAATATCAGGAAAATCTTGAAAGACATCAGTGTGATCATCTTCATGTTATCCGTCGATGGGCTCGGATAAACAGATTCTTCCCAAAACGACTCGCAATTCTTAATCTGAAATGAAAAAAGACAAAAGCAGAAAAGCAACCGATTATTTAGAATAAATCAAATGCATTTTACAAATGCATTTGCTACTTTGAAAAATATCAAACATTTCTTGGCCAAATAATGTTCGGAGGTTTATAAATATTTATGACATAAATGTCACAAAATTTGAAAGAAATAAAAAAAACACCATCAATTTCCCCTTTCCGAATCTGTTGGAAATTACGAACTGATAATTTTTTAACAAAACAAGCTCAACTCGTAAAAAAATCAATTAATCACACTTGTCCTTCGAAATTCCTCTGATATTCAAATTCAAAATCCACAAATTCTAGCTCTCTGGTCGTGAGGGTTTTTCAAACCGGATACGACCTTCCAGGTGATGATTTTTCGGCACTTCAGATGCTTGAAGACCGCTACAGGACCCCAATGAAAGGCAATCATCTCCCATAGATAAACCAAACATTTTATAACACAAGAAAACAGAATATTTTTCAGGACCAAAAACTAAGACATATTCCGAGAATTGTAATTGATGATTTTTTGCAACCAGCCCCTTCGCCATTTTGCAACTCTTGTGATCCCAGAGTTTTGCAGTTAAAATGCAATATTTAATATAGAAAAAAAGACTATTATGAAAAGGTGATGTTAGGTAACAATTTCGGAATGCTCTAGAGAAAATCCAGGGACAGGTTTGAAAAATTCCTGGGTACAATTTGCAGTTTTTCCATTCCGCCAGTGATTTCGCAGTAGATCACCATTGTTTCAGCACTTATTTGTATTCTCCAGGCAGAAAGGACTAATGCCCGGCAGTATTTTATTTCTTGCAGAACAAGAACAGATGGACTTTTTATACGTGAGGTCGTAAGTAATATATACTGTACGCTGTTTAGCTTTCCACCCCAAACTTTCGACTCTCGACTCATTTGCCACGGATAAAACCTTTCAGCTTGAAATAGTATAGTTTTACGTGAACCAAGGCCTGCTATTAAGGGCTGTATTGATTCTGCATTTCCTTTTCCGGATGTCACATTCAGCAGGGTACATTTTCGCCAATTCAATTTTCTCTTTAGGATTATATCACAGTTTGTGATGAATGAGGAGTATCAAGTGGGAACCACAGCATGAATTCAAAGAGTTTTTCGTGTTGAATGACCCTTTAAATCTCACAGCATATTCATCCAGATGTCAAACACTGTATCGACAAAACCAGAACCTCATCGTTAGTGTCTGTTTAATGAAGGATCAGTCGAGAAGAATTGCTTTTAATGAAGGCCTCGAAGAATGCTCTATCCAGTATTGATCGAGGAAAAATATTTCGAATCTGATCTCGAGTTGATTGGAACATTTAAGTCTCTTGTAAATCTAGGAAATGGGACACCCTATACACGTTTGTTTTAGCATACCGAAACTGTACGTTATGTATCACGGCACTCGTTTCGCCAATTACTAAAACAAGCAGAGAAACAAACAGGATATAATTAGGTGTAATCATGATTCGCAATTATAAATAGAACTAGAGTTCCATTCCTGCTTTAATCAAGTTGGCAAAATGGCCACTCTATCAATTCTGCGGTGAAAATTGGTATCAATGCTGTAAATACAAAGAGTATCGCAAACAGTTCCATACAGGAGAGTAACATTGACCGATATGGCCATGTTGTAGATTTTATTGGACGTTATTGATACTTCACGAGTGAACAGAGGTCAACAGCAATATTGGTGATTTGATTGGAACCTGTCGTATAAAATGTTGACTTTGAGTTCCATCAATCATGAAGTTTTAAATGTATTCACAGCAAAAATATCATTTTGAATAATCTCTTGAAGAATTCTTCATCCTGCAAAAAATTGTCATAGATAATGGAGAACAATTTTTATGTTGCTTGGAAAATATTCCAGTACGTAGAAGAGATTTTCAACAACTCCTTTAAGTACAAAAATATTGACAGCAAAATAAATGGAGCACGCCTTATTTCGAATTCTCTTTCCAGAAAATTAAAGTAACATTTGTACTTACCTTATTATTCTTCTAGGTAATCCTTTATTCGAGGAAACTCATCAAGAATAGGAATCGATAGTTGGAAACGAAACAAAGAATGTTTTACTCGATACATCAAAGGAAAAACAAATCGATATTTCGTCCCCTCCAAAAAAAAATTGTCGTCGAAAAATTTTTTATTTCGCTACACATTTATTTACATATCGGATGAAATGGAATTTATACAGATCCATACAAAGGATGGCTATCAATTCATGTACGATTTCGAAGTATATTCAAGGGTTCGGCTAAATACGAGTAGCAATTGCTTTATTCTGTTATCACAATTCAGAATAAATCGATTTATTCAATGTCTTTACAATTATTTCGTTGATTAACTTTGTTCTCGTGAAAACGCGAGGAAATTCTTATGTACAGGCCCATTTTCGAAGGGCTTTCGAGGTATTTCGGTTAGGGGTTATGGTTTTTTTTTCTAATGAAACGAAAAATTAAAAAAAATATTCTTTCATCATATCTGTGCTACAGGGATTAAAATATTGATTCAGCAAGAAATGGTTTCATTTAAGAAACTTTTATATATAAAACAATTCAATTAATTCATAATTCTTGGGGAGGCTTCCTGATGATAAACAAACAGTATAAAAATATTTGAAAAATATAAAAAAATTTATTTTGGAGATAATCACATCTATCACAAGGTTATGCGATATAACTGTTGTAACCGAAATACCCCAAGAGAATAATTACAAAAGTGGCACACTCTGTAGATAAACATCTACCGGATTTAATCTTTTCCACATTCTCAGAGACTTTCGGTGTACAATTCTTTTATTTAGGATCTTGGAACTTACCTAAGTTCACTCTAATTAAGGCACAGAAATCTAAACACAGTTTCACCCAGGAGCTTTTCACTCCTGAGCAACCCTGTAGAAAAAAGTCAAGGTGAATTCACAACTCCAAGAACTCAAGCAACACTTTCCGAACGTAAAACCAATAGGAGATATTAAAAAAATCTACCTTAAGTCTTCGACCTCGAGGAACTAACATTTAACATCCGACACGTCCTTGTCTTCATCTTCCAAAGCACAACCTTTCTCCAGTTCTTCAGTTTGAGCACTCGCACACTTCTTGGAGACGTTCTCCTGCACCTCCTGGACATTCCCAGGGAGACAAGGAGGCCATCTGACAGCTGTACAGCAAGTCTGCATCGCCGGCTGTTGGAAGAAAGCTGGCGCCCGCACAGGGTAACCGTCGGCGGTGTACCTCAGGTTGTCGTAGGGCTCCAGGTGTCCAGGCCGAATCACGAACTCTGCTTCCATCGAGTACCTGCAAGCCACTCCTGGTTTTTCCCTCTTGTATGGCAGGGTCTTGTAGAGTTGCTCTATCGGGACTTCCCCCACTAGATTCACGGGATTTAAGGAGGCCAGGCAGTTCTTGACTTCAGGAACGCCGTCAGTGCCGTTTATCAGGTCCGGGTTTCTCTCCAGGTTGTACCTTTTGAGGGACAAGGGACTCCGGACCTGGATTGTTGGTGAAAGAGATCTTAGCACGTCGTTTTTGGATCTGGAGTTGTAGAGCTCCATCTCTTCCTCGTAACTTTCCTTTAAGCTCTCTGGATACTCCCCTATGCTTTCCTGAAGAAGGCTGTCTTTGGTCGAGTTGCTTAAAGTGGCCTTAGAATCGTTTCTTTTCTTCCTCAACTCGTTCCTCTTGCACCGCACCAAGGACACACACAAGATGCACAATAACAAAACCCCAGTCACCACCGCTGTAGACGCCAAAATCAAAACCAGGTCCAGTTGAGGCTCCGAGGAAACCTCCAAATCCACCTTCTTCAACACAACTCTGATGGTGAAATTAGCCTGGCCCAAGCCAGCCTGGTTTTCAGCAGCACAAACGAAGGTTCCATTGTCTTCTTCGTTGGTGTTGAATATGAAGAGTTCACTCCTTTTGTTCTCAGTCCCTTCCTCTATGAAGTAGATGAGGTGGAGACCTGGAGATACTATGGTGTCGTTCTGTATCATCTGTCCTTTAAACCACCAGGAGACTTTAGCTTCTGGGGAAGCTTTCGCGTGGCATATTAAAGAGATGTTGCGACCTTCTCCTACTTCTAGGAAGAACGTTGTTGGGGATATTTCTGGGAGACAAGCTAGGTCGTCTTCAGGGATTGTTTTGAGGTTGTGTTTGGCTAGTCTTGGAGGTGTGGAGCACTTTGGAGACATGGAAATTGGAGCGTTGGTTTCTTTCAGGTATTTTTGGAATTCTCCAAGGTGGCAGTCGCAGTTCCAGGGGTTGTCTTGGAATTGTATGCCTTTAAGAGCGTTTGGAAAGTATCTTAAGCCTTTTAGAGTCGTTAGTTTGTTGTCGTTGAGGTGGAGCCATTCAAGGCTGTACAAGCCTTGGAAAGCTCCTTCCTGGATGTCTTGAAGGAGACACTTGGATAACTCGAGAGTGTTCAAGAGGGATAAATGACTGAAGGCCGCCCTACGTATAATTTTGATGGGATTGGAGCTCAAAGTCAACCTCATCAACGAAGGGCAATCCAGGAAACTCTCTGAAGGTATGCTTTCCAGGGAATTCCCGGACAAATCCAACTCCACGAGGTTCGTGAGGCCTTTGAAGGTGCGGTCGCTTATAGTCTGAATCCGGCAACGGGCCAGATGGATCTTCTGCAAATTAATCAAGTCGGCGGCGAGGAATTTCCCGGATTGTAGCGTCTGGAGATCGTTTCCGGAAAACTCGAGAACTTGGGTGCCTGCGTCCATGCCCTTAGGTATGTCGAGGAGGTCCTTGCTTATGCACTCGACCGTCTGCTTGCCGTACTTCCACTTGCAGGTGCAGGGAGGGGGACAGGCCACCCCCTCCTTGATTAGGGAGAGAAGCAGGATGGAGACGAGGAGGCTGTTTGACTTGCTGCATCTCATCTTCTCGGGGCCGTTCACCTGGAACAAACGTGTCTGATTAGATGGCGCTGCTTGCGGATATTCAAAACGTTGTTTACGATCAAGTTCGAACGAATTTTAATGTTTTAATTTGCCGGGTTCAAATCTCGGGAGTTTCCGGATCGTCTCGGATCGAGAACGCGATCGCAGTCAGTTCTGAATGGACTACCTTAGACGCGAGACTCTTGTGTTCGGACGCCGATTGGGAAAAGGCAATAATTGTTCTCCTATTCTGGATTGAAACAGTTTGACTTAGGCAATAATTAAGATTGGTGAGTACAAAGTTGATCAGACGACCATATATCTATTTTTGTTAACGATTCATGTGTTTCATATGAGGTGAGAGACGCTTGGGTTCCGCCATTTTGAGGATCGTACGACTTTCCATCTGATTTCCTCAATTATCCGATTAATCAACCTTCCTTCTAGGTTGGTTTATCTTTGTAATAGTTAAATAATTTAATTTAATCATTTCACGGTTCCGCTACTCTCTGATTTTCAATTTCTCGATTTATCTGTGCCAGTGTTTCAGTGAACACGTGCACATTTTTTCCTTTTCTGAATTATCTTCATGTTAACTAAGATTATCAGAGATCTCGGGGAATTGTGGAAGTTTTACGGTGCAGAGAACTGATACAAGTTTTTTTTTATAGCCTTTTTTGGAAGGAGCTGAGTCTCCGGTTTCTTTTTGTGAAGAGAGCTAAGTCTCCGGTATCTTTTGGAGAGAGCTTAGCCTCCGGCACCTGTTTTAAGAGAGCTAGGCCTCCGACACCTCTTTGGAAGGATCTAGACATCTGAAGCCTCTTTGGAGAGACCTAGGTCTTCAAATCCTTCAGTACCTGCACCTTGGAGGAAGTCAAAACCTCAACGCTTCTGTTTGGAAGGATACAACCCTCACCTCTTACTACAACGTCTTCCAGGAGATCCAGGAGTTCGAACGTTGGGAGAAAATCGAGAGATAGTCACTTCCCTTGCCCATCATTGTTATATTCAGATAAGTTGACAAAGAACGAAAACGCTTGTGAATTGTATTTCTGACGAATTGTTCATGATTGTACATATTCTTGTCCTCGTGTAAAATTGTTTTAATCTGTGATATTAGACATTGTAAATAGCTATTGTCATCAGAGAGGAATAAATCTCGACTGTTCAAGTTTTGATTATCATTAGCCTGAGTAGAAGCATACTATCTTCTTTTACCTCATATAAATGTTAGGTGGTCTCATGCCCTGACTAGCTGGAGCATCTATCGTTGAAATATTAAATAACGTAAATTATCTATCTCTTTAACCTTACACAATTGGCGACCAACGTAAGGCACAATTTTCCTTGTGCTTACACAATTGGAAACCAATGTGAAAGGGTGTGATTTCTCCTCACCTTACAAAATGTATCCTGAATTTTTTTTGTTATTCGGTATTCGCGACGTTCCGCACCGCAACCGCGGATTTATGGAATCAAATCCACCCTCTGACGGCATCAATCTCGTAATTGATTCCGAATGTAATTAAATTTCTAGTCCCCCTCGAGCACGATCATATCTGGGCCCATTTCGAATTTCTGATGAAACTGAAATCCGCCCAGCTCACACCGGATTTATCCTGATTCCTGCCGAGGTCCGTCTGCAGGACTTTGGAGCTCGTTCCTCGATCCTGCTACTACTGTGGAAGCAGTATGTGACGGTGTCATTTTGTCATTCAAAAAATTCGAAGAACGAAAAATTATTATAGGTAAATCTTGGTACCGCCACTGGTTCCTGACGAGATTGCAGCGATTTATTTTCATTCATTTCGCGGTTCGAAATAATACGTGTCGAGCTCAATCAGCCGCACATGTCCTGAAGACTTTTTTGGTTTTTCCTGCTTGCTTCTTTGTCGACCGATTATTGTGATTTTCCCTTTACGATAAGCGAGATATTTCTTGTCGCATTTAGCGGATTCAAGCTACGTAAAGTTGCCAAATATTATTGGAAGTGCAAATCTACGTTTGTGAATTACCTATTTTGCCTTTCATATTCGATTAATTCGGATTAGAGCATTGTAAAACTCTTCAAAAGGCCGCATAACATCCAGTGGGTAGATAATTCAAATCTTCACTCAACAATGCCTTAATCGACAATGATGCTTGCATGAAGCCTCTGTTTTCTTTTACTTCTGCATCGTTTGTTCTATCTTCTACGTTTCGTTTTTCAAACATTACCTAGATTCACCTTCCTGAGATTGTCAAACATACCCGGAGTACTTCGGATGCAGTAGTCTAATTTCGAGGACAGTGGAATCTTAAAGAACTGGCGTTTATCTACTTCCTATTCCTGGTGATATATTCAGGTCAGATCCAGACAATTTAAGTTACCCTCTTGATTTGAATTGGACAGTTTTAAACATGCCAAGGATTATTGCCAATTCTTTTTCTCATTTTAATTACATTTAATTTTTAATATATACAATTTATAATATAATTCTGTACTGTTAACTGTAAAGAGCATATAACGTTATATACGTCGACTTTTCATATTGTTCTTCTGAATATTTACTTTATTATCATCATATATTTGCGGTCAGAATTTTGCATTTAACTTTGTTAAACCCTCTGAGCCATTTCAGTAAACATTTGACAGAAAGTTCACTCCGAAAACTTTTCTTCTACCTACTATCTCCCATATATAATTTGTATCATTACTTGGATTTCGTGGTTTACTGAGTAATTCGACGAACGAGGTAACCAGTGGAAAATCAAACTATCGTGGCGCTCAAAAATTTCAACTGTATTTCACCCACACCCACTCTCCGATTGAAGGGCAGCCGGTTATCTAAAAGTTAGGTAGCAGCCTAATTTTCTTTCTTTGTACTGCAAAGATTTTAGAGTGTTACAGATTTTCGCATTGAAAAATATAGATTTACAGAACTGTTTTCTTTCACATCGTTGGGAAAATCAGCGAACGATTCGGGAAGAAAGCGTTGGATTTTCATGCGGACCTGCAGGGCAAAATTAACAATTAATTCTTGCACCGAATGCACGTGACGTTGATGGGAACAGCCTGTTTCGCATTCAGTTATCAGAAAATTTGGATCGCCTCCAGAACATTTTTCACGATTTCCCGAGCTTACATCTCGACTTTTCCGCTCTCAGTCGACTTCACCGCCAGAAATGAACCTTCCGACCTCTGATTTATGAAAATTTAATCAAATCAACGTCAGAAGCAGAGGCTGCACCTTCGATCCAAGGCATACTTTTCGCGTTTAAAACCGGTAATTTATGGCTTGTCGCATCTCCAACTCATAATCAAAGATTATAGAGTTAGAAAGATAGGAAACGCCCTTACATCTGTGGTACTAAAATCCGACTACGATTTTTGGCTAGTTTCTTACTTGTGACACCTAGATGGTGCTGAAAACATAATTCAGTACAGGAAACTATTTTAATAGGCGCGAAATTCGAATTATACCTTTCATAAATTTCCATTAAATTGAGTATTCTTTGTCGAGCTTCTAGAGAAACATCCTGAACGACAAAACAAAAGCAGAGCTCCTTTTTTTGATCAGGATTATACTTTCCATCTACACATTGTTTTGAATCAAATGAAATACGTTTTGGATTCTTTATATTTTCATTTGAAATGATTGTGTAAAATCAACTTCAATACAATAATTATGAAATTGAGAACATTTCAAAAATTTGTTCACATATTAGAGAATTATCATAACAATTTCAAGAACTTATTCATAGAGTGAACTCTCGATAAATCGAACATCGATAAATCAAACAGTTGTTCTGGGCTCGATTCATACATATCTTACCCAGTGTATTTTAACCTCAATGAGTCTAGAGGGTCTAGTAGATGAGTAGAACTGCTGGAAGGGTCGTCAAGAGAACCACCACCTCTATAAGTCGTTCTTCTGACCACCATTGCCGCTATGAGTTGAACTTTTTGATCTAATGAATGGGACCGAAGAAAATTCGATTCGCAAACAAATTATCCAGAACTATATATTTTTGCCCTGAAACCTCTATCCATTTGACAAGACTGAAAATGAAAAGCAATGAACAAGACTGTTACATGATAAGAGTTTCAAAACTTACATTTCCATTCTCTCTGGTAATGAAAAGAATGCACATTCAAGATCGTTCTTTCTATTATTTCTGCAATTAATCACCATTCATTTCGAATGTCGGCCAGTTTCTAACACAAATTTTATAATGGAAAACACACAAACCAAGATTATGGAGTGAGCTAGGTGCTACTCTTGTAGATTTCCAGTTATTTCATTGGAAAATACGCGAGAAAATGCAATCATCATTCAGCAAAAATATGTATTCAAGTATTTCTTTCAAAAATGACAACAGCCTACAAATAATCTCTATATAATCTATGCCAAATGGACCCTAATTAAATATTTTAACCATAACCCGATTACTTTTGAAAAACAGATGTCGCTGACATCACTGTAGACGCTTCGTTTCCCATCTTTATACTCTATAGTCTTTGCTTATAATGTCACAGCCGACTGGATATTTGTTCTTTGATAGGCCATTATACGGTCTAGGACTGGGATGGCTTCCTGCAAACTTAGATTACCTGGATTAGATCGGAAGGGGTGAATTGTTCAAGTTCTGCCACCGGTTTCTGTCACTGTAATCCTGCAGAATCCCGCCGAGATGGCTCGATCTGGATATGGCAATTATGAGACTGAATCGGATTACGGCGATGAGATCCTAACCGTGTAAAATTTCAGGGGGGAATCCGACTCTGAATCGAGTTGAACAAAAACGAGAGATATTTTCCGAAGCTCATCCAATTTATTTTTGCTCGAACGTGCATAGGAAAATATTTGGACAATAAAGAAAGAAGACCTACATGGAAATATACACATATATTCTTGGGAAAAGGAAACTGAAACGTACATCTACCACAACAATTGCTCAATTTTCCGTTTTCCCATAGAAAATTCATCATAATATCGGGAAATTGATGTCAATTTAGGTTTTCTATGAATGGAAAGCATTTTCATCTTTTGTTGTTTCGATATATTTCCCAGTCATGTGGAAATAATACACATACAGCTATTTCTGATATTGATCTGAGAAAAACATTTCCGTATTTCAACTTATCAAACAACTTCAATTCATTTTCTTGAGGCTGCAACATTTATACAGGGTGTACCAAGTTCGAAGGCCTATTAGGCGTTTCTGGAGAACTGGGCCCATTTGAAATCTGAAAATCGGGATTATATTATTGTTTGACATTATCTACTGATCTAAAATATTCTTGGAGCCTGACCACTTTCAGTTATACAGGGAGTGAAAAAATGCAATTCTGAATACATTCGTTCTGAAAAAGTTGCATTCTTCGAAATACTTTCCAGAATATCGAGAAAAAACTGAAGAAAAAAGGGAGATAAGTGTATTCGGTATTATGTTTGTTATTCCTAACCTAAAGATCGTGAGGACAAACTGTTTTCACATTTTTGAAGGCAAAGACTGTGGAAATATTATACAATTTCAGAATTTTGAATAGCCTGTCACAGGGTGTTCCAAATATTGGTTCAAAATTGGGATCAAAATTGGCTCATAACTTTCGTTTTTTAAATCAGAACTCTATTTTTTCATGATTGCGTTGGATTCTGCGAAGAAAAATGATGATAATGTTCCAACATGTTGATGCTCCTAAACTTAGTAATTCTTGAGTTATTTAAGATTTTCTGTTTCTATTCATGTAATCTGTTTTACATCAGCAATGATAAATGAATTCAGAAAAGAGGAAGTCACTAGTGAGTTATTTGAGTAATTTATCTTCTATGACCAAGGTCGTTGTTGATATGAAAAAGATTCTATGAATTTGACGGTACGTACGACATGAAATCAGGAAATCCTGAATAACTCAAGAATTATTAATTTTAGGAGCATTAACATGTTGGAACATTATCATCATAAAAAATAGGGTTCTAATCTGAAAAACGAAAGTTATGGGTCAATCTTGATTCCAATTTTTGAACCAACATTTGGAACACCTTGTGACGAGTTATTCGAAATTCTGAAGTTGTATAATATTTCTACAGTCTTCGCCTTCAAAAATGTGAAAACAGTTTGTGCTTACGATATCTAGGTTAGGAATAACAAACATTATACCGAATTGACATTAAGAGAGTCTTCCGGCTTATTGGCCGTGGTCTATTAGGAATTATTTCACCTAACGTTTCGCCCACAACTGCGGTAGGCATCTTCAGAGGATTCTTGGTCTTAGATTGTAACTCGACCGCTGAATTTCCGAAAGTGATCACTTTCGGAAATTCAGCGGTCGAGTTACAATCTAAGACCAAGAATCCTCTGAAGATGCCTACCGCAGTTGTGGGCGAAACGTTAGGTGAAATAATTCCTAATAGACCACGGCCAATAAGCCCGGAAGACTCTCTTAATGTCAATATATCCGGTCGTGAAAGCCTGAAACTATTTATTATACCGAATACTCTTATCTCCCTTTTTTCTTCATTTTTTTGTCGATATTTTGAAAAGTATTTCGACGAATGCAACGATTTGAGAACGAATGTATTTGGACTTGCATACTATCAAATTCGAGAACAAAAAAAAACAGAAAAAAAAATTTTTGTAAATTTTTTTCTCACTCCCTGTATAACTGAAAGTGGTCAGGCTCCAAGAATATTTTAGATCGGTGGATTATGTCAAACAATAATATAATCCCAATTTCTAGATTTCAAATAGGTCCAGTTGTCCAGAAACGCCTAATAGGCCGTCGAACTTGGTACACCTTGTATATTTACTTTTTTTATCTTTCAAAAAGTATGTTTGATATTCGCAGGAATTTTTTGGACTCATCGGATGAAGAGTCTAAGAATGTATCTGAATAGTAAACTGAAGATCATGGTAAAGTTGTCCTACAAACAAAAAAAAGCTTCGTTCTATTCTGCACCTCCACCATTTTGTATTTAGTTCTCGTTTTTCCTTCATGACAAATTTGAAAATGCATCAAATCATGAAAGATAGTTGAAGAAGCACCTCGGACATGAAATGAGGATCCTCCCACTCTTCAGGATCTGTTCTAAACTAACAGCGACAACAGAATTTAAACGAATTCGTTCGGGAAACAACTCGAGCTCTCAAGAAATCGTAATTTTCTCCGCTAAAAACCGAGTGCCAACAATTTCCAAGAGTGGACGAAACCATCGACGCGACACAAAAACACAGAGTGTGCATTATCTGGACGTGCACAAGTCTGCATACTCCATAACCCCTAAACTTTCGCATCCACTCCCTCAGAATGGCCGTTTTTGCAGCGAATTTGATGGCTTTACCCTTCGGGTCGTATCAACGACACCATTAATAACGGTTTTAAACTTCCAGAGACACCCCTATCGCCGAAGACGACCTCCAACAGGGATTACCCCCAACGGCTTGTGCATTCTGCAACAATGAAGCCGTGTGTGAACAGCAGTCGAAATTCAATTTGCGACTTTATGATTGTTGCTATTGTCGAAACGGAATAAACAACTTGCACCGGGTCTCTACGAAGACTTTTCCAGAGGAATTTAAATCGAAAATTAGAGTTTCCCGGGTTCTCACAATGGAAACGCGAATAAATTCGAGAGAAAATCTGTTCGTTGTAGTTGGGAATTGAGGCAGCCACAAAAGGTGTAATTATATTTCTCGGATTTCGATGGCAGAGAGAACTTGTACAGATTGAACTCGTTCTTGAAGAGTTGGGGGCAAAAGACTTAGCTCTACTAGCACCACAAGGAAAATTCTTCCATTATTCCAACAAAACTACATTAAATATCTAAATATATAAAACTCAGTCGGCCATATTGTTGGTTACACAATTTATAACTCAAGATTGGATGAACTTTTTTTTATAAAAGTTTTTTTGTCATATTCAAAGGAAAATATGAAGGTGAGGAAGTTCTTATTCCCAGATTTCTGATATTCCCAACAGATATGCCATTTGAATTTAAGGGAATTCAATTTCCAATTCGTCTAGCGTTTGCTATGACAATTAACAAATCCCAAGGCCAATCCTTGAGAGTGTGTGTGGCGTAAATCTAGAAAATACTTGTTTTTCTCATGGCAAGTTGTATGTTGCGTGTTCACGAGTCGACAAACCTTTTGCTCTTATTATTCTTGCACCCGTGAAAAAAGATACTACAATGAGACATTTTTTAAATAATAATAAGGTACCGCTCAAATGAAGTGAAGTCTTTTCATGTAAATAACAATGAACATACCTACCTATTTCAGTGTAATTAAATTTTTTGTATATTTTGTACTTTAACTTTGCCTAATGTGACAAAATACCAATGTTTTGTTGATACAACTTTATGTATCTCTAAGGCGAAACAAAGTTCGCTGGGCCAGCTGGTTTATAATACAATTGCAGAGGGCAGTAATATTCTTTCATGAAGTTTTTGAATGAACGACTGTCGAAATAAACTTTCTAAACAAGATAATACATTTTTAAATTTCTCTCAGAACGATCCAACAACTTATGTATCGTTCTAAAGAGGAAGTATTTGTTCTGATCGATTTATGGTGGGTTCTTCACCATACGAAGTCATTTTGCATAATAATGCTGTGGAGGCAAGATACGTTATTTTCTTTTAGTGAATTCGCTTTGAAATGAATGCAATATTTCCAAAAATCAGTTATTTTTGTATGAAACAATATTGATTCGTAGAACTGATATTCTCGTATCTTCACAAGATGTGGCAGAATGGAAGGATTTGACCGAATTTGAATAATAAATCATCGATTTCTCTCTTCCTTTTCTGATTCTCATGAAATAAAATGGAAAATTCATATATTCCTCAATTAATCTCAATCTTTGACCCACTTCATAATCAAGTTCTTCTCTCCATTTTCCAGAACAACGTACGAATTCTCCAAAACCGCATTGTAGAGGGACGAATTTCTTCCAGTTTGCGGCAATCCCTGTCAACTTTTCCTGCGGTCCTCATCAAAGCAGGACGCTGTTTACCCCAACCTCCATACGGGCAGAGCGAGCAAAAACTTCTCCTTCGCGTGCGACAAAGACCCAATTTACGAGTTGCATTTCTAGTGGCAGTTTTAATAACCTTGTCAGAGCCACATGCCCCTCTAATTTACTGCCACGTTCTTGGCTTCCTCCCGTTCACACACTCCCCGGATTGATCCTCGGATGCTGGGACGTTATAAATGAGCACAACTCCGGAGATGTAAAACAGGAAACGTCGTGTTCGAGGCTTGGTTTCACAGAACAAGGTTGTATCTTTTCATCAGGGACAATTCTATGCGTTCTGGGAGTCCCTAGAGAGAATCGAGGGGTTTCAAGTCTGGCGATGTTGGCGGCCATCACCCTTATTTACCAGTAATTTTAGCTGGATTTCTCTGAAACTGCTGAGGCGTCACGTAAACTCCCTCCCAGTTCCCCTCCAATAAACGTAAACTCCGAGAATTAATCAGGGCGTCTATGAACTTCTCTATGCCCGTCGTTTAATCGATTTTGACGGGAGCTGAAGGTTTGGAATCCGAAAGCGACGCAGATATATATTATACGGCGTTGTATATAATCTGACATAATTGAATCAGCGTCGGATTCATAAAAGGCCGAATGCGCCCTTCGACGTGGAGACGTCAGATGGCCGAGGTTTATTCGGCTTTGTTTTCGATAGTTCGTATAATTTATCACTTGTGTCGAATCCAAGCGTTCGTCTGGCCCAATCGATAAGTTCTCGAGGGCCACGGTAGAATCCTGCACTTGAAGTTTCGCAGGATAGCCCGGGATGTAGACGTCAAATATGGCTCTATATTTGACAGGTGATTCATTTGACGGCCTTTCGATTCGATGATCTTCTTTTTCTCCCATTCGTTCTTTATTGAATCGAGATTTCGAGCCATATTCCTGCCGACAACAATTTAAACTTTACTTTCTTGAGTTCAGGATCAATCTGGAGCTCGAAAACCTTCAATCTTCATGCGTTTTCACTACAAATTGTCAGAATGACAATTCTCGGAATATGTCTTAGTTTTTGGTCTTGAAAAATATTCTGTTTTCTTGTGTTATAACATGTTTGGTTTATCTATGGGAGATGATTTCCTTTCATTGGGGTCCCGTAGCGGTCTTCAAACATCTGAAGTGCCGAAAAATCATCACCTGGAAGGTCGTATCCGGTTTGAAAAATCCTCACGACCAGAGAAATAGAATTTGTGGATTTTGAATTTGAATATCGAAGGAATTTCGAAAGACAAGTGTGATTACGTTTCCAAATTAGTTGATGAACATGGTATCGAAGTGATTCTTCTGCAAGAAACCCACACGGCAACAGAAAAAAATCCTCGTGAATGAGGACAGTTGAAAGTTATGTATTAATTGATTTTTTACAAGTTTAGCTTGTTTTGTTGAAAAATAATCAGTTCGTAATTTCCAACAGATTCGTAAAGGGGAAATTGATGAAGTTTCTTTTCATTTCTTTCAAATTTTGTGACATTTCTGTCATTGATATTCATAAACCTCCGAACATTATTTGGCCAAGAAATCTGAATGTTGATGTTTTTCAAAGTAGCAGATGCATTTGTAAAATGCATTTGATTCATTCTGAATAATCGGTTTCTTTTCTGCTTTTGGTCTTTCTTCATTTCAGATTAAGAATTGCGAGTCGTTTTCGGAAGAATCTGTTTATCCGAGCCCATCGACGGATAACATGAAGATGATCACACTAATGTCTTTCAAGATTTTCCTGATATTTAATCTTTTATGTTATTTTTTTACGGGGAGACAGGTTTTTTCGGCTGAGGTTTTTTCCCCTGGCTGTATAGTATCGTATGATACTAGTGATGATAGTATCGTATGATACTAGTGATGATAGTATCGTATGATTCTATAGTATCATTCGAAGAATGTTATGATACCCCGTTCTTTTTTTACCTCAGCTTAGGTACTTTTTGTTTCAACATTTATTGTATTATTTTTTCTCTCTTTTTCATAAGAAATATATATATATATATATATATATATATATATATATATATATATATATATATATATATATATATATATATAGTACAAGTTTCATACAACTTCGCGTTTCTGGTAAAAAGCGAAGGCTGAAACGAGAATTAAGTCGTTCTCCTGCTGGGGATCAGGAAGAGGATGCTGGATTTCTGCACCGGATAGTGAGATGTCTTCGTCGGCTTCTGGAATATCCTGATAAAGCAATAGATTCACGGGGAGACGTTCCCATTTATCCTTGGTCCTTCGAAGCGGCCGCACTTTGCGGAATTGATGGATTTGCGACGCTATAATTCAGGACGATTCGCAGGATTCTTGAATAAATAATCTTCGGGTCGAAGGGGTGAAGTTGACGTGGACATTGGGATTGGAAATCGGCTATTTTGTACGCCCCTGAGATTGATGAGGTTTAGGACAAAGATAAAAAACCAGCACCAAGATTTATCTCTGGGGTAAAACCATTTTTCGAAGATCTTTAAAAAAAATTTTTTTTCAATCGTCTGAATCCCTTCATTTCTGAGTTTTCCTATTTCAACATTGAAAATAAAGTTTTTATTAACTCCCGGATTAATTTCTGCGCTCGAGAACTCCATTTGAAAGCATCGAAGAGATATAATTCGACATTAGATATCATTTCGAAAGTAGGTTGCAAATTGGTGAAGGAGCCGGTTTTAAAACTCATAAAGGTTTTTATTTCTTCAAAAAAGTTGCATTTGAATACCGAAAATTACATTTTGTAGGAAAATATCATAGTGTTAAAAATTGAGCCCTCTCAGACGTCATCCTTAACTACGCCTATGGTTCGAACGCACCGAAACGCCAACTCGATCTCTGCAACTCTATGAACAGCTGATTGACGTCAAAACTGACCTACCTCTATGAGCTAACCTGTTGACAGTTCAACTAATTTCATGTTCATTAATTGTATCAATTAATCTAACTCTTTCTGAAGAAAATACCTTCTCTTGTGCTCCTCTAGTAAAATTAGAATTTTCTAAAAGTCTCCTCGCAAATTAATTGATCATCTCGTTCATTTTCTGAAGCAATCAATAAATAGGTGAGTAGTTCTCAAAATCCCTCATTATTACATATTTCATGTTATTTTCCTGCTTTTTATAAAGTTTGAAAATGTGTTCACGTTTCAGATCATGAAAATCTAAAAAAATACTGGTAATCCTCTCTCACTTTATTCTCATACCATCTCTATTGCATTTAGCTAATGTAGTTGACTCCTCTAAGATATATATTTTGATATATTTTTGCAGTTCTCATAGATTTTTTCATATTTCTCTAAACTTCTCACATTGGAAGTGATTGCTTCAGAAAATGAACATAATTTGTGGTAATGAATCCTGATCTATTATATTCTCATGTGCACCTCATCATCTCAATGTATTCATCTCATTTCTCAATTATTCACTCCTCATAACACTTGCTAATTATTGTTCTCGAGTTTCAGATTAATGAATATTCTCAAACGCAAAGGTGAATCATGAAATCAGTCTTCTCTCTCAATAAAACCAATTGAACTTCTCTGAGTATCGTATGATTCTATAGTATCATAAGAAGAATGTTATGATACCCCGTTCTTTTTTCACCTTACTTTAGGTACTTTTTGTTTCAACATTTATTGTATTATTTTAGCTCTCTTTTTCATGATAATGTGACGTAGAATCGAAAGTGGCGAACTAATACACGACCCAACAGGAACAAACCGGATCCAACGCGTTGTCTGTCACGAGCTCAACTTTATCAAAGTGCTCCCGTTCGAATGGTCTGGAATTGTTTATGGCTTATTGCCGCTTTCAGAACTGACCCTACTGAATAAGTGACTATAACGCACACGTTAACCATTCATTGTAAATGAGGGGAGATATATCTATTCAATAGAATGGCTGGGCGTTGAATCGCGATTATATACGAGCGGAGAATCTGCGATTTAGTGCTTGACCTCTGCTTAACTCCTGCACGGGGTCTTAGATTTCAAGGGACTGTGTCTGATGAATATCCCTCTATAATTATTCGTTGTGAATTCTCGAAGAATATAATATAAATATATTCTTTTGAAAGAGAGAGCTAAAATAATACAAAAAATGTTGAAACGAAAAGAACCTAAGCTGAGGTAAAAAAAGGAACGGGGTAACCATAATATTCTTCGTATGATACTATAGAATCATACGATACTATCATCACTAGTTTCATACGATACTATAGAGCCAAGGGAAAAAACCTCAGCCGAAGATACCTGTCTCCCCGTTAAAAAAATAAAATAAAATTATTGTATCTGAATATTCTATATAGAAGGACATCACGATTATCGGAACGGCTCTTCGGAGGAAGGATTTCCAAACACAATTTCCAACCTGAAAATAAAAAAAGACAGAACAGCAAGAGAATTCAATTTATACTTCATCAAATTGATCTGAAATTTTCAACCCATTGCAAAAATGAGTTTGATATATTGTGTATGGCTCAAATGTCATCTTGGAATTTATAAATCGAATAATTATAAATTAGGTGTTCAACTGTTTCCTCTGATTCACCACATTCACAATTAGGACTATCAACTGAATTCCACTTGAAAAGCATGTTATTGGTACGACCATGACCTGTTCTTATTCGATTAAGAAGGGACCATATTCTCCTGGGAAGGTTTAAACCAGGAACTTTATTCGATGGATTAGATATTAGATCTTTATTAGATAAAGAACATACATCCCATTCGGATTTCGAGATTTCGTTGTAGCTGAAGTTCGAATTCAGAAAGTTATTCGACCATTTGGTTTACGAGATTTCAGTCTTGGAATTCTATCTTCTGGAACGTAGGAAAGTATCGGAAAAGAATTCGGAAATGAATTGAATTTATTCGAAGAATTCCAAGTTGCAGACTGTCTTCGAATATGGGGAGGAACTATATTCGATAGCACTGGTAGCCATTGGATAGGTGTAGATCGGATGGTTCCAGTAATTATTCTCATTGAAAAATTGAGCTGTGCATCGATTTCCTGAACATGAACACTATTGAGCCGAACAGGCCAACAATATTCAGCGGAAGGGTCGTTCCTGCTTCAGCAGAAATCTTGCATCTCGGTAGGACCCGAAACAAAGTCCGTCAACTCCTCCAATAAAAGCGACCGGTAGCGGGAATATATTCTTTTAATGTTCCCTTCGATGCCGCCATTAGAGGCCGAAGGGCCATAAGTCCTTGTTAAAAGTTTCCCCGGCTCGGATCCGATGGATTATGGCCCTCGCAGTGGCGTAGCTTTTACTCACTCCTGGGTCTTAGCGAACGTCGCCATCACTCTTTTTGACGTGGCGGAAGCTGGATGCCCTGTCTCGGAACGTATGACCCAAAAAAAATCTCAACATTACCACGTCTCGTTTTCCTGCAAAACGTAGAGATAGCAGGAATCAGGAATTCGACGATGTATTCCCAAAAAATGTGAATTTTTGGTATTTAAAAGCAATTTTTTTAATGAAAAGATAGAGAACCTTTTGCCTCCTAGCAAGATAAATTATTATGTTAACGAAATTTTCCTCCAACATCGGAAAAACAAAAATTTTTGAACCGGCTCCTCCGCCAATTTGCAACTTACTTTTCGAGAATTATTTCTGTTCGATGCTTTAATATGGAGTTATCGAGGGCAGGAATTAATCCGAAAGTTAATTTAAACATTGGTTTTAATGTTGTTGTACAAAATCGGGATTGTTCTGATTTTGAAAAATACTGTTTAGGACTGTATCCAGCTAATTGAGTTGAGATGGTATTGTAAAAACATTTATTGACATCATTCACGATCATAAAATGAATGAGTCACCCGCATGAAGTTAATACAGCAAAAAATACAATATTAAAGTCATCTTCAAACTCAGAGTGATTTATCCAACTAAAAACAGAGGTAATCTAGAGATGTTCAAAATGAGAGGTCAGATGAAGTCAGACTTAGACTTTGAGAGAGTTCCATTAATTCAAAATTAAACACAGAGTTTACAGTGATGATGAAAATGAAATTTATTGCGAGAGCCTCTTTAGTTCATTAGAAAAACAAAAGGTTGAATAATGAATTGTTAGAGTACACTGAGTTGTTATAAAATGAGATCAGGCCTTAGAGGAGTGCGTGTATTGAAAGTTTAGTAGTCTAAGTCTGGTCTTTATTGAGATCATTACAATGTGAGAATATTATGATTGAGAAATCAACAATTATGACCTATTACGTGGTTCTGTAAAGAGAAGGCTAATTAATCAATTGAGACAACATTTACAGTGACAAACTACTTTTAGTAAGCAGGGTTAGTGTTCATCAGAAAAATAAAAGCTACATTTGATAATTATGAGAATTACGATATGAGAGTACGTTATATGAGTGCAAGAATCACTAACCCTATTGATTCGTTTGAAGCTGAAGGCTTGAGATCTTACTTGCTAAGTGCTTCCGATGAATTAACTTGAGAATTTCTTAGTTATATTGAGAAGATCATACCAGTTTAATCATTTGATCAATATTTGAGGAGACCGCTCAAGGTGAAGCAGGGATTGAGACTGTAGATCAGGTTCAATATTTAAGACACTTGACTGTTTACTACACTACACTAGTATCATACGATACTATACAGCAAGGGGAAAAAACCTCAGCCGAAAAAACCTGTCTCCACGTAAAAAAAATAACATAAAATATTAAATATCAGGAAAATCTTGAAAGACATCAGTGTGATCATCTTCATGTTATCCGTTGATGGGCTCGGATAAACAGATTCTTCCCAAAACGACTCGCAATTCTTAATCTGAAATGAAAAAAGACAAAAGCAGAAAAGAAACCGATTATTCAGAATAAATCAAATGCATTTTAGAAATGCATTTGCTACTTTAAAAAACATCAACTTTCAGATTTCTTGGCCAAATAATGTTCGGAGGTTTATAAATATTTATGACAGAAATGTCACAAAATTTGGAAGAAATGAAATAAACTCCATGAATTTCCCCTTTCCGAATCTGTCGAAAATTACGAACTGATAATTTTTTAACATAACTAGCTAAACTTGTAAAAAATCAATAAATACATAACTTTCAACTGTCCTCTTTCACGAGGATTTTTTTCTGTTGTCGTGTGGGTTTCTCGCAGAAGAATCACTTCGATACCATGTTCATCAGCTAATTCTGAGAAGTAATCACACTTGTCCTTCGAAATTCCTTCGATATTCAAATTCAAAATCCACAAATTCTTGCTCTCTGGTCGTGAGGGTTTTTCAAACCGGATACGACCTTCCAGGTGATGATTTTTCGGCACTTCAGATGTTTGAAGACCGCTACGGGACCCCAATGTAAGGAAATCATCTCCCATAGATAAACCAAACATGTTACAACTCAATAAAACAGAATATTTTTCAGGACCAAAAACTACGACATGTTCCGAGAATTAAACATCATGAACAAAGTTCTTATTACCTTCCTGATCAATTTCAGCTTTCGAAAACTCCATATGAAAGCATCCTGCAGGAATAATCGCCTCTAGATGTAATTTCGAAGGAAGTTGCAAAATGGTGAAGGAGCCGGTTTCGAATTTTTCAGTTTCCGCTCAAAGGAAAAAATCGATTTCAATCAGTGGGATGCTCGAGGTCCTGACGAGTCCTGCCTCTGAAGTTCCATCCCTGCAAAAGAAAGGTTCTTTAATGAAACTGTTGTTCCAAGTCGTCGTACTCGAACGAGCAGCAAGTTCTTCCCTCTTCTCGATTCGGAGCGGTGTAAAAAATATCGGCTTAATTCATAAATAAAATCTCGTAGTTCTTTGTGCGGAACAAAATTATCCCCTGGGCCCTGAAAGAATCGTTGTGCATTCGAGCGTAACCTCTGGGTGGGGTGGGGTAACTTTAAGTATCGGACTAAAAGTTTCTTGTTGCGTATTTAGAGAAGTTTGGTCGACTTGCCTTGGATCGATTGAGTGTGGGAGATTTGGAGGGAGAAATTGTTGCTTCTGTAGGTCCATATTCTCATAGAGCACTACCCTGATTTGTTAATTACGTCGAAATCTAACGATCATACGAATTTTTTTTTTTTTTTAACTGAGAATCACTAGATTACTCAAAGTTTCTGCTTTGGGGGTAATTTACCCTAACGAATCATCAAACTATCTTATTCACAAACCTCTCAGCAACTTTCCAAAAAATTAGGAATGAGAATAAATTGGATCGGATTTTCCGAAAACAAAAGCCATAAGAGAATAATTCTTGTTTAAACTAGGGGCACAATAGTTTTGTAGGAAAATTCGTGTTTGAGTGGATGAATTATAATTTTTATCCATTTCATGGAGATTGACAAAGTTCTGTAACATAACGAAAAAATATATGCAACCTCGAAAGAATTATATATAAATATATATTTTTATGAAAAAGAGAACTAAAATATTACAATAAATGTTGAAACAAAAAGTACCTAAGCTGAGGTAAAAAAAGAACGGGGTATCATAACATTCTTCGTATGATACCATAGTATCATACGATACTATCATCACTAGTATCATACGATACTTTACACCCAGGGGAAAAAACCTCAGCCGAAAAAACCTCTCTCCCCGTAAAAAAAATTAAATAAAATATAAAAATAATAATAAATGTATTTAAGGCCATCGACCTGAGTTCTTCAGCCAATAATAAAAATAATAAATATCAGGAAAATCTTGAAAAACATCAGTGTGATCATCTTTATGTTATCCATCGATGGGCTCGGATAAACAGATTCTTCCCAAAACGACTCGCAATTCTTAATCTGAAATGAAAACAGACGAAAGCAGAAAAGAAACCGATTATTCAGAATAAATCAAATGCATTTTAGAAATGCATTTGCTACTTTAAAAAACATCAAAATTCAGATTTCTTGGCAAAATAATGTTCGGAGGTTTATAAATATTCATGACAGAAATGTCACGAAATTTGAAAGAAATAAAAGAAAAACTCCATCAATTTCCCCTTTCCGAATCTGTTGAAAATTACATAACAAGCTAAACTTGTAAAATATCAATTAATACATAACTTTCAACTGTCCTTTTTCACGAGGATTTTTTTCTGTTGCCGTGTGGGTTCCTTGCAGAAGAATCACTTCGATACCATTTTCATCAGCTAATTTGGAGACGTAATCACACTGGTCCTTCGAAATTCCTTCGATATTCAAATTCAAAATCCACAAATTCTTGCTCTTTTTTTTTTAAATAAAAGATGAGGAAAAAGAACAAAAATATTGAAGGGTATGAATGAGATTTTAAATGGTGAGAAAAAAAAATTTGATTAGATATACAATCAGGCGATGAAAGTCGATAAAAGCGAGGAAAAAACCCGACACTCGAAGAAATTAAATTTTTTCATCGGAAAGGAATGAAATCCAATAACTCCAGCGCGGATAAGACTTCGATTTCCATTCTTACAGACCCCTCGGGCATTTTTTCCACGAATATGATTTTATCATTTTCCACAATGGCCTGGGGCGACAAACATACGCTCCACACGGTGTGGGAGAGAGAAAATTCATCTCTAGATCGATTTTCCGCATTTTCCGATATACCAGGATATGATCTCCCTGCAAGTTTCTCGGTCCGATGTTTATAATCGCATAATTTCCCGTGGTTTTTGTTTACGCGAAGGCAACTTTGACTCTGAACAAACTCAATTTATCTTCGCGCTGCAGGAATCCTGCAGGAATTGCAGGAATTTGATCATTGCGGAATGAATTAATATTTTACTGGAAAACTGCATCTCATCTGAAGTGCCGAAAAACCATCACCTGAAAGGTCGTATCCGGTTTGAAAAACCCTCACGATCAGAGAGCAAGAATTTGTGGATTTTGAATTTGAATATCGAAGGAATTTCGAAAGACAAGTGTGATTACGTCTCCAAATTAGCTGATGAACATGGTATTGAACTGATTCTTCTGCAAGAAACCCACACGGCAACAGAAAAAAATCCTCGTGAAAGAGGACAGTTGGAAGTTATGTATTAATTGATTTTTCACAAGTTTAGCTTGTTATGTTATAAAATTATCAGTTTGTGATTTCGAACAGATTCGGAAAGGGGAAATTGATGGAGTTTTTTTCATTTCTTTCAAATTTTGTGACATTTCTGTCATAAATATTTATAAACCTCCGAACATTATTTGGCCAAGAAATCTGAATGTTGATGTTTTTTAAAGTAGCAAATGCATTTCTAAAATGCATTTGATTTATTCTGAATAATCGGTTTCTTTCTGCTTTTGTCTGTTTTCATTTCAGATTAAGAATTGCAAGACGTTTTGGGAAGAATCTGTTTATCCGAGCCCATCGATGGATAACATGAAGATGATCACACTGATGTCTTTCAAGATTTTCCTGATATTTAATATTTTAATTTATTTTTTTTTTACGGGGAGACAGGTTTTTTCGGCTGAGGTTTTTTCCCCTGGCTGTATAGTATCGTAGGATACTAGTGATGATAGTATCGTATGATTCTATAGTATCATACGAAGAATGTTATGATACCCCGTTCTTTTTTTACCTCAGCTTAGGTACTTTTTGTTTCAACATTTATTTTATTATTTTAGCTCTCTTTTTCATAAGAATATATATATATATATATCATTTGATTTGGATTATTCAGGAGTATTTCAGTTGCATTTTTACAACGAAATCATAGAAAAAACCAGAGTGTGAAATCGAACTGCATTCTAGAGGTCCTTTTTCTCTACAGAAAGCCGAAACCTCTCACGTTGTACTCCAGCATCCGCTCTCCAAATTCTTGAAGGAGGCCATCGAATCCATCCTGTTAGAAACCGGATTCTTTCTCTTATTGTTCCTCCCCACGCCTTCTGGATTGCGCGCGATCCACTTTGATCAAACGATTATTGAAAAGTAAAATATCCCTCAAGACGAGGGACTGAAACTTTGCGAGAAAACGGTTATTCTCTTCGGAATGGGGGCCATTTTGAGTCTCGATCTGCCTTGCTTCGCTCTCCTCGGGCCAGATAATTAAAAATAACGACTTTTCGAAAAGCGAAGCCATTAAATTCGTCTCGATGGATGTGAGAGAGAACAAGCTGTGTTGGAAGCACGGTGTTAATGTTGTTTCGTTAGTCGAAGCTAACATCTGTTGGAGAAGCTGGAGAATAGTGTTTTCAAAACTGCAGACAAGGAAAACCAGAAAAATTGGAGACAAAAAAGCTGATTGGTGAAGTTCATCTATATGTAGATGTTGAACAAAGTTTTTTATTGTCAGAATGACAATTCTCGGAATATGTCTTAGTTTTTGGGCCTGAAAAATATTCTCTTTTCTTGTGTTATGTTATAACATGTTAAAAACCACCAAGAAAATTCTCCAGACCGCAGAAACCACCTCTCTCAGAGCCATCACCAAAATGCGACATCCAATGAATGAACTCTTCAACCCCTCCAACAAACTTCTGTACGAAAAAACAAATATCAAACCGATTGAACAACGCCTCAACGATCTGTCAACAAAATTTTCGCAGAAAGAAGAGAATATACAAATCTTGAGAGAATTTTGCACTAACAGGACCGAGAATTCAATTCCACACAGAAAATATCCTCTGAATACCATATGGGAAATTATTCAAACTCTACAAAAATAGATTCAAAGTTACTTATGTTTTTTTTTTTTTTTGGAAAATATTGTTGCTCACTTATTTGCCAAATAATTTTTTGAATTATCAATAATTTCTCTTTTGTAACCAGGCTGAAGGACCTCGGTCTATGGCCTTTTGGATTTTTTTCCAATAAAGAACGTTTATTATTATTAACATGTTTGGTTTATCTATGGGAGATGATTGCCTTTCATTGAGGTCCTGTAGCAGTCTTCAAGCATCTGAAGTGCCGAAAAATCATCACCTGGAAGGTCGTATCTGGTTTGAAAAACCCTCACGACCAGAGAGCAAGAATTTGTGGATTTTGAATTTGAATATCGAAGGAATTTCGAAAGACAAGTGTGATTACGTCTCCAAATTAGCTGATGAACATGGTATCGAAGTGATTCTTCTGCAAGAAATCCACACGGCAACAGAAAAAAAACCTCGTGAAAGAGGACAGTTGAAAGGTTATGTATTAATTGATTTTTTACAAGTTTAACTTGTTATGTTGAAAAATTATCAGTTCGTAATTTCCAACAGATTCGGAAAGGGGAAATTGATGGAGTTTTTTCATTTCTTTCAAATTTTGTAACATTTCTGTCATAAATATTTATAAACCTCCGAACATTATTTGGCCAAGAAATCTGAATGTTGATGTTTTTTAAAGTAGCAAATGCATTTCTAAAATGCATTTGATTCATTCTGAATAATCGGTTTCTTTTCTACTTCTGTCTTTTTTCATTTCAGATTAAGAATTGCGAGTCGTTTTGGGAAGAATCTGTTTATCCGAGCTCATCGACGGATAACATGAAGATGATCACACTGATGTCTTTCAAGATTTTCCTGATAATTAATATTTTATTTTATTTTTTTTACGGGGAGACAGGTTTTTTCGGCCGAGGTTTTTTTCCCCTGGCTGTATAGTATCGTATGATACTAGTGATGATAGTATCGTATGATTCTATAGTATCATACGAAGAATGATATGATACCCCGTTCTTTTTTTACCTTAGCTTAGGTACTTTTTATTTCAACATTTATTGTATTATTTTAGCTCTCTTTTTCATGAGAATATATATATATATCTCAAGAACAATGAATGAAAGAGCTCAACTCTTGTATAAATAAATTTATAAAAACGTTCTCGAGTTTTCTCCCTCGAATGGAGAAATTGGAAGGGACCAATCGGCCAATTCCCAGCTAAAACGAAGGCCAAAATGATCCCTCACAAATCATATCGGCTGTCTGAAACTTTTCCTACTTTCGCAACTTCCGAAAGAGTTGCGACCGAAAAGAAACAGCTAATTCCCGAACCGACGTTATATCCTCGAAATCCCCAAAGTCCAAATTTATCAACCTAATACTGGAAAAAAGTTAATAATTCTGTTTGTGATAAATCTATAAATCCCCGATGAACGGTCTTCCTCTTCCAGATCTTTTGTTCTGGACCGAATTTTGTATGAGGAGGATGCTCCTCTATCATTCCCATCACGTATCTGCTCGGATGAACCTTTTCTTACGTTCCTGTGAACCATTAGTCACTACCAATGTCCAAGAATCATACGAATCGTGTCGACAATAACTCTTAAAACCTTTGAAATTGTTGGTGTTGATTCCAAATTCTCCAATTGGACCATTCTTGGTCGCATTAAAAACCTCCAAACGTGGCAAAGATGACCAAAAACCCCCCATCATTTGTTTCCGCTCGAGTTGTGCAGAAAAAAAATGGAACGATGTAATAGTTATCCGGGAAAAGATGGGAACCCTCGATTAACGTGAGATCGTCACGTTTGCCGCTCTGCGCTGTTTTAATTAAGGCTAAAAAATTCACTGGTTTCATCACGTTGTCACCGGAGGCAAAAAGAGGATTCCAGTATATATTTGACGTGTCTCTTCAACGTTGAGTTTAAACAACGCGTTCAGAGATTGCAGAAGAGGATTTGGAATGGGGAAATTGAGTTACATACACGGATTATTCAAGTGCGATACGATGCATTTTTCGAACTATTTTCCTCTCTGCTATAGGTTTCTTCTATGGAAAACTTTCATTCTGCCTTCATTTGGAAGGCTCATGAATCATTTGGTTTCGAATTTTCTATGTCTATCTTCTCTTTTCTCCAGAAGTTTCGTAAAAAGACAATCCAGAAACTATGGAAAGAAGATTGAAAAATCTATTTTCACAAGATATAGTTATAGTTAAGGAAGGGTTAGAGTCTACTTCTACTTTGAGGTCTATTATTCCTCCTGATAAAGCTGTTTTCACCACGCCTCTTACAGCTGGCCTTCCAGTTCAAGAAATCCAATGAAATACAAGATCTGGAAAGGGTTCAGCGATGCTAATTCCTCACTCCTACAAATTTTTTGACCAAGACATTGTTTCCTTTGGCTTACAAAGGCGCAGCTGTCCTTGTCTAGGTGAATAGGAGTTTCTTCTTCCCCCAAAGAATCTACACTCGTCAGAGTCCTTCAAACCCATTCCCGAGAGATGCTTTCTGAGGCGACAATGCCCAGTAAGGAGATGTAGTTGGTTCTTACTAAGATTCAGATACCTCTTGGATCTTGTAGTTTCAAAGTTCCTGAGCAACTTTTTGGAGTGATCCATCTCTTGGAGATTCCCGCAGGATGTTTTATTTTCAGCTCACACCTTTTCCAGAACCTCTATCTCACAGGTACATTTCCTACCATGTGGTTTTTTTCAAATCCATCTATTTGAATGAATCCAATATCAATATTCCTGGATTATCCAATCATCCTGGACACCCTATATATGTTTGGTTCAACCTTACTATGATGGGCTCATGAAATAATTCAATCTAATCAATGCATTCCCCTGAGCAATGCTACTTTCTTCAAGAAATGATCCAGAAAAATCCAGATGTCCAATTCCCATTGGCCTTTCAAGCTTCATATTCTGAAGGACCAATAAGTGTCACCTTCTCAAGTTGTAGTATTCTCTCTTGCCATCATCCAAGACGTTCTGACCTCTGCTAAGTTAAGTTCTTCCAAAATAGATAGAGACATGTTGTCTTTTCTAATAGCTTTTCAATCAAGTTCTTCATTTCAACCAGCAGCATGAGTAAATTATGGCCAACCAGTTCTCTTCCCATCATGAAGCCATCGGATAATCCACCCCACATCCGGTGCGACATCGTTCGCACCCCCCTAATGGGATTATCGGGCGCAAACGAAACTCCATTAGGTGCAAATCAATCTCGCCCCCGTTTGCCATCACCTGATTCCTGCTGGTCCTGCAGTTCGATCTGCGGTCGGAACGCATCCCGATACCCGGTTTTCTTCAGAAACATACCGATTTCCATTAGCCCAATTCCCCCAGAGATCTGACGAAATGGCGCGTTTTGGGGATCCGGAGAAGACGCAACAGTGCCTTCAAAGAAGTCTGGAAAGGCAGCAGGAGCTGTTTATTCGTTCGAGTACCGAAATATTAACGAGAAAATTGAAAATAAACATGAGAGTAGCAAGAGTCGTGTTTAATTTCGGATTTGTGTGCTTGGGAAAATGAGTTTTCGGAAAGCTTCCTGGAAAGATTGGAGAGAATTGGCGTTTAACATGTTTTTCCTGAGCGCAGGGCAGAGGATGTACTTTTTGTTCAGCTTTAGCCAGGCCATCCTCTTGGATAAACCGACCATTGATTCTTCAGTACGACATAATGAACCCATCAAAACTTTTTTATATAAATATCAATATCACTCCTTCAGATCTTCAGTAGTTTCCATCTGCAACAAAAGGATTCTCTTCAAGAGAAACCACTCGAAATTTATGGTGATTTCAAATACTCATCATTAATGATGGATTCAGATTACTCTGCATGACTTTGATTCAAATTTTCCATATTAAATTATTCGATGACTGAATGCATGTTGATCCAATGATTGATTCGAGGTCGAAAATACGAAATTTAATGGTGCTTTCACTAATTGAAACTGATGATATTCGATGTTGAATTGCGTAGAATAATTTAATTTCCATAAATGGCATTACGTCATCACTCATTCCAATAATGCAGACAATTTGACTTGACAGAGATTCGAAAGGTTGGTCACAAAAGTCATTGGTTAAATATATGAACACGAAAAATGTAATTAACAGCATCTGATATATTCAATGAATCTACCCAAACTTATATTTGACAAACTCGTGAATTTCTCCCCAATCTTTCACAAAATACCTCGCCAACTCGATAATACGTACCACGTTTCCAGTTATCCCATTCACTTCCCTTATATTCCCAACGATATCTCTTTATCGAGTATTCGACAGTTTAATTGAAGTTAGTTGTTTGTGGCTATCGAGAGATAGTTCGATTTGAATACCTCCAGGAGGTGAAACCATTATTATAGCTACACTGGATTACCCAGTGGCTATGCTTGCCTCTCCTACGAGGAAAATTACGACAGTTGCACTGGATATCTGGTGGCTATGTTTCGATTTCCCCCATGGAACTCTTTAAATAGTTGAGCAAAAAAGTCTCTACCTTTAAAGGACCCTGTTCCTTCAGACAGAGTTCTTCATGATAATTCCTCACATAACTCCTAATTTCATCCTTTCAAATCTTATAGTTTCAAGGCCTCTCCCTCAAATCTACAACGATCGAGCTCACAATAGATTATCTCCCAGTATGCTCTTTTCAATCTATTCAAAGCAGTCGTCGTAATCATTCCATTAAGTGAATGGAACGTGGAAGCATGCTCTGCAATGTTTTAGAGTGGAAAGCACGTGAAACGAAATGCTTCTGTTCTCCTAAGTAATGCTAGGGCATCCTGAAATGCCCAGAATGCCATACAATTATGACCTATCTAATTAGGACGTTATCTCGGAGATATGAATCCAGGTCATTTCGTGATGCTTAACACGAGGAGCAAAGAGGTTTGGAAAGGGTTGAAAGGCTGCAGGAATTCCGAGCGCTCCTAACTATTGACGACAAAAAATCGTTTATGAAACTCGAGTAAAAAAATTCAATTTTTTATTGAGTGATTTCTGTACAATTATTTCCCCTAAAATGAAGGCCCACTGAACAAAGGTTAAGTCTATGAGATACAACATTCGAGAAACTATAGATAACTCAGGATTAGAGTTCCAAAGTTTCTCCTGTGAGAATCTAAAAAAATTCGAGCTTCTTCATTGACTGAATTTGTCAATTGTATCTTCCGTACACTCTTGGCATTGCAGTATCTCCTGCTAACACCGTACACCCTTCATATTTCCTTAATTGAAACTGAAACATACATTCAACATGCAGCTTATATTTTGCTTTCTGAGCTTGCACTTGGCAAGATTGAGGGCGCTATCACTATGATTTCTAATGAATTAATCCTCTGAGGGTGTCGAGATTGTCTTGACAATTTCTCATTTTATCTAGAAGTCGCTGACTTGATTATATGACCAGAAACTAGAAGGGAACCATTCGATTTACCATTGATTTAAATCAGGTTAGGTTAGGTTCTTGAAACAATATTTTCCTAGCATATCGAAAAAATATGGATATCTCCAGGGGGTTTACAATTGACAAGGCTAATGGAGAGATCAATCAGGATCCATAAACTACTGAATCAACGAATGTGAAACCCAAACAACCATCAAATAGGACAAGAACAAACTGGTAATAGGATTTAACAGGTCATTCATCTCTTATCGCCGCTTCAAACAGCGCCCACACACGTCCAATCATCCAATAGAGGCTTCATAAAATTATCAAAAGACCACCACGCTGCATTCCATCCCCTAAACCCAACTGGGAATTTCCAGCTTAAATCACGCCAAAATCACCCCCGTTATCATCATTCCCCTTCACGTTCTCGTCAACCCCGTTGGGGAAACGGAAGGATTATGAATGTATTCAAAATGAGGATAATTGGGTCACTTTCAGACACCTATATGTTCACGCGTTGCCTTGACAAACATAACCTTTCAGCAGGAACAATTTTTCCTGCTGAAACCGCTGAATGTTTGGGATATTTCAAATTTCGTTTTCACTTACTATTTCAGAGAAGATTCCGAATTGATTAGAAACGAGATAATCCAAATAAATTGAATAGAAGGGGAAAATTTCTCCATCAATGTGTTCAAAAGGGGGATAATTGTTTCACTTTCAGACACCTTCATGTTTACGCGTTGCCTTGACGACCCCAGATCACTTTCAAACGCCTGAATGAATACTTCATAGACGTGGAGCCGTTTCAGCAGGAATTTTCGTCCTGCTGAATCCGGATTTTCTCGGGAAAATGTTTATTTTCAAGCTCGATTGAAGAATCGGGGTGACGAATGAATGAAGAGATGATGAAAAATGAATGGAATAAATAAATGTAAAGACATTAAACTCTCGATCTCTGTTTTTCCAAGGGTCAAAAGAAAATCGAATAAGACTGAGGGGAAGTTTTAAAAGAAGAGTTATCTGTAAACATGCGGACGATCTGCGCATTCCTGCAGACACAAAGCTCCCAGAAACAAATAGCCCGCTTTCGTAGGATGTGAACAATGCTCATGAGTGTCTGGAAGAATTAAATAATGTCCGACGATATCGCTATCTATCCTCTGGATCTCGGCATTCGCTACCCGGTCCCATTAAATCGAGTTTAGACTTTTGTTTTCAATTAAACGGAATTGTTTTCTTCTGGTCCTTCGGATTGCGGATCTCTTGCAGGGTTCACCTTTTTCCTCGCTTCTTTCTCCGTTCGTCTTTCGTTTTTCCTGCAGCGAAGCAGTGTCATCTGTTGGGTAATACGTTATAACCGATCTGGAAAATGACGAAATCCGGAAAAACCCGCCTATCGGATTTTCGCGACGTTCAATCTGAGAACATCGGCGTACCCCGAGGGAAATTCGTGACTTAAGTTTCCTGGAGAGCATCCATTCATAAATAATGCCATCGACGTAGCGGATGCAATGGAACGCACAACATTGGGAAATTGGAATGGAAATTCTCGTAAATAAGCGAGGAGGAAATCAAAAATAACATGAGCGAACATCTCGGAACACCGTCATCCGAAAAGTGGAGGTAAAGGAGTCCTCTTCTTGCCGAAAGAAAATAGAATTGCAATATTCAAATGACGGGGTAATGGAAATTCCTTTGGGTCTTTCCAGCTCGGTTTTCCGTCTTCGGAAATGAATGATTCATTAAAAGGAGTTTCCTCGAGATGAAAAATTGGGTCCCTGGGAAACTAGCGATGGGAAACTAACTGCCCTGAAATCCCTTGGCAGGACTTGAAACAACAGAATTTTCCCTTGGATTTGTGCCGTTCAAAGTCCGCATCATTAGGTCCATGCAAATTTCAATTTGACCAATTTAAACTGTTTCTATTTCTTCCCGGAAATATTAGCGGAATTTGCATCTTTAATACCTCCAGAAGATTCATACTCCCTTTCAATTTTTCCAACTCTGCAGGAGGTACAAGAAAATATATAAAATAAGCTAAAATAATACAATAAATGTTCAAACAAAAAGTGCCTAAGCTGAGGTAAAAAAGAACGGGGTATCATAACATTCTTCGTATGATACTATAGAATCATACGATACTATCATCACTAGTATCATACGATACTATACAGCCAGGGGAAAAAACATCAGCCGAAAAAACCTGTCTCCCCGTAAAAAAATAACATAAAATATTAAATATAAGGAAAAATCTTGAAAGACATCAGTGTGAGATCATCTTCATGTTATCCGTCGATGGGTTCAGATAAACAGATTCTTCCCAAAACGACTCGCAATTCTTAATCTGAAATGGAAAAAGACAAAAGCAGAAAAGAAACCGAATGTTCAGAATAATCAAATAATTTTGAAATTAACCTCCCATTTTAGAAATGCATTTGTTACTTTATGTATAGCCTCGAAACCATCTTGAAATTTATAAATGGGGCAACTATTTATAAGATGTCCTATAGTCTCCTCATTTTCCCCACACTCTCAACCAGGACTCTCAACCGAATTCCATCGGAAGAGCATGCTGTTGCATCGTCCATGGCCTGTTCTAATGCGATTTAGAACAGACCATATTCTCCTGGGAAGGTCAAAACCATGAACTCTGATGGAAGGATCAGAAATGAGATCTTTATTGAAAAAATTGGATATATTCCATTCAGATTGCCACATTTCTTTGTCGCTTGTATTCATATTAGTCAGAAAATTTGACCAAAAAGGTTTACGCTACTTCAATCTGGGGACCCTATCATCTGGAATATAGGTAAGTATGGGAAATGAATTTGGAAAGGAATTGAATTTGTTCCAAAAATTCAAAGCTGTTGTCTCTCTGCGAATATGAGGAGGGACAATATTTTAGAGGACTGGTAACCAAGGAGTAGGTGTAGACTTGATAGTACCAGTAATAATCCTCATAGGAAAATTTAGTTGGGCATCAATTTTTTTAACATGAACACTGTTCAACCAAATAGGACAACAATATTCAGCAGCAGAAAAAACCAAAGCAAGCGCTGCTGTTCGAAGTATTGTTGCATCAGCGCCCTATGAGGAACCAGTTTCTGAAGAATATTGTTTCGAGTTTTAAGTTTCAAACTCAGATCATCTAAATGGGCGTTGAAATTTAGAGAGGAATCAAGTTTGATTCACAGGATTGAAATTATGTTTTAAGGGAGAAGAACCGAAAGTTACACTCAATTTTCGATATTTCTGATGATTATTCAAATCAAAACACGAAACTTCGGTTTTATTTTCATTCGGGCACAAACGCCACTTCAAAAAACAATTTTTCATTATGTCCAAATCTGCGGGAAGGGTACTTTCTATTGTTTGAAAATTAGAATGATAATAGGCCAGAGCAATATCATCAGCATGAATAAATTTCTCCGAAGAAGTAGTTGGAATGTCATACAAATATGCATTGAATAGAAGTGGTGCTAAAACTGAACCTTGTGGAAGACCATTATTCAAAGTTTCGGAATTACTACTGTTATTGTCGACAAAAACTTGGAACCTTCTATCGGATAACATATTTTTCAATAGTCTCACCATTTTTCCACATTTTAAATGATTATATAGTTTATAAATTAATCCATCTTTCCATACTGTATCATATATGCAGCCACTAAAAGTTGCAAAATGGCGGAGGTGTCAGTTTCATTTCTGGACCGTCCAGTGATCCAGTGATCGCTCTCGTGTCTGCAACCACGTCGGGACGCTTTTGTTGCTACCGCATCGCCCACTTAACGCTGATTTATCTGTTTGAAGTAAACACCCTTTATGACGATCGTAATGGGATGCTGATGCATCTGGACCACGTTAACAAGCCGGCCGTATTACCTATTTGAGCCCTATTGGTGCGAACCACGACTGCTCCGAAGCGGAAATAATATTCAACGTATACCTGCCTCCATTTACCTGCACGCCTAGAGGATTTTGATTACGCCATTGCTTATTCAGGATCGCAATTGTGGAGTGCAGAACATTGTGTCCGGTTTGGAATGCCGGTTAACGATCTGTCCTTAACACTATGTCTTATTGTTCGGTTGATGAGGTGGCAAATGCGTCAGCTGAATACGTGCTTTAGGAGCCATACGATTCCCAAGCGTCGTTTCGTTTCGATAATCTCCGCAATTTTCATAATCACGATCAGATTGCAGAAATTTAGGTTATTTTAGTGATTATGACAAGATACTTGCCAGAATAGCAGTTATTCTAGTGGTTATGATCTAATTTTCATGAAAAAAACAGTGATTTCTAGTGAATATGTTTGGATTATTCCCAGATTAATGGTTATTTTGTTGTGAATGTTGTAACTTTCATGAGAATATCAGACATTTTTAGTGAACATGCCTCGATTATTCCAAGAATAACGGTTATTTTAGTGGTTATGCTCGAACTTTCATGAAAATAACAGCGATTTCTAGTGAATATGTCTCGATTATTCCCAGAAAAACGGTTATTTGGTGGTTATGTTCTAATTTACATCAGAATAACAGTGATTTTTAGTGAATATGTAGCGATTATTCCCAGGATTACAGTAATTCTGGTGGTTATGTTCTCACTCTCATGAGAAAATCAGTGATTTCCAGAGAATCTGTCTCCATTATTTCAAGAATAACAATGATTTTGGTGGTTATGTTCTAACGTTCGTGAGAATATCAGTGATTTTCAGTGAATATGCCTCGATTATTCCGAGAATATCAGTTATTCTGGTGGTTATGCTCTAACCTTCATGAAAATAACAGTGCTTTCTAGTGAATATGTTTCGATTATTCCCAGGATTACAGTTATTCTGGTGGTTATGTTCTCACTCTCATGAGACAATCAGTGATTTTCAGAGAATGTGTCTCCATTACTCCAAGAATAACAATGATTTTGGTGGTTATGTTCTAACGTTCGTGAGAATATCAGTTATTTTGGTGGTTATGCTCTAATCTTCATGAAAATAACTAGTGAATATGTCTCGCCGAATTCCAAAAAAACTAATAATTTGATGTTTATGGTGGTATAAAAAACAATCTCAAACATTCCATATTATCTATTCACCTTCATGTGAAATAAAAAATAAAAAATAAAGGGCGTTTTTATGAAAATAAGCTTTTCCCCATTCTTCTCAACTTTCCCTTGTCGCTTCTTTGTGAAATACTTTCATTTAAGACCATACAAATCATCATAGCGTATTTCGACAACGAACTCGCCCTCAATGCTCAATATAATGGAATTTCTAGAATTTTTTTATTCCCGGCGTATCCACCATTTTGCAACCTTGGAAATTTACCACTTGTTTTGATTTTAATTTGAGATTTCATCAAATTTGGGTTAATACCTCACCTTAATTATTGTTATTCCTATATGTTTCAATTTTTTTAGCCTCGAAAACATAAAATATAAGCGCCTCAATATGTGCCGAGTAAATTAACGATCTGACAACCACTCAAAGGTGAATATCTTCGTGCAGCAGCCATAAACAACGCCGATACTTCGATATTCTGCTTCGGGAGTCTAGCAGTTCTGCAATTTCGCCAGTAATTAATGTGTAATAAGCAGCAGAAGGCCTCAGAGATTTCGTTGTTGAGGAATTATTACACCGTGCTAGCGTGAAGTTTCTCTTAAGGTGACGTAAGCTTTGAGCTCAACATATTGCACGGTTAAATTGACAGATGAGTGGCTCGCTCGAAGCCGAATTAACTGGGGTATCTACATTAATGAAGACAATGTACGTGTCTCGTGACATATTGAAGGCTCCACCAAGATATTGAAGCCATGCGAGACTTTAAAGTTTCCGTGAATATCCTGTACAATTCGAATTCTTCCCTCTCTTGACCCTGAGGAATCCATCAACTTTTATTGCTCCCCGTCCAGAAATCCAGGAAGCACGTACTCCGATACATCTCTGACACATTTTTCACGGTAATTCCGAGCCATTTGTCAGACTTAGGGAATTTATCAATTCCTGCTGCACAAAACTTAACGCCCCCGAGTATTTGTATCTCTTTGTGTCTTCCCGAAGGCCGGATTTCTACTTCTCGGGGTTCCTGCACGATTCCTGTCGCCTGGAAAACCATAAAGGGTCTTTAGCACGTATGAGAATTCGTTCGGGCAAGGAGGGACTTGGAGGGAATGGCGTTACGTTAAAAGTTCACGTTTTAAGGGAGGCTGTAAAAGTTTAAAAGCCATTAAACCGGCGATATTCTGTAAATAACGCAGATCCAATTATGAGCAAGAACACGAAGGGATTCTAAAGAACGCATTTCGGTGGTTATAATATACCCGGCAGTTGGCAACAATGTTTTAAGAACTTTTCGAGGTTATAGCCCTTGAACACTCGAAGTTGTTATAGGGATTCCGATCAGGTGAACTGTTGAATTCTTTGCAAGATCTTCAGAATTCAACGATACCAACGGAGTTTTAGAGTGTTGAAAGCACAATGGTTCAGGATTTAATAAAGTTGAAATGGGAGAAAGACAATGTAACTTCCTTCCTTTCAGGGGAAAAGAGGTCAATCCTTTGTTCCACCCCACAACTCAATCCGAAGACACTCGTGTTGTTTTTATCCTACGAACACGGACCTGGCGACGGTCTCTGATGTTGGTTTGGAGGGTCAGGACCCAATCCCTCATTCTGCAAGACGGAGATTTATAGAGATTCATCTGCGGAACAAAAAGATCGGAATATATCACCTACGTTCGGACCCCACAACGTTATAAATGGGATATTTTTGCGCTGATTCCTCCTTATTTCTGTCGGATGACGTACTGCGACATGCGGAGATGCAATCTGTCGTTTTATTATGATTGAGCACGTCTCCGTTGCGATTTCGATAGGAATAAATAAGAAAATTCAAGTCGATCCTCACGACTACGTTTTTATATTCTACACGGTGCAGATATCCGGCCAGAAACGATTATAAACCTTTGTATTTCTTCGTTAAACTGTCCAGGGTGAAGGATTAAAAGTTGTTTCGAACATAAAGTACAAGAGTTACAAAATGGCGAATGCGCCAGTTGAACTTTTCATTCAAGTTTGTCGAACTTCATTTCATGTTTTCGCTCCAGTTGAAGAAGAACCTCAAATCGATCCTCATGACCATCTTTTCATATTCCTCACGATGAAAATACCCGATCAGGAAAGAGTATAAAACGCCTCTTACAACATCGAATTCCGATTCTTCGTTTTCACAATGGGAGATGCCGATATCCATCACTTCAGAGCGATTTGGAGCAGATCATATTCGGCTTCGATCTCGTCGACAATGAGGTATAGAAAACCCTTGGACCATCCCCTACAAGACGATGAAGTCTCACACCCCCTCATCGTCTCTATTATCGTCATTATCCGCGGAAGATAAAGTATCTGTCTCGCTGCTAATGCTTTTCTTCGGCGTTAATTTGTTAGGGTCCTTCATCATTACACCCAGCCTCTGGAATTTGTAACGTATTGGACTGAAAAATTGAGACCAGAGGGTGAAATATTTAACGTCAATTTGATTCAAATTGGAGACAGAGTTATATGGTATTTGAGCTGAAATATTTACGAACGAAACAACAAAAGATTAAATCAGAAAAGTTTGATCTTGTAGCTTCAAATTTTCGAAGGAACTTTTTGGAAAGATCCATCTCTGGGAGATTCCACCAGAATGCTTCCCTTCCAGATTTATCCTTCTCTTCCTCTTATAGCCACACTTACAAGTAAATTTAGAGTGAATGATATAGAAGTTCAGTGCTTTAATAGCAAGTTAACTATTTTAGTGAATAGCTATATTGCATTTCTGATAGTTTCTCTGTAGGTTAATGACTGCTTATATGTTCAAAATCGGGGTTGTCCTGATTTTGGAAAATTACTGTTTAGGACTGTATCCAGATAATTAAGTTAGAGATGGTATTGCAACAACATTTATTGACATCATTCACAATCATAAAATGAATAAGTCGCCCGCATGAAGTTAATACAGTAAAAAATACAAATATTAAAGTCATCTATAAAACTCAGAGTGAATTATTCAACTAAAAACAGAGGTAATCTAGAGATGTTCAAAATGAGAAGTCAGATGAAGTCAGACTTAGACTTTGAGAGAGTTCCATTAATTCATAAATAAACACAGCGTTTACAGTGATGATGCAAATGAAATTGATTGCGAGAGCCTCTTTATTTCATCAGAAAAACAAAAGGTTGAATAATGAATTGTTAGAGTAGGCTGAGTTGTAATAAAAGTGAGATCAGGCCTTAGAGGAGTGAGTGTATTGAAAGCTTAGTAGTCTAAGTCTGGTCTTCATTGAGATCATTACAATGTGAGAAAATCATGATTGAGAAATCAATAATTATGATCTATAACGTTGTTCTGTAAAGAGAAGGCTAATTAATCAATTGAGACGACATTTACAGTGACTAACTACTTTTAGTAAGCAGGGTTAGTGTTCGTCAGAAAAATAGAAGCTTCAATTGAGAATTATGAGAATTACAATATGAGAGTACGTTGTATGAGTAGTAGAATCGCTAACCCAATTGATTCATTTGAAGCTGAAGGCTTGAGATCTTACTTGCTAGGTGCTTCCGATGAATGAACTTGAGAACTTCTTATTTATAATGAGAAGATCATACCAGTTCAATCGTTTGATCAATATGTGAGGAGACTTTTAGAAAATTCTAATTTTACAGGAGTAGCACAAGAGAAGGTCTTTTCACAGGCGGAGCTGGATACAAAAAGAGGTAGATTAATTGATGCAATTAATGAGCATGAGTTGAGCTGTCAACTGATAAGCACCTAGAAATAGGTTAATTTGACTGCTCATAGAATTGAGAGTAAATCGAAGGGATGGTTAATTTCGAGACATCCCTTATATCTCCACATAAATTTTCTCTGAAACGTTCATCAATCTAGCGTTGGGCCTGCCTTTTCCATATTCTCTTCGGAGGTCGACCCGCGGCCATTTGAAATGTAAAAAATGCCCCTCTTCCGCAGCCCTGATTTACACCATCCCTTGCCCGTTCAACTTACACGAATCCGCCGAAAAAAGCATTCATTTTCGTGAATTATTCAACAGGACGAAAATATTCGCTGAACCTTCTGCGCTCTCCACGCTGAACGTCGATGAAAAATCACAATTTCGAAGTCAAGTTGGTCGCAAAACATCGCCCCCCATTCACCTCCCACCCCCCAGTATTATACTGCAACGCAAACATAATCGCGTTCCGTAGAAATTACATACATGGATCGCCAGGGTTGTTCGTTTTGAATTCATGAATAATTTGTTGCGCTGTCGGCTCATTTTACACCAAGAAAACATGCCGAAATGGCAGATGTATGGCTGAAAAGGCAATTAGGCATCCTGCAATTTGTCGAATTAATATGGTTCAGATTCTCCCGGAATATTGTGCGGGACTGTATAATGAACAAGAATAATTTATCATCTCTCCCTATCTCCCCAAGATGAATCCTGCAAAGACCGATGCTTTTGCCGATCTAATTTATAGTTTGCTATTATAGATTTCTCAATTTTTCTTCTTCATGACCCTTGTTATGAATTCCTTGCTCTTCTCTAGTACTTACAGATCTTAGACGTCCAATATCACGAGAGTTTATGAAACTTTTTACTCATTTTAAGGTCCATAATAAGCTCGAAATTTTTTTTCAAGCTAAGGAAGAATACACAATGAAGAGTTTTTGTTTTCTATTCAATATTTCTAGAGACAACTTGACCTGTTTTTGTGCGGGACTGTATAATGAACAAGAATAATTCATCATCTCTCCCTATCTCCCCAAGATGAATCCTGCAAAGACCGATGCTTTTGCCTATCTGATATATAGTTTACTATTATAGATTTCTCAATTTTTCTTCTTCATGACCCTTGTTATGAATTCCTTGCTCTTCTGGAGTATTTACAGATCTTAGACGTCCAGTATCACGAGAGTTTATGAAACTTTTTACTCATTTTGAGGTCCATAATAAGCTTGAATCTTTTTTCAAGCTAAGGAAGGATACCCAATGAAGAGTTTTTGTTTTCTATTCAATATTTCTAGAGACAACTTGACCTGTTTTTGTGCGGGACTGTATAATGAACAAAAATAATTCATCATCTCTTCCTATCTCCCCAAGATGAATCCTGCAAAGACCGATGCTTTTGCCTATCTAATTTATAGTTTACTATTATAGATTTCCCAATTTTTCTTCTTCATGACCCTTGTTATGAATTCCTTGCTCTTCTGGAGTACTTACAGATCTTAGACGTCCAATATCACGAGAGTTTATGAAACTTTTTACTCTTTTTAAGGTCCATAATAAGCTCGAAATTTTTTTTCAAGCTAAGGAAGAATACACAATGAAGAGTTTTTGTTTTCTATTCAATATTTCTAGAGACAACTTGACCTGTTTTTGTGCGGGACTGTATAATGAACAAGAATAATTCATCATCTCTTCCTATCTCCCCAAGATGAATCCTGCAAAGACCGATGCTTTTGCCTATCTGATATAGAGTTTACTATTATAGATTTCACTATTTTTCTTCTTCATGACCCTTGTTATGAATTCCTTGCTCTTCTCAAGTACTTACAGATCTTAGACGTCCAATATCACGAGAGTTTATGAAACTTTTTACTCTTTTTAAGGTCCATAATAAGCTCGAAATTTTTTTTCAAGCTAAGGAAGAATACACAATGAAGAGTTTTTGTTTTCTATTCAATATTTCTAGAGACAACTTGACCTGTTTTTGTGCGGGACTGTATAATGAACAAGA
Organism: Hippodamia convergens; assembly: GCA_038502775.1. Lineage (NCBI taxonomy): Eukaryota > Metazoa > Arthropoda > Insecta > Coleoptera > Coccinellidae > Hippodamia > Hippodamia convergens. Next base: position 9,468,960 of record CM076614.1, on the reverse strand, counting down.
ATAATTCATCATCTCTTCCTATCTCCCCAAGATGAATCCTGCAAAGACCGATGCTTTTGCCTATCTGATATAGAGTTTACTATTATAGATTTCACTATTTTTCTTCTTCATGACCCTTGTTATGAATTCCTTGCTCTTCTCAAGTACTTACAGATCTTAGACGTCCAATATCACGAGAGTTTATGAAACTTTTTACTCTTTTTAAGGTCCATAATAAGCTCGAAATTTTTTTTCAAGCTAAGGAAGAATACACAATGAAGAGTTTTTGTTTTCTATTCAATATTTCTAGAGACAACTTGACCTGTTTTTGTGCGGGACTGTATAATGAACAAGAATAATTCATCATCTCTTCCTATCTCCCCAAGATGAATCCTGCAAAGACCGATGCTTTTGCCTATCTGATATAGAGTTTACTATTATAGATTTCACTATTTTTCTTCTTCATGACCCTTGTTATGAATTCCTTGCTCTTCTCAAGTACTTACAGATCTTAGACGTCCAATATCACGAGAGTTTATGAAACTTTTTACTCTTTTTAAGGTCCATAATAAGCTCGAAATTTTTTTTCAAGCTAAGGAAGAATACACAATGAAGAGTTTTTGTTTTCTATTCAATATTTCTAGAGACAACTTGACCTGTTTTTGTGCGGGACTGTATAATGAACAAGAATAATTCATCATCTCTTCCTATCTCCCCAAGATGAATCCTGCAAAGACCGATGCTTTTGCCTATCTGATATAGAGTTTACTATTATAGATTTCACTATTTTTCTTCTTCATGACCCTTGTTATGAATTCCTTGCTCTTCTCAAGTACTTACAGATCTTAGACGTCCAGTATCACGAGAGTTTATGAAACTTTTTACTCATTTTAAGGTTCATAATAAGCTTGAAACATTGTTTCAAGCTAAGGAAAGATACCCAATGAAGAGTTTTCATTTTCTATTCAATATTTCAAGACACAACTTAACCTGTTTTCATGATTATGCCGCTTGTAAACCTCCTGGGTCGTTGCCACTAACCAGTTTCGCCTTGTTTTTGACATTCTCAATCCGCATTCGCAAATCTTTTCCTTTGATCTAACCGAAGGACCGAATTTGAGCACCATTCCAACCGGTCCTTAATGGAGTCGAGTCAAAGGGCCTCCTCACGTCGCAGACCTGAAACCTCCCCCCTTCGAATTAATCGAAATCGTGAATAGCGGAGATCTCATCTCCCGACGATGCTGTATCGAAATAATTACGTGGCATCGATTTCCATCTCTCGTAAATTTCGGATATTCCTTTCGGCGTTGCGAAACGTTAATTTCCAAGAATGATGGCAGGCAGATAGTGGACAGACAGATGCGCCATAGTTCCCGACAATTTATTCAGAGTTGCGACCGACATTGTAGAGGACGACATTGTTATGTTCCAGGCGTAGATTGCAGGAATCCGCTGGGGTGGGGATGCATGCTGATGATACCAAGGATTCTGCAATATGTCCTCGTGATGGATGCTGCAGAACCGCAGAATATCGAATTAAACTTCTTCAAAGTGAGCATTTTACTTTCTGATTCCTGTTTTCGATGAAATCTTCGAGTTTTCTGGAAATCGATCAAAGATCCATGAATAAACATCGCCGCTTGTATTTATGTTCGTCTGGCAACTCAACTCGTTCCTTTGTCTCTGGGATCCAATCTCGCAACTTCAAAGGCCTCAAAGGAGGCCGAGAGCAGATAAGGCCATATCTATCCCCCTTATTTTTATCTCGATAAGACGGGCTCAAAATGGAGGATCGGTCATCTCCGGAGGATTAAGGAAACCTTCAGGATCCCGAGCCTAATCGTTGTTTTCAAGAACTTCATTAGGTACCTAATGGAGCCGTTCTGCAGACGCCAGTTAATAAAAAAGTCCTCCGGGTCTAGTTCTTCGCCGAATTGGAATTATTAATAGCGCCATCTGTTGCCCTTCTTCGAGACACAATAATCCAGTTTTACGGTCGAGTTTAAGATGGCGCATATAAATTAATTTTAAGAAGATAGAGATGATTAACAGACGCTCTATATGCATGAACATCTGGAAGTGCTTATGGATGGGGGTTGGAATTGGATTATATCTTCGCGCTCTTGCATCTCGACTCTATTCCCACAGAGGTGGACTTGAAATGGTCCACATTTGATGTGTTCGTATTTTTAAATATAAGTCGAAAAGGAAAATTCTAGAAAGGTAGCTTGGTTTTCGACAAGACAAATTATTCTACTTCTGAAAATGAAGTTGGATTCAATTGAATACACTTTATGCGTTTGGTAGGAATGTTGAAAGTGTTATTTCTTTTCAATAACTTTCAGGGAAGCGATAAAAAATCATTTAGAAGGTGGGGAAGAGAAATTGCAAATTGGCGAAGGCGCCGGTTAAATTTTCATATTAATTTGAAAAATGACAATTATTCTGCTTTCTTGTATTATAACATGTTTGGTTTATCTATGGGAGATGATTGCCTTTCATTGGGGTCCCGTAGCGGTCTTCAAACGTCTGAAGTGCTAAAAAATCATCACTTGGAAGGTCGTATCCGGTTTGAAAAACCCTCACGACCAGAGAGCGAGAATTTGTGGATTTTGAATTTGAATATCGAAGGAATTTCGAAAGACAAGTGTAATTCCGTCTCCAAATTAGCTGATGAACGTGGTATCGAAGTGATTCTTCTGTAAGAAACCCACACGGCAACAGAAAAAATCCTCGTGAAAAAGGACAGTTCAAAGTTATGTATTAATTGATTTTTTACAAGATTAGCTTGTTATGTTGAAAAATTATCAGTGAGTAATTTTCAACAGATTCGGAAAGGGGAAATTGATGGAGTTTTATTTCATTTCTTTCAAATTTTGTGACATTTCTGTCATAAATATTTATAAACCTCCGAACATTATTTGGCCAAGAAATCTGAATGTTGATGTTTTTTAAAGTAGCAAATGCATTTTTAAAATGCATTTGATTTATTCTGAATAATCTGTTTCTTTTCTGCTTTTGTTTTTTTTTCATTTCAGATTAAGAATTGCGAGTCGTTTTGGGAAGAATCTGTTTATCCGGGCCCATCGATGGATAACATGAAAATGATCACACTGATGTCTTTCAAGATTTTCCTGATATTTAATATTTTGTAATTTTTTTTTACGAAGAGGTATGTTTTTTCGGCTGAGGTTTTTCCCCTGGCTGTATAGTATCGTATGATAATAGTGATGATAGTATCGTATGATTCTATAGTATCATACGAAGAATGTTATGATACCCCGTTTTTTTTTACCTCAGTTTAGGTACTTTTTGTTTCAACATTTATTGTATTATTTTAGCTCTCTTTTTCATAAGAATATATATATTAATTTGTCGAATTATAATCAGTAATCTTCCTCTTTTGTCTCAATTAAGCAACAACAATTGGCCACCATTATTTGAATGAAGCCGCGTTTATTTAATTTTTTTTCCGAAATATAGAGACGTGTCGCTGAGACAGTTCGTGTCAACTTTTCTCAGTTTCTTCGTCCCCCATTCTCTCCCCTAATTGTTCGGATAACGATAATATTTCTCGAGTTCGAAACATCTTCAGTCTACCATGACAAATTCCCCATTATGCTCGGAGACGTTTAGCACGCTCGACGGATTCTCATCTAACGGAACCCCTCGTCATGCGCCTCGCGAAAAATATACAAACTATATGGCGCGGAAGTTAACTTTGAAATAACAAGCGTGGTAATATGTCGACCGAAATCTGGAAATTACCTCCTGCTGAATATTCACGAGTTTAATTTTTCCATTTCGCCAGATCCTCGGTTAATTTGAGAATCGAATTATTTCGCGTTTCATACCGCAGGAACTAGACGCGAATGAAAATTCCTGCGGACGCGTTTCGCATTTTCCTGCGAGATTTTCGATTCATCACGCGGTTTTTAGCGAGTTTTTGGGTGCTCAGGGTCGGTTTGAATGGACCTTTGTTCTATTCTCCGCCTCTTTTGTGTGGGATAATGGTTGTTGTATTCCTGTCCGAATTATATTCGGTAAATTTTATATTTACCGTTCTGTTTTTCGACGTTCTCGGATCATTAACGTTGAATTCCGTTGTAGAGTTTGCCATTTTATTTGTATAATCTGTAGTATGAAATATTTGCTCCAATTAATGAAATTCTGAGACGAATATTAGTACCTTCTGCACTTGTATTACATGTATTATTTTGTAAGAATGACAATTCTCGGAATATGTCGTAGTTTTTGGTCCTGAAAAATATTCTGTTTTCTTGTGTTATAACATGTTAGGTTTATCTATGGGAGATGATTGCCTTTCATTGGGGTCCCGTAGCGGTCTTCAAACATCTGAAGTGCCGAAAAATCATCACCTGGAAGGTCGTATCCGGTTTGAAAAACCCTCACGACCAGAGAGTGAGAATTTGTGGATTTTGAATTTGAATATCGAAGGGATTTCCAAAGAAAAGTGTGATTACGTCTCTAAATTAGCTGATAAACATGGTATCGAAGTGATTCTTCTGCAAGAAACCCACACGGCAACGGAAAAAAATCTTCGTGAAAGAGGACTGTTGAAAGGTTATGTATTAATTGATTTTTCACAAGTTTAGCTTGTTATGTTAAAAAATTATCAGTTCGTAATTTTCGACAGATTCGGAAAGGGGAAATTGATGGAGTTTTTTTTCATTTCTTCCAAATTTTGTGACATTTCTGTCATAAATATTTATAAACCTCCGAACATTATTTGGCCAAGAAATCTTAATGTTGATATTTTTTAAAGTAGCAAATGCATTTCTAAAATGCATTTGATTTATTCTGAATAATAGGTTTCTTTTCTGCTTTTGTCTTTTTTCATTTCAGATTAAGAATTGCGAGTCGTTTTGGGAAGAATCTGTTTATCCGAGCCCATCGACGGATAACATGAAGATGATAACACTGATGTCTTTCAAGATTTTCCTGATATTTGATATTTTATGTTATTTTTTTACGGGGAGACAGGTTTTTTCGGCTGAGGTTTTTTCCCCTGGCTGTATAGTATCGTATGATACTAGTGATGATAGTATCGTATGATTCTATAGTATCATACGAAGAATGTTATGATACCCCGTTCTTTTTTTATCTCAGCTTAGGTACTTTTTGTTTCAACATTTATTGTATTATTTTAGCTCTCTTTTTCATAAGAATATATATATTACAGATAATATTGGTTTAGAAGGTTCTGACATTCCTTCGGGATTTCAAAATTAAAAAAGAAAATATGAAATATGAAAATAAACCTTCTTTACAAGATGAAGAACTTTCAAATTTTTCCCAGAACGATGTTTTCCGGGATTCATCAAACTTATGTATCGAATAATGATCGGTCCTTCACAATACAAAGTCATTTCGGCTGAAAACGTTCAGTTCAAAATTCGAGCGAGTTTTTGAATGAATTGAAGTTAGAATAAGCCGTTGGTACGATTATTATACCTTACTTCCCCTAATTCATTGAATTTCCACATGAAATATTTCAGTTCGGATGGATTATTCAAATATCCAAGACAGATTTACAATTTTCCTTTTCCCTACATGCTAAAGATTAATTCAAATGAAGAAACATTTTAAAAAAAGTACTTTCATCAGATTTTTTTGAATCTCTTTCTCACCTCCTTTTCCACTCGTAATAGCACACATCATCAACCTTTCAGAAGTATATGTATTCGGTCTGTTACTTCGAAAAACGAAGAGAATGAAATGCTCTCGTACTAAAATACCCGACAAGAAAAAACCATTACGAGCGACGTCTTAGCCGAAGTAAGAAAGTAGGGTCGATATCGCTTCACCGTAATTTACGGTAGGAGTTCAAAAGTAACACAAATTACGAGATATGGATTACTTCGTGCTTCGTGGGGGGTGAAAATGTAACACGTGGTTCTTCAGGGGACATCTTATATTCATCTTACGTTCTGAAGAACGTAAACTTTTGAATCAACTGAAATTCCTAGTCAGAAATATGTTGAAAACTTTCTCTAGATATCGTGTTTTGAAATTTCCTGAAATATTCCTTGAAAAGAATAGAATGAATTAGTGTCAAATAGTTTGAGAGCATTTTAAACACTGAACTAGATGATCAAGATGTGAATTGGGAACTTGAAAATCCACCCTGTATACCTCATTGTGAAGAGACCTCCCACATAAAATGGGGAAAAGGCCTGGAACGAAATCATGCACCGGAAAAAAAAACCGTTTTTGCAATCGCCCGAAAAAAAAAGATAAATCGGGCATTAGGGTGATTTAATTCGGAAATATTCCAGCCAATATTCCCAGATATTCCAGAGTTTCCTGGCCGTATTCGAGATCAGGCATAACGATAATGAATATTCCCTGGATTCTGTAACTTCGTATCGGAACTTTCATCCGATCAGAACCAGAGATGGTTTTTATCTGCGGCCTGAGGCTGGCTTTGCTGTACCTCCTAATTTATACCTTTTTTTTCACTTTCACGTCGGGTCCGTGGTTTGTTTCTCTTCTGGCGTTCGAAATTTAGATTTATGCTGTTTGATATTATCCTCTCATGCTCGCGGAATACGAATCTTGATATATAAAACAACACTTGATATAAAACAAGTTTTTTTGTTGGATTCTTCTACGGCGGGGTTAACATAAAATACCATAAAACCCTAAAAAATTTGATGAATAAGAAAAAAATATAGGAAATAATTTTCTTTCTTGCGAATAACGCCAATAGATGTCGCTCCGGTTAACAGCGCTAGAGCTCTTTCTTCTGATTTCAAATACACCTTATTGAGGGTATCTCTGGCAGTTTTCTATAAATATAGATATTTTCTTCTAAATCAAAGGCAGCTGTGGAATGCCACAAGAGAACGATGCGATTTTTTCATATCAAAGGAACCGTGGATAATGACACCTGATATTTATATTATTTATTTATTAACTGAAAGTTCAATTAGGAATTCAAATGATCCCTATTTACTTCTAGACTGAGTCGATATCTTTTTTTTAAGTTTTTGAACATTTTCCTCAACATTTATGGAATATATTGAGGTTCTGAATTTCTTCTTCTATTCTGAATTTAATTTCTTCAATATTTTGCGGACGGGCATTTTATATTTCAAATATCCTCATAAAAAATTGTCCAATGATTTTAAGAAGGGACTATCAGGAGACCATAGAATGGAACTTCGATAGAAATAAATCACAGTATTCTCGAGTGGCATTCTACAGCTGCCTTAGATTTAGACAAAAAAAAAACAATAATTTTCAGAAACTGTCGAAAAAACCTCAATAAAGTATGTATAAATATTTGAAATCAGAAGAAAGAGCTCTACCGATTAGGAAAATAAAATACAGGGTGTGCCATTTGAAAAACAACAATTCACATAGAATTTTTAGGTTAACGGTGCCTTAATGCAATTCTTAGTACTGAATTCTGAATACCCATAAAATATACTGCAAATTTGCCCATTTGAACTTTTGTGACTTCCAATATTAACTGAGATGGCTATTGAGCTATTTCATTGCAATTAAATTTTTTGTATATTTTGTATTTTTTTTGTATTTCACCTAATATATTTCCTTTGAAAAAAAAAGAACTTTATTCATCTCTAAGGCGGAACAATGTTTGCCGGGCCAGCTAGCTTATCTAATTGCCAATTGCCACAATTAGTTCCACCACCAGATCCCTTTCGCTCTTTAGTTTCTGGGATAGTAAATGATTCTAAACAGTTCTTGGCCAACATTCAGAAGCTGTTTCCAGACGACAACGTTTGGCGCAACACATACTGTACAGGGCAATTTTATGTCCACTTTTAAGGTATTATACCATAATAGTTAATTATAATATTAAAGATGCTTTTTTGAGGCAGTACGAAGTCTGCCGGGTCAGTTAGTTGTACATAAATAAAGTCGGTACAACGATCTACAGAGTGTTTCGCGTTATTCTCTTGTGAAAAAGCAGCGAATTTTACTGCACTTGGATTCCAGTAATACGATAAAGTTCCGTTTATATCGAACCATTCTACACTGAAACTCGAAATAAACAACATACCCTCTTCTAAACGGATCGTCAAACGTTCCTTCAGTCTAGAATTGATTGCATTTTATTCCTTTCGTGCCAGATAACAACTTCAATAACCGAGTAATTAAATGTTCTACATTAATTAGAAAACAGAGGACCCGTAGTAGAAAGGAGATTCTCTCTAATTAATTCCCGGATCACATTTCAACGTAGTTAAACATTTTAATAACAAAATCCCGATACTCCATTGGGGGGATTTCCTAATTCGTTGGTGGAAAAATGAAGACCTGAGAAAATTGCGTTTCTTATTTTTCATCCGAAATCCCGCGCATAGCCGGACTCGGGAAAACCAGGACCGCAATAAGGAAATCTTTTACACTCAATAAGTATTTTTACTGGATATTTTATTGTTTGAAAATTACATAATATTGGGAAAGAAATCTTCAAGATCAACTTAAATAACAAAGCAAGAACGAAATGATTTTTTTTCAATGCAATAAAATAAAGTGCACTATCTCTGCACGTGTTGGAATTCTTTATTCAGCAGCGAAAGACATTAATAATTCAGAAGGGCTTTCGGCGTTCTCATAAAACCCTTTTCGAACAAAGTAACACCGGAAACTGCAGTCTAGACAAGTTATGACCGATAATCGTCCCTGTAAATATCACATGTCACGTAATTTCCGCAGCATCTAGGATTAATGCTTCAAAGATCTGCGTCAAAAGGGCTGGCGGATGCAGAGCCCTTTTTTCTATATCGAAAGCTCGATGAGACTCCGCATAATGACGATGTTCCATTAGGCAGATGAAATCGCCCTTTTTTCTGTACTGCTCCGTTTGATTGAGGATTAAGGCACGTTTCATACGTAGGATTACATGGGAATAATGAAGAAGCGTGGAAAAATGCTGCGGCTGGAGATTTGATATCGAGCCAGCAGTTTTGAATTGAACAGAGGCAGGACTGGAATTCTCGAAAGTTTTTCAATTTTTAAGGGTAGCATCCACTAGCAAAAAAACACGAAGCAGGAGGAAAACATGGAATTCACCTATCTCTACTTTTTGTCGACAAAATCTCCAATAAAAGTAGTCAATCCCCATAGTAGCAAATTTGGATAATGAAAGTTGCAAAATGGTGAAGGAGTCGGTTGCAAAATGGTGAAGGTGCTGGTTGCAATTTTTCGGAGTAATGAAATTATGAATTATTTAAGCGCATTTTTGAATTGAATAAGGTTGGTCCACTTTATTTTCCTTCCTTCCTACAACATTTGTGGGGATTTTTGATATGTTCTATGGAAACATCAAGTTTTCCAACATAAAAAAAATCGTACAATACGAATACAACCTAATCCGTTTCGTAGTTCTTAAGATGAGCATCCAATAGCGAAAGAACACGGAGTAGAAGGAAGAGCCTTTAGAAAACATCGAATTTATCTCCTTCCTGCAGGAGATAACGCCATCTGTCGTCTTTGTCGCCATTATGTACAATAAAAGGAGTCAATCCCCGTACCAGCAAATCTGCCTGTTCACATCGTGCAAGACACGATTCCTCGAGATGAACGGAGAACCGTCTTTTGTGGATGATGAATTGGATGCTGTACAGCTTTGGATTCGTTAGAGAATTTATCCGAGGAGAGGTGTGCTCGTTCCTAGCAATCCTTTCGATGCTGATTGGACAATTCAAGGCTATTTACTCCAGGAGGAGATCAATAGATATTGTTTTTACCTCTCAAAGCGACTAGTTTCGTGGCATTTGACGAAATACAGGATTTTCAATCAAGAGAAAGAAAAAAAAAGGAATTTAATTAATCGTTCAAACATAAGAATTTTCTTGTAGTCTTTGGAGCAATCCTGGTTGACATAATTTATAAATTTATCTAATTTTTCCACACCAAAGTTCATTATTGTCATTTCCATCAACTGCTAATTCTTTTTTCTTGTAGATATTCATTCCACCAATTCTATATCTGTTTTCATTTTCCTTGTATATCAGTTTTTTGGCAATTTATACAACCTGATGACTATGTCCCCATAGTTAATTGTTTTTTCAACTGCAACTTAAATTGTTTTGATATTACAGATTCTCAGGAAACAATAAGAATAGTACGGCACAAAGAAACTGTTATTAAAAATTCCTAGATATGATTGTCCTACAAACGAACAATATTGGCGCGACCATCAGCATAAATTCAACCGGTTTAAAAAGTTTTCGCGGATCTTCCTCCACTTCATTCAGGGCGGAGATATCCAAGGAGAGCTCCGCGTTTTGTGCATGCACGGTTGAAACTTAATTTCAGTGAAATATTACCTTCCTGAGAATAAACCTAAACAGAAATATAAAAGTGGGCCCGGACATAAATTTCACTCTCTCAGTCGAGATGAAAAAGTGTTTGTCGAGTTCAGCGTTAAAAAGGATACAAAGTGATTTCGAATGGTCTGCTTCATTGTTGTTCTTCTCCCCGATGAGGTTAAATTACGGCAGCAGGACAGATAATCATCTCTTGGAAAAAAACACCGGTTTGCAATTGGAAATTCTGCAATTTCTTTCCAGAACTTTGTTGCTATATTCTTCTCAAGTGTTGAAGCAATACACTATTCATTTAATTCATTCTTCATTCCCTACTATGTTATTAACTCTAGATTTCCTATCATTTTTGATAAAAAAAAGAATTTTTTGGGTAATTGCAAAATGGTGGAGGAGCTGGTTTCAATATTTCAGGCGCTTCCACCAATTAATTTTCTTCTGCTGTAGATTATCTCCTCATTGTTTTACACGCCGATTCGATAGGTTATTGGCCCACATGTGGCATAGTAAAGCTCTTCCAATTCGCCCCCTAAAATAAATCCAGCCGGGATTCTATCATGCGGCAATTAAACAGCAAACGATATTCGTTCAGTATAAATCTCCCCAATTGCAACTTTTACGCTCTAATGGTCGTTTTCCACGTAATCCGCAATGAATGTAGGTTCAAATTTGTTCACGTTAGTTTCCTTGATTGTTTCCTGTTTTATGTCGTAGCTTGTATTCTTGGTTTGGGCAATTAAATCGCGAATTTAGTTTCGGCACGACGCTTTTATTGGGGATTCTAAGCTGTTCTAGTCTTTGGTAACCTTGATGGGATTGACATTGTATCATACGAAATGTTTGATCTACTCGGTTTCAAGAAAATAAATCAATCTTCTAGCGAAATGTCAACACTGAATAAATTATCATACACGACGTGAACACAAGGCAAATTGATGGGCTAAAACGTTTCCCTTGTTCATAGATTATTCCAAGAACAAAACATTTCCCATTCCTTGAAATATTCAACACCAATCGATTTTGGTCATGCTACCACAGACGAAAACATTCAATCGACCAGAATGGCCCCCTTGGATATTTTATACAATGTTCTTCAACACATTAATACAATACAAGAAACACTAATATATTATTTCCAGAACACAGTTTAACCATGTATGAGAAACATCCATCTTATTCAACAATTAGATTATTCTTAAGAAAAAGAAAATTCTTTGCCTTTACGAAGGCACATCGAGAACATTTTTGAAACATAGATTAATTCAAAATAGTAATCATCGAAATGAATACCATTTTCAATTCCCAGGCTCAGAGATCTTTTATCATGAGGTTGGAGAAATGATATTAGATTTTGTCACTGAGATGAGAGATATACCGGTTTCGTCCTTGTTGAGCCTCATCAGTATCCCGCACATCTTCAGGACAAAATCTTCATAAAAAAACTTCAGAATTTGAAGCAATTGGTTGTGAAGTAATGAGTAAAATTTTACAAAGTACTGAGATGGTGACATCCAATTGCGTCAAAATGAAGTTTCACATCTCCAATCAAATGCAAAAAAAGAAATCTGTACTTCCTCTTTCACTGAATGAGATTTTAGCAGTGGCTCTATTCAGGGCCCGCTTGCTAGTTTCTCAAAGTGATGGAAACGCCCAATTCTTTTTGTGACTGAGAAGCCTGATGTTTTTAAGAAAAAGAAAATTCTTTGCCTTTACGAAGGCACATCGAGAACATTTTTTTCTTAAAAACATCAGGCTTCTCAGTCACAAAAAGAATTGGGCGTTTCCATCACTTTGAGAAACTAGCAAGCGGGCCCTGAATAGAGCCACTGCTAAAATCTCATTCAGTGAAAGAGGAAGTACAGATTTCTTTTTTTGCATTTGATTGGAGATGTGAAACTTCATTTTGACGCAATTGGATGTCACCACCTTAGTACTTTGTAATATTTTACTCATTACTTCACAACCAATTGCTTCAAATTCTGAAGTTTTTTTATGAAGATTTTGTCCTGAGATGTGCGGGATACTGATGAGGCCCAACAAAGCCGAAACCGGTATATCTCTCATCTCAGTGACAAAATCTAATATCATCTCTCCAACCTCATGATAAAAGATCTCTGAGCCTGGGAATTGAAAATGGTATTCATTTCGATGATTACTATTTTGAATTCATCTGTGTTTCAAAAATTAGATTATTCAATGAACTGCCTGAAAATATCAAAAAAAATCAATTTTGTAAAGATTTTTAAAAGAGAAATGAAAAATATACTTCTTAAACTTGAGCCCTACTCTATGGAAGAATATAGATGTAGATGAAATAGTATATATTTTTTTTTTATGACACTAATCCATTTAATTTACTGTATATGTAATTAATTGTATGTACAGTATTTTTTCCTTGGAATAAAGATTGTTTATCATTATTATTATTATCGATTCCTCCAATATCTCACTCGGGAGCCGAATAACCCAAACTTCAGGGCCCCCTCTAGGCATTAATATGGAATTATATAACTTTCCCGAAATCATTGGCGTCTCAAACTTCCGAAAACTTTGAAATTTCATCTTGAACAACGCGTAGAAAGGGGGAAGTCGATCTGTGATTCGTATTCATAGACGAAACAACGGCAATATCTTGCAGACGTGACGGCAATATTGATACGGTTAATTTCTAAACCTGAAACGATGCGATGAAGGCATAATCCTGAGGTCGACCTAATTCGTACGAAACCAGGGGAGTTGAGAGTGAGCCCGGTGACGCGGAAACGGAAACACTCCCCTGTATGATTGGATGATCCAGAGGATCTTCATCCTGCAGTGGTAGATCGAAATGAGTGCATTATGGAGATTTCAACATTTTCCTTAAAACATTTTCATATATATATATTGTCGGTTTCAAAACGTCTTCTGACGTTGTCCGATGCCTAATTTCCACGCCAGACGATCATTGCATTGATCTTCAGAAATGTTTCTCTCATTCATGGCCCTCGATATTCCTTCCTTCCAATTCTTCCTTGGTCTCCCTCTCTTTCTCCTTCCTGTCGGTATCCACTCCATAGTTCTCTTAGGTATTCTTGTAGTTGGCATTCTCTGGAGGTGTCCGTACCAAATCAGTTGTTTTCTTTCGATGTCTGTTGTCAGAGATCCCTCTATACCCATTCGGAGCTTCACTTCTTCATTCCTAATTCTGTCTCTCCGAGATATTCCTAAGGATCTCCTGTTTCTTCCTGTTTTTTTCTGTTACCCTCCAAGTCTCGGCCCCATATAGAAGGCTGTTCTTAATGAGTGTTTCATAAATGTTATATTTTCGTTTCTTTCCTCTATTTAATTTTTCGTTGAACTTTCGTGATCATTCTAATCTTTTCGTTTGTATACTTTTTGATTCTAATGTTTCTTGATGATAAAGACACAATATCAATATGATTTTCATTGGGAAAGTATAAGTTGCAAAATGGTGAAGGAGCTGGTTTCAATTTTTCCTTTTGAAATTATGATGTCTGTTCGTAGTTTTCGAAGGAAGCTTATTTTGGTATAATGCAACATTGAAAAAACTCTATTTTGTCAGAATGACAATTCTCGGAATATGTAGTAGTTTTTTATCCTGAAAAATATTCTGTTTTCCTGTGTTATAAAATGTTTGGTTTATCTATGGGAGATGATTTCCTTTCATTGGGGTCTTGTAACGGTCTTCAAACATCTGAAGTGCCAAGAAATCATCACCTGGAAGGTCGTTTCCGGTTTGAAAAACTCTCACGACCAGAGAGCGAGAATTTGTGGATTTTGAATTTGGATATCGGAGGAATTTCGAAAGACAAGTGTGATTACGTCTCCAAATTAGCTGATGAACATGGTATCGAAGTGATTCTTCTGCAAGAAACTCACACGGCAACAGAAAAAAATCCTCGTGAAAGAGGACAGTTGAAAGGTTATGTATTAATTGATTTTTTACAAGTTTAGCTTGTTATGTTAAAAAATTATCAGTTCGTTATTTACAACAGATTCGGAAAGGAGAAATTGATGGAGTTTTTTCATTTCTTTCAAATTTAGTGACATTTCCGTCATAAATATTTATAAACGTCCGAACACTATTTGGCCAAGAAATCGGAAAGTTGATGTTTTTCAAAGTAGCAAATGTATTTCTAAAATGCATTTGATTTATTCCTAATAATCGGTTTCTTTTCTGCTCTTGTCTTTTTTCATTTCAGATTAAGAATTGCGCGTCGTTTTGGGAAGAATCTGTTTATCCCATGATGTCTTTCAAGATTTTCCTGATATTTAATATTTAATGTTATTTTTGTTACGGGGAGACAGATTTTTTCGGCTGAGGTTTTTCCCCTGGCTGTATAGTATCATATGATACTAGTGATGATAGTATCGTATGATTCTATAGTATCAGCTTAGGTACTTTTTGTTTCAACATTTATTGTATTATTTTAGCTCTGAAGAATTTTAAAGAGGAGGCGAGTTTTGGAGTTGAGGGTACAATATCCTGATGATCAGCGAAAGACATAGTACAGAATTACACAAGTTCCTCTCGGGATAAACCTCAACTAGAGCATGAAAAATCTCCAAGATCGTCTCAGATTCGATGGAGAAACGCCGAAATAAATTATTAACACTCCTTACGACCACCCCAACATCATACAAAGTGAAGTGAAGTGTACACGTACGCTGCAGATGCTTTTATGGCACTTGAACTCCCGGTGTATGTTTCTCAAACGTCTCTACACCACCAGAAAAGGGTCCCGCATCAAATATTAATCCGACAATTCAATTTTAGGACCCGATTTTACGGCATAGATTTAGGGCTGTGTTGTCGTTAAACTTTAATAAACGGGGTTGGGCCGAATTTAGCGGTGCCAGGAGACCGATTCGTTGTTTTTTCTTCGGCGTAAACATCCCTGTGGCTCGAGAGGTTCCAAGGACTATGATATCTGACATAAACTCTCCGAGGAAATCAAGTAATGAAAACAAGAAAGGATTGTTGATAAATAAGACAATTTTCGCGGTTCCACATGCATGTTAATGGGTGGGAAGTTCTGATTTGTATTCGCAAAGGGTGTTCTCAGCCAGATTATCACACCCCATGGGGTTAGAGCCTTGGAAGCTCGCCGATCGTTCGAAATCTGCAGAGATTTACATAATGAAAACGAAGCTACTTCTCGGGATAGCCTATTGCGTATCAGAACTACTCACTTAAGGTCTCTTAACACGTTGAATTATGGGCGTAACCCTAGGGCGGTGAAATTATGGCGAAAACAAGAAAATCTAGTTATGTCGTCCCCCACCCACGACAGGTTCTAAAGGGATTTCCCGCGTCCGGGGCTGTAAGACATGAATGATAATGCGAAAACAAGTTTGCTTTTAGCCCCGATTCGTCTACAAACTTGATCAATAATTCATCAGGACATTTAAACAGGACGAGCAGTTTGGGGGCATGTTATCCTCTAGGCCATTACATTCCGAATTATGCAGAGGTGGATGATAAAACTACAAGATAGCGAAAGTTACAAGCCCGAGAGAACTTCTTTGATAATTAGTTCGTGTTATCTTCGGAGAGGCCTTTGGATTTTAGCGGAAATGTTAAGTTGCCTCTTAAGATTCATGCCATTGCCCCCCCGTCACTTTGGATGGATGAATATTTAATAGAACCAAAGTGCGAAAAACTTAAGAAACGCTGCCTCATTAGTCCATTAAGTAACTGTATAAATGAATGAAGCTGAAAACGAGAAATAACATGGGGTGTTGACCCGACTACTCTTCGCATAGCAGCCCTTGCCCTGGTTTTTTCCACCGCTGAATATTGTTGCCCTGTTTGGCTCAATAGTGTTCATGTTCAGAAAATCGATGCACAGCTCAATTTTTCAATGAGAATTATTACTGGAACCATCCGATCTACACCTATCCAATGGCTACCAGTGCTATCGAATATAGTTCCTCCCCATATTCGAAGACAGTCTGCAACTTGGAAATCTTGGAATAAATTCAATTCATTTTCGGATTCTTAACCGATACTTTCCTACGTTCCAGAAAATAGAATTCCAAGACTGAAATCTCGTAAACCTATTTGGTCGAATAACTTTCTGAATTCGAACTTCAGCTACAACGAAATTTGGAAATCCGAATGGGATGTATGTTCTTTATCTAATAAAGATCTAATATCTGATCCATCGAATAAGTTCCTGGTTTTAACCTTCCCAGGAGAATATGGTCTTAATCGAATAAGAACAGATCATGGTCGTACCAATAGCATGCTTTTTAAGTGGAATTCGGTTGATAGTCCTAATTGTGAATGTGGTGAATCAGAGGAAACAGTTGAACACCTAATTAATAATTGTCCGATTTATAAATTCCAAGATGGCATTAGAGCCATACACAATATATCAAACTCATTTTTGCAATGGGTTGAAAATTTCAGATCAATTTGATGAAGTATAAATTGAATTCTCTTGCTATTCTGTCTTTTTTCATTTTCAGGTTGGAGTTTGTGTTTGGAAATCCTTCCTCCGAAGAGCCGTCCCGCTGATCGTGATGTCCTTCTATATAGAATATTCAGATACAACAATTTTATTTTATTTTTTTAACGGGGAGACAGGTTTTTTCGGCTGAGGTTTTTTCCCCTGGCTCTATAGTATCGTATGATACTGGTGATGATAGTATCGTATGATACTATAGTATCATACGAAGAATGTTGTGGTACCCCGTTCCTTTTTTTACCTCAGCTTAGGTTCTTTTTGTTTCAACATTTATTGTAATATTTTAGCTCTCTTATTAAAAAAAAATATATATATATATATATATAAATGAAAGTTTTTTCATCGCCGGAAATCATTCGATATCAAAACAGAAAAAAACGCTAATTAACTGAACATCCAAACGATTCTGGAGCTCGAAGAACTTCAACTTCGTTAAATTAATTCCCCAACTCCAGAACTTGAATATCGAACGTTTTATCCAAACTCCAGAAATCCTTGTAAATATGATCTTCAGCCTCCCAAACGAAAATAATCAGAAAGTTGTGTTTGCTCCCTTTGAGGGCTGAAGTTCTGCATGATCCTCTGGGTTTATTTCTCCTGGATTGACTCCCAACACCGCCAAGAGAAAACAGAAGTGGTGATCCGAATATTTGCGGTGTTAATAGACTGAGAATCATCAACCCCAATTGAAGTTGTGGGGGAAAGATGTTTTCCTCGGGTCAATGAAAATAACCGCACTCTTTCAGTAGCAAGCTTTCAACTGCAATGATTGAAAACACGGGACAAACAAGTTTATTCCAGTTCTGAAAGCGCTCGCCGCAAATCTGATGAATAAACATGATCAAATTTTAATTTTGACCCCGATACTCTAACTTGATATGCACCCTTCCAGAAAGGGCGATAGGATGGCGAAACTGTGGCTCCCTCTGGACCACACACGTCCCCGACCCTCGTCCAAACCCATATCGAAGAAATTATTAATCAGCAATCATACAACCCTGCCACATTGGTAAGTCGCAAGCCGCTGCTTTGACAGAGAAAATCATGTTGGTAATTGGTGCTAATTTTCCGACCGAAATCGGTCCAGTCCTGTCACTAGAAGAGTTTTCATCCCCCTTGTGTAAACATAGAGATAACCTTTTTTTTTCAACAAGAAAGGTTCAGGTTCCTTTTCCTCTGAAGAACAAAATTTCTAAAAAAAAATTGTGAAAATTATCAGCAATTCCAGAAATCAATACCTTCTTCATGCTTCAAGAAGGCTCTCACCAACAAAACTGTTATTATTGTAATAATCGAGACTGATCCTCTAAAAATCATTGTTATTTCTATTAAATTTCGAGCATAACCACCACAGCATATTCACTAGAAATCACTGTTATTCTCATGAAAGTTAGAACATATCCACCAAAATATTCTGAAATCATTATTTTTTTCATGAAAGTTAGAACATAACCACCAAAATAGCTGTTATTCTAGGAATAATTGAGTCATATCCACTTGAAATCATTGGTATTTTTATTATGTTAGAGCATAACCACCAATATAACTGTTATTCTGGGAATAATCGAGACATAATCACTAAAAATCATTGTTTTTTTATCAAAGTAAGAGCATAACCACTAGAATATCTTATTTTTTCCGGGAATAATCGAGACACATTCACTCAAAATCACTGTTATTCTCATGAAAGTTAGAACATATCCACTAAAATATTCGGAAATCATTATTTTTTCATGAAAGTTAGAACATAACTACCAAAATGGCTGTAATTCTAGAAATAATTGAGTCATACCACTTGAAATCGTTGTTATTTTTATTGAGTTAGAGCATAACCACCAATATAACTGTAATTCTGGGAATAATCGAGACATAACCACTCAAAATCATTTTTTTTTATCAAAGTAAGAGAATAACCACTAGAATATCTTATTTTTTCCGGAAATAATCGAGATACATTCACTAAAAATCACTGTTATTCTCATGAAAGTTAGAACATATCCACCAAAATGTTCTGAAATCATTATTTTTTCATGAAAGTTAGAACATAACCACCAAAATGGCTGTAATTCTAGGAATAATTGAGTCATAGCCACTTGAAATCATTGTTATTTTTATTAAGTTAGAGCATAACCACCAATATAACTGTTATTCTGGGAATAATCGAGACATAACCACTTAAAATCATTGTTATTTTTATCAAAGTAAGAGCATTACCACTAGAATATCTTATTTTTTCCGGGAATAATCGAGACACGTCCACTAGAAATCACTGTTATTCTCATGAAAGTTAGAATATATCCACCAAAATGTTCTGAAATCATTATTTTTTCATGAAAGTTAGAACATAACCACCGAAATGGCTGTAATTCTAGGAATTATTGAGTCATACCACTTGCAATCATTATTATTTTATTAAGTTAGAGCATAACCACCAATATAACTGTTATTCTGGGAATAATCGAGACATAACCACTTAAAATCATTGTTATTTTTATCAAAATAAGAGCATAACCACTAGAATATCTTATTTTTTTCCGGAATAATCGAGACACGTCCACTAGAAATCACTGTTATTCTCATGAAAGTTAGAATGTATCCACCAAAATGTTCTGAAATCATTATTTTTTCATGAAAGTTAGAACATAACCACCAAAATGGCTTTAATTCTAGGAATAATTGAGTCATACCACTTGAAATCGTTATTAATATTAAGTTAGAGCATAACCACCAATAAAACTGTTATTCTGGGAAAAATCGAGACATAACCACTTAAAATCATTGTTATTTTTATCAAAGTAAGAGCATAACCACTAGAATATCTTAATTTTTCCGGGAATAATCGAGACACATTCACTAGAAATCACTGTTATTCTCATGAAAAATAGAACATAACCACTAAATTAACTGCTATTTTGAGGAGTGTCGTGTCATAACCACTAAAATATCCTAAATTTCTGCAATTTGCAAATTTCTCCAGTATAATGTTGATAACGGAGTGGATCCATTTCGATCGTTACGAAGGGTTCATATTTATCCAGCGGAATATCCCGCATCCAGTGAAGAATTCCCCCGCTCTCTCTCAAGCCCGAAGTTGATATCAAATTGATAAATAGACGGGACATCAACGCTCGAGGGAAGCGACGGATATGTGGAAACTTAGAGAATTTAATATTGCGGCTTGTTTTTCGCGAGAACCCTTGGAAAACGGGCGTTCCTTTCATTTTTCTCCTATCAGGGAGGGTGTTGAACAATTCTGGGAATATCCTCGTGTGTGAATTCCCGCTCTTTATGAGGAGGTTCTCGGTACACGCGTCTGATGGGATTTCGATGACTCCGGAAGCAAAAATATGCCTGATATTCTCGAATTTTTTCATCTAAAAATTTTAATGAGTCCCGGTCTTCAAACACCTGAAGTGCCGAAAAATCATCACCTGGAAGGTCGTATCCGGTTTGAAAAACCCTCACGACCAGAAAGCGAGAATTTGTGGATTTTGAATTTGAATATCGAAGGAATTTCGAAAGACAAGTGTGATTACGTCTCCAAATTGGCTGATGAACATGGTATCAAAGTGATTCTTCTGCAAGAAACCCACACGGCAACAGAAAAAAATCCTCGTGAGAAAGGAAAGTTGAAAGTTTAGCTTGTTAGGTTAAAAAATTATCAGTTTCGTGAATTTCAACAGATTCGGAAAAGGGAAATTGATGGTGCTTTTTCATTTCCTTCAAATTTTGTGACATTTCTGTCATAAATATTTATAAACCTCCCAAAATTATTTGGCCAAGAAATCTAAATGTTGATGTTTTTTAAAGTACCAAATGCATTCCTAAAATGCATTTGATTTATTCTGAATAATTGGTTTCTTTTCTGCTTTTGTCTTTTTTCATTTCAGATTAAGAATTGCGAGTCGTTTTGGGAAGAATCTGTGTATCCGAGCCCATCGACGGATAACATGAAGATGATCACACTGATGTCTTTCAAGATTTTCCTGATATTTAATATTTTATGTTATTTTTTTACGGGGAGACAGGTTTTTTCGGCTGAGGTTTTTTCCCCTGGCTGTATAGTATCGTATGATACTAGTGATGATAGTATCGTATGATTCTATAGTGTCATACGAAGAATGTTATGATACCCCGTTGTTTTTTTACCTCAGCTTAGGTGCTTTTTGTTTCAACATTTATTGTATTATTTAAGCTCCCTATTTCATGAGAATATATACAGGGTGGCCATTTGAAAACGAAACAGACAAGATTACAGACGAAATAAATTTTTTCGATAGAAATGCTCGGACAGGTCGATTTCTGTTTCGAGGGGGACAACTTAAGATGTAGGTTACGGACGCATAGCGCTCCAACCCTTGCTACTACAACCTTCACCCCCAATTTTTGAATAGGGAAGATGGGGTGAGTGATACCTCATTTGAAAGGTATTTTTATACTGATTTCAGCACAGTAATTGTTTTTTTCATTTTATGCATTAGTTCTCGAAATACAGGGTGGCCATTTGAAAACGAAACAGACGAGATTACAGACGAAATAATTTTTTTCTATAGAAATGCTCGGACTGGTCGATTTCTGTTTCGAGGGGGACAACTTAAGATGTAGGTTACGGACGCATGGCGCTTCAACCCTTGCTACTACAACCCTCACCCCCAATTTTTGAATAGGGAAGATGGGGTGAGTGATACCTGATTTGAAAGGTTTTTCACAAAAAAACACTACAAGTGCCATGAAAACACCACCTCATTTTCAAATGCTTAGTCGAGAATATTTCGAGAACTAATGCATGAAATGAAAAAACAATTACTGTGCTGAAATCAGTATAAAAATACCTTTCAAATGAGGTATCACTCACCCCACCTTCCCTATTCAAAAATTGGGGGTGAGGGTTGTAGTAGCAAGGGTTGAAGCGCTATGCGTCCGTAACCTACATCTTAAGTTGTCCCCCTCGAAACAGAAATCGACCTGTCCGAGCATTTCTATCGAAAAAATTTATTTCGTCTGTAATCTCGTTTGTTTCGTTTTCAAATGGCCATCCTGTATATATATAATGCTAGGGAAGCTAGAATCGTTTCAAGGCCAGAATCTACTCCATTCTCCCAGAGATTCATGGTAATTTCGAACGTTAACTAAACGTAGTGGAATCAATAAATAAAGATCGGAGTGGCAATCAGAGTAGAAATGTATAAAGTAGCTTCATCAATCATTGTGCGCCTAGCCTGACCAGGACACAGATCTCCTCCCACCTCCCAGACTTGGGGGGAGGCCGATATTTCATCCTTCATATTCCACAAAGCCAATTAAACTCCTCTCAAAACCCCCCACTTCACCTTGAAACATTAATTATCAATTAATTCGACGGTGAATGGGACATTTCCATTTCGACTGGATCCTTTTCTGCGAGTCCTCAATCTTTTCAGCTGATTTGTAATTGAGTTAAGGCAGCTAGAGTGGAGGAGCACCCTTAGCAAGAGGGTAGCGAGTGGCGGGATAATTATTTCGTGTTTTAATTGAAATCCTGCAGGCCTGCTGGGCACCCTGTTGACATGTCACCTCTTACCAACACTTAATCACGCAATAAGCCTGAAACAACAGTCAGAAACGGATTGGTGTTTTTGTCCTCACTGGATTCCAAGAGCGTCTCGTTTCAACACAGATTTAAGAAATAACGAATGGACCTCCTCTGCAGATGAAAATCTTCTGACAACCTTCTGCCTTGTTTCGATTTTCAATTCATGCAACGAGCTCCAATTGATATGCTCTAATTAGCTTCAACTGCAGGAATATACCAGACATCGGACGAGATAAATTTGAATCGATAAAACAAAAAATTGTACCTCCCATGGATCTCTCCAAAAGCTAAATGATCAAAGTGGATGTCAGTATAGAGGATATGAATTATATACAGTGTGTTTTTGGATAAACGAGATGGTTCTGAGGAAGCTTACATGATAGGTTTCCCTCAACGCTATTCATTTCTTCTTGAAATTGAGCATAGTTATTCAAGATAAAATTGCAGAAGGAACTGATATTATATGTCGTAGTTTTTGGTCCTGAAAAATATTCTGTTTTCTTGTGTTATAACATGTTTGGTTCATCCACGGGAGATGATTTCCTTTCATTGGGGTCCCGTAGCGGTCTTCAAACATCTGAAGTGCCGAAAAATCATCACCTGGAAGGTCGTATCCGGTTTGAAAAACCCTCACGACCAGAGAGCGAGAATTTGTGGATTTTGAATTTGAATATCGAAGGAATTTCGATAGACAAGTTTGATTACGTCTCCAAATTAGCTGATGAACATGGAATCAAAGTGATTCTTCTGCAAGAAACCCACACGGCAACAGAAAAAAATCCTCGTGAAAGAGGACAGTTGAAAGTTATGTATTAATTGATTTTTTCCAAGTTTAGCTTGTTATGTTAAAAAATTATCAGTTCGTAATTTTCAACAGATTCGGAAAAGGGAAATTGATGGAGTTTTTTTTTCATTTCTTTCAAATTTTGTGACATTTCTGTCATAAAAATTTATAAACCTCCGAACATTATTTGGCCAAGAAATCTGAATGTTGATGTTTTTTAAAGTAGCGAATGCATTTGATTTATTCTGAATAATCGGTTTCTTTTCTGCTTTTATCTTTTTTCATTTTAGATTAAGAATTGCGAGTCGTTTTGGGAAGAATCTGTTTATCCGAGCCCATCGACGGATAACATGAAGATGATTACACTGATGTCTTTCAAGATTTTCCTGAAACTTAATATTTTATGTTATTTTTTTACGGGTAGACAGGTTTTTTCAGCTGAGGTTTTTTCCCCTGGCTGTATAGTATCGTATGATACTAGTGATGATAGTATCGTATGATTCTATAGTATCATACGAAGAATGTTATGATACCCCGTTCTTTATTTACCTCAGCTTAGGTACTTTTTGTTTCAACATTTTTTATATTATTTTAGCTCTCTTTTTCATAAGAATATAAATATATATCTATATATATTTCTTTCGATACTTCTACCTTCTTTTTATACAATTATTAATTTTTGTTAACCTCGAATTATATCTAGTAATATCATAATGCTCTAAATCAAGGAATGAAGGGTGAAAATATCTTTCCTATTTCATCACAATTGTCCTGTTTTTCTTGTGGTTATGTTCCCACGTTATATCTCCTAAATTTGTCTACGAATATCCCGTTATTAATCAAGATCAACTATTCCAGAGGAATGGTGAAAGCATAATTCTCCTATTGAACCAATTATAAAGAAAAAAAGGGAGAGGCGCAGCATGAAAATTTTTTTTTCTACATCTATTGCGCCTTCGAGTTTGTACGCTGGGAAAACTGATGGCGGCGTATTTTTCAGCAGTTTTTCCGCGAGTCGCCAGTCTAATGATCATTACCTAAACATGGTTATAAATAATGAGGAGGGAGGAAACCGTTGTTGAACAAGCTTGTGATAAACGTACATCACTTTAGAGTTTGACAAACGACCTCAATTTTTTTTTACAAGTCCAACGATGTCGTCTGAGTTTTCAGCGACAAGTACACACTGGCGTCGATACGAGGGGGGTAATGGGGGTAATTACCCCCCCCAGGAAAATATTAACCTTCGAGAAATAAGTCATACAATCATTACATAGGAACATATCGTGACAAAATACTATATCCAAATTTTTTTTACCCCCCCCAGAAAAAATCTCTAGCGACGCCCTTGCAAGTACAGCACTTCACTGATTGAATGGCTACTTTGATTCGATCATCAGGATCATTCACGATCGATTCAATATTCTTGAAGAGATTTTGCTGAGAAACTTGGGAAAAAGATGAGTTTTTCTTACTTGAACTGAAAAAATAATTTATATATTTTCTAGGAAGAAGAGTCTTTGAAATGCTAGAGTTTTTTTCCAATGCATTATGTTGTGTTGGGCCAACAACTCCGAAGGAAACGAACGATGTAGTTCCCTTTGTGATGGGAAAACAGATTAGAATCTCGCCATTACAGAACGTATTCGCGAAATGCTCAATTTTCCAGTTAAAACGATAAAAGGCAATTTCCTTCAATCCGGATTTGAGACGACCTTTCTTGAGAATCCAGTTATAACGAAATTCTACCTGAATAATCCCGAAATTGAATATTCAAATCCGGCCCTCCAATCGCGACCGGAAAATAGAAAACACATAATATGACGCCAACTTTACGTTTTCCTCAAACTTTTCCCGGGGAGACTTAATCGAGTCGTCTTAATTCCGGATTAATCGGCGTACTGTAACTCGCCAATTAAACAGGGACAAAGTTTTGACTTAATCGGTTGTTTCTTGCTCGCTGTTACTTTCTGCAGACGTAATGCCATAATGGAGGCTATATTTTATTCAACTATCGAATTCCGGGGATAAACTCGAACGTTCAGTCGCGAAGTGTCAACTTTTAAATGGGTTCCGTAATAATGAGCATTCGAACCATCCACAGCATCCTAGAGGTACCGATGTTATCTCAAATGAACTTTGTTTCTCATAATAATGGATGATTATGAACGCTTAGAGTCAAGAGAATCACTTACTGTCGTTTTGTACAGTAGCTATGAATTTTTGCTTTTATTTACTGAAATTAATAATCGAATGAAAAGAAGCTTCAAGTAACACAGGAATAATCGAGGAATAATTGAAACCCCGGCGCCTTCACCAATTTGCAACAGAATTGCCCAATACTAATAAGAGGGATTATTATGATATTCTTCCCATTAATTTCAATAAAAGTTCGACGAACTTTTATATATAATATATATTCTTATGAAAAAGAGAGCTAAAATAATACAATAAATGTTGAAACAAAAAGTACCTAAGCTGAGGTAAAAAAAGAACGGGGTATCATAACATTCTTCGTATGATACTATAGAATCATACGATACTATCATCACTAGTATCATACGATACTATACAGCCTTCGATATTCAAATTCAAAATCCACAAATTCTATCTCTCTGGTCGTGAGGATTTTTCAAACCGGATACGACCTTCCAGGTGATGATTTTTCGGCACTTCAGATGTTTGAAGTTAGGTAGCAGTCTAATTTTTTTTCTTCGTACTGCAAAGATTATAGAGTGTCACAAAGTGGAATTGGTGGCATCAGACGAAGGGTGAATTCTTCTGGATAACTCGACATGGAGGTGATTTCATGCAGTCCCTAACAAAGGAAAGAAAAATATCAAGATTATCAACTGGAGGATTCACGAGTTTTCGTTGATCCCAGAACCCTGGTTATCTGGATTTTAGGCCCGAAATCTCCGCAACCCCGAGCTAAACCTCCCCCGGCCATATCTACATCCCACCCCTTGTTGAATCGTCTGTATTTAATTCCATAATGAATGAAGTGACCTAATCTCGTAAATCCCTATCTCGGACTACGGCCTCTGGATGCTTTTCTCCTCCAGGAGCACGTCGGGAGACCTCCACCTCCTTTACATTAGCGCACGTTCCGCCAGTTAGATATTAGGGGTTCCGTTCTGACCGCCCTGCGAAAGCTTAATTTCGCTACACGCCCTTGTCAACGTAATGGTCAGAGTTACTCGCCTGCATGCGAATGACGCTCTTTACAGGCGATTTCTATGGGTCTATTTTCGATTCTATGCGTTTCTGTATTCCTGCCGAGTTTTCACCCAGTTTGTCCGAAGATTTCGTGTGGAGAAAGTACTTTAAACTCGGGTTATCTATGTTTTTTTGATCAGTAACAATGTTGCATTTCTTGATTTATTAGTTTTTCTTCGGAGTTTAACAATATTATTCTTGAATAATCAAAGAAGCATTAGGATGAGGTTAGAAAATTATTGGATGACACTTTTTCTTCATCAGTCTGCCAGAAGAATCACAGAATCATACGTAAACTACGTTTCCATAAATTTTGTTACAAATTGGTGAAGGCGCCAATGACAATTCTCGGAATATGTCGTAGTTTTTGGTCCTGAAAAAATTCTGTTTTCTTGTGTTATAACATGTTTGGTTTGCCTATGAGAGATGATTGCCTTTCAATGGGGTCCCGTAGCGTCTGATGCCACCAATTCCACTTTGTGACACTCTATAATCTTTGCAGTACGAAGAAAAAAATTAGACTGCTACCTAACTTTTAGATAACCGGCTGTACTTCAATCGGAGAGTGGGTGTGGGTGAAATACAGTTGAAATTTTTGAACGCCACGATAGTTTGATTTTCCACCGGTTACCTCGTTCGTCGAATTACTCAATAAACCACGAAATCCAAGTAATGATACGAATGATATATGGGAGATAGTAGGTAGAAGAAAAGTTTTCGGAGTGAACTTTCTGTCAAATATTTACTGAAATGGCTCAGAGGGTTTAACAAAGTTAAATCCAAAACTCTGACGGCAAATCTTTGATAGTAATAAAGTAAATATTTAGAAAAACATTATGAAAAGTCGACGTATATAACGTTACATGCGCTTTACAGTTAACAGTACAGAATTATATTGTATATTGTATGAATTAAGAATTAAATGTGATCAAAATTAAAAAAAAGGAATTGGCACTAATCCTTGAAATGTTTCAAACTGCCCAATTCAAATCAAGAAAGAAACTCAAATTGTCTGGATCTGACCTGAATATATCACCAGGAATAGGAAGTAGGTATAAGCCAGTTCTATAAGATTCCACTGTCCTCGAAATTAGACTTGTCTGCATCCGAAGTACTCCGGGTATGTTTGACAATTTCAGGATGGTAAATCCAGGTAATGCATCATTGTCGATAAGGCATTGTTGAGTGAAAATTTGAATTATCTACTCACAGGATGTTATGCGGCCTTTTGAAGAGTTTTCCAATGTTCTAATCCGAATTAATCAAAAATGAAAGGCAAAATAGGTAATTCACAAACGTAGATTTGCACTTCCAATAATATTTGGCAACTTTACGTAGCTTGAATCGTCTAAATGTGACAATAAATATCTCGCTTATCGTAAAGGGAAAATCATAATAATAGATCGACAAAGAAGCAAGCAGGAAAAACCAAAAAAAGTCTTCAGGACATATGCGGCTGATTGAGCCTGATACGCATTATTTCGAACTACGAACGATGAATGAAAAGAAATCGCTGCAATTTCGTCAGGAACCAGGGGCGGTACAAAGATTTACCTATAATGATTTTTCGCTCTTCGAATTTTTTGAATGACAAAATAACACCGTCACAACTTTCGTTCTGAGATAACACAAAAGTTCTGTTCAATTGACTCGAGTGGTTTTATCAATCTCGACATCTTGTTCTTCCCACTCATTTTCTACACCACAAAAACAAGGTATGTTATAACGAACTAGCCATCAAATTCAAAACAGTAAATTGAATAAAAAGAAGGTCAAATTATCGAAAGAAATATCGATTATTTAAACCCCGGCGCATTCACCAATTTGCAACGAATTTCAAGGTAACAGAGTTTATGTATAATTCTGTCATTCTTCTGCCAGTCTCTGACCTCATCCTAGTGCTTCTTTGATTTATCAACAATGAATTTGTTAAACTTCGGAAGAAAACTAATAAATCAAGAAATTTCACGGAGTTACTGAACATAAAAGCATAGATTACCTCATTTTAAACTAATTCCTCCATACGAAAACGTTGAATTCAACTCTTGTTTTCCAGTATTTTCTCTGAGCAACACAAAAGCTCTCTCCAATTGAGTTAAGTGGTTTTTTCTTTCTGCCAATCTCTACAGCTTTTAGTGATCTCACTCATTTTCCATACCAAAAACAGGATATATTCTACCAAACTAGTCATAAAACTCCAAACAGTAAATAAACCAGGAAAAATTCGATCAATTTTATATGCACAATTTTCTTTCCGTTTCCAAAAAGGACGTAAACTGAACAGTAAACTGTTTACACAATTTCCCCACCTACTTAAACTGTTATGGAGGCCGTAATACATTAGGAATATCCTGAGAAGATGCTGTGAAATTTACACCCTTAAATTTTATTATTGCTCATCTCGTCGAGTGCCCTTCAAGAATATGAAACTCCAGGCGTGTGAAGAACTTTTTACCTTCCCAAAGATGTTCCATAATTTTTTCTGATGGTTGAACACAGATGGAAGATATTGTATATTAATTTGATCTGGATTTTGTCATTTTCAACAATTTAGAAAATCCAAATAAAGAAGAAATTCGTCTCGCGAAAAGCCAACTTATTTTCCTAACTCCTGATTATTTGAATTTTCATAAATCAAGTAAACAGTAACACCATTTTTATATCAAATTCCTCATAAAATTCCGATCCACCGTTAAATCCCTTCTCATATTGGATAATCCGCGGAGTATACACCAAGTTTTATGATACTGCAGTACCAAAAGTTACATCACACGTATCGAAAGTTTCAATAAACGACATAAAGTAGAATGGTGAAGTTCTTTTATGAGCAAGAAGCATGCAGAAATATTTCCCCAACGAAATAAAAAATATTATACATACCCTATATAAATTTGACTTCATGTTGAATTCTCCTCAGTACTTTTCTGGAAATTTTTTTCGGTATCACGAAATTCAAGAAGCCGTAAATAATTGTCAACTTTAAATTGCTGATCGAATTATTCTTGCAGTACGATGAACCTCATTTCCAGTTTACCATTGCAAATTTTCGCTTGACTCATTGAAATTCCCATTTTTATTCTCTCATTATTGACGTCGAGATACTCCTAGCATAAATTTACCGAAATTACAGTAGAAAATTGTTATCTTATTCCGTAACTTTTTCGTATAAATAACCGCGGTAAGTAAAAACCCAAGTTGTACAGTCCACGAAATGAATTCTTCTTGTTTCTTGCATTCTTCATCATCTGCTTTTCAGGGTTGGCCTCAGCAAATCATGGTACGAGTTTTCAATTCATTCAAAACCTTTTTTAATTTCTCACATCCACTTAACTTTTTTTGGAAACTATTGATAACTCATTTATGTATATCAAATTTAAAAACCTCCATATTTTTCAGTAGAAATCAACGACAATTCTAATTCAAGAAGACATTATAGAAGTATTTATCCAGTGAAAGCAAAATGTGGTTGATTCTGCCCAGAAGATGATTTGTTACCAGACGAGGATGGATACTGTGTTGATATACTCTGATTCGATGAAGACAACAATTTTTGTCGACTCCCAAGAAGTTACAATTGAAAAAAGTCGAATCAAACATGAAATAGCAAATAAATCGAGAAGTATTTCATTTTGATGGTTAGGTAAGAATTAAAACATGTTTAAATCAATGTTAAAAATGGAATTTCGACTGTAAAGAGTCGACTTCAAATAAAAAAAGAATTTTAACTATAGACATATAGATAATTTCAAAGTAACTCTATTCGCCGATGATACCTCAGTAGCGGTTACTGCACCTTCTTTTGAGGAATTACAAAGTTCATGTGAACTTCTGGTGCGAAGCTTTGTGGATTGGTGCCGCGAAAATGCCCTCATGATAAATATTAACAAAACTGTTTGTATCCATTTCACATCCGGAATTGAAAATCGCAAGTTGGTATTTGGTTATCGTGATACAACAATAATTTCCAAAGACTGCACCAAGTTTCTCGGGATTCATATAGATCGAAACCTCAAATGGTCAACACATGTTGATTTATTATGCAGAAAGCTCAACAACTCACACTATGCAATATCCAGGATCAGAAATACAGTACCCATGAGTACATTGCTGAACGTTTATTACAGCCTTGTCTACAGTCATTTGTCTTATAACATTTTATTATGAGGCAACTCTACAGATGTTAGTAGAATTTTTATACTCCAAAAACGGATTTTGCGGTTGATTTTCAATATCCCACTTCGCTCTTCCTGTAGACCCCTTTTTTAAATCATGGTGTATTAACACTACCATATATTTTCATCTTGAGATGCTTTGTATATGTAAAGGGGAATGAATTGCACTTCTCCAGGTTATCTGTCTTTCACAGCTATAATACCAGAAATGATAGAACTTTATTTGTACCCAAACATAAAACGACTAAATTTGAAAAGTCCCCATTTTACCAGTGTGTTAAATTATTTAATCATTTACCGAAGTGTATCCAATCTCTTACTGTAAAAAAGTTTAAAACAGTTGTTAAAGCTATTCTGTTGAAAAATGTTTATTTTAGTTTAGGGGAGTATTACTCCGACAATAATTTAGAAATTTTCTTGTATTAATTTGCATATGTATGTATTTATATTTTTTGACATGGTCTATACATCTTCGATGTCTTAAAGGATCAATAAATAATTATTATTATTATCCGAACAGTCAATTATCTGATAGGAACATACCTAACGTCCTCATCAACTCTGTTTCCTCGATCTCGTAGCAGGATAAGCGCAGGAATAACAGCAGGAATAGCACAAAACTCGTCAGATAGTCCGCGTTGCGTTCACCAGCTCGCGGAAAACTGAGAGAGGAAAGCGACGTCTGCCGACGCCCCTTGGCGCCGGGTTCGAGGCGTCACTACGCCGGTCCATGCCGGATTATTATCTTAGATTTCGGAATATTTCGATAACATATATCGGGGCACGTTTGGGGAATATCGCGTGGATAACGCGTTCTCTTTCTGAGGACTCTGGAACGGGTCAAGAGCTGCAGGAATTGTTTTATCGAACGCGAAGGAGTCAGGTTGAAACTTGTTTCGTTTTTCTATTCCTGCTGGAAGATGAAAAATGTAAAGTTTCACATGGATTTTTAGCTGAATACTGAACAAATTTTCACTTAAAAGAGTAATGAACACTTCTTCATGAAGAATATCATTAATTTCCAATCGAAATCCCCTTTTGAAACACTCAAAAACACCTAAAATCGCCTCAATTAGCATAAATTAAATCAGGTTGCAAAATGGCGAAGGAGCTGGTTCCATTTTTTTTCTCCAATATTCTTCCAGCGATTTAGGCGTGGAAAATGGTTCATCCATTGGACAATTTCAGTCATTATGCGAGATATAAAAGGACTAGCATCGTTTCCGAATATCAAACCTAGGAATTTCGCAATCTTTCACCAATTTTCAGGGGAAACAAAAACTGTTGCTTCCACCATTTTGCAATCTTACTGTCGTAGTTTTTGGTCTGTTTTCTTGTGTTATAACATGTTTGGTTTATCTATAGAAGATGATTGCCTTTCATTGGGGTCCCGTAGCGGTCTTCAAACATCTGAAGTGCCGAAAAATCATCACCTGGAAGGTCGTATCCGGTTTGAAAAACCCTCACGACCAGAGAGCAAGAATTTGTGGCTTTTGAATTTGAATATCGGAGAAATTTCGAAAGACAAGTGTGATTACGTCTCCAAATTAGCTGATGAACATGGTATCGAATTGATTCTTCCTCGTGAAAGGGGACAGTTGAAAGTTATGTATTAATTGATTTTTTACAAGTTTAGCTTATTATGTTAAAAAATTATCAACAGATTCGGAAAGGGGAAATTGATGGAGTTTTTTTCATTTCTTTCAAATTTTGTGACATTTCTGTGATAAACATTTATAAACCTCCGAACATTATTTGGCCAAGAAATCTGTATGTTGATGTTTTTTTAAAGTAGCAAATGCAATTGATTTATTCTGAATAATCGGTTTCTTTTCTGCTCTTGTCTTTTTTCATTTCAGATTAAGAATTGCGAGTCGTTTTGGGAAGAATCTGTTTATCCGAGCCCATCGATGGATAACATGAAGATGATCACACTGATGTCTTTCAAGATTTTCCTGATATTTAATATTTTATGTCATTTTTTTTACGGGGAGACAGGTTTTTTCGGCTGTGGTTTTTTCCCCTGGCTGTATATTATCGTATGATACTAGTGATGATAGTATCGTATGATTCTATAGTATCATACGAAGAATGTTATGATACCCCGTTATTTTTTTACCTCAGCTTAGGTACTTTTTGTTTCAACATATTTATTGTATTATTTTAGCTCTCTTTTTCATAAGAATATATATATATATATATATATACTGTAAGTGGTAGTTGAAATGAATAGATCTTCGCTCAGGTATTCGTTAACATAACGCCATCGAAATATCAGTAGATTCGAGCCTGCAACCTCGGGCGATAAATTGCAGTGCAGCTTCCAATTCATATAAATATCTCGGACACAAATCGAATATTCCCACATATGACGTTCGGTTTATCCGAGCAGAACGTCGATTTTATGAGGTCGATCGAGAATAGAAAATTGGACACAAAAGGTGATACACAATGCTGCACGAAGAGCGAGAAGGAAATAAAACTTTTGTTGGAATGGGAAATTTTCGCAGCGTGAAAACCTGCTTAGGACCATCATTCATTACGTCGAGAAGAAACTCATAAGAATAAGGAGGATTGAACGACGTATTTCTAGAAGATACGGGGTGTCCCAAACGACAAGAAACAAAAAAATCAAAAAAATTGTCACGATTCTACAAAGTTGAATGAAAATTGTTATTGTCAGTCGAAGAAGTCTGATTTAGACTCCGAAACGTTACGCTTAAGATTTCAAAGTGTTTTCATTTTCTTTTTGTTCATTGTTAGGTTAGGTTAGGTTAGGTTAGGTTAGGTTAGGTTAGGTTACGCTTAAGATTTCAAAGTGTTTTCATTTTCTCTTTGTTCATTGTTAGGCAAAAATTTCTTCTCGTATAGTATTGGCCCCTGACAAATGAATGCTAAAAATTCTCACGCAGGGGCCTTTCTTATATTATTAAAAAAATTTTTTAATTGTTTCTTGTTTCAGAAACTGGGAGAGAAAACCCATATTAAGTTTTCAAGAAAATATTTCAATAGATATCTGAGAAGAAACCTGTTCATTTGGCAAAGTGAAATCGTTCTTCTAACAGTTCTCGATTTTTTTTTAATTCATGTGAAACTATAACTAACCCGAAACCTTCCCATGCGGACGAAATTACGAATGAAAAACTTTTTCCAGAAGATCGTCGCCTGAAGAACAAGTCGAGCAAAATAATTCGAACTCAAGTTCTTCCGTTTATCTCTATGAGGTATCTCTTCAACTTTTTCAACAGATATCCACTACCTTCCATCTCAACTGACAAACAATTTCTGATGGAGCATTTTTCCATCGGAATAAATCTCCGATGTGGATGTGGGAAAGTTTTAAGGCCTATCTGCCAGAGAAGTTCGAAACATTGAAAGATATACGTTTTTCCAGGACTGTGCAATTCGTTCGATGAAAAAAATTATTTCAGTTTATGATTGACTAGTCGTAAGGGTAGATGCTCAGTCTTCTCAAGTACTTGCAAGTGATAACAACAAGAGGCTTGTCATTCTTTCTCCCTTCAAAATAAGGGTAAATCTCAACGTTGGCCTCTTTGAATCCCTCATTTCGTGTAGCAAATACTGCGAATTGATCGAAACTCTAGAAGCTGATCCAAACAATTTGTCGGTCAGTGTATTCCAATCACGTTCCATGTTGCAGAGAGCATCTCCTAATGAAGCGCAGTCCCTGTAAAGGCCCTAGGTCGAACTCTTTCGAACCAATTGGTCGAAAGGATCCGATTCTTTCCCCAATATTCATGGCTTTCATCCAGGACCAACAAAAGCCTCCGACCTTTCAAGTCTCTCGTCTCCAGCTTTAATTTCGCTAGTGTGGCCCTACCATTTTCGTTAGATTCCGGATTTTATTACGTAATTGACGTGGTCCTCTCGAGCAAAAGTGTCTCGGAGTCCTAAATAAAAAAAAATCCAACTGGCAAGTCTTCCATCTGAAGTTCCAGATTTCTCCTTCGCTGCGATTTTCCAAATTCATAAGCAACTCAGGGCTTCTAAAGGTCCGTCGATTTCGCGAAAGAAAACGCTCCTTTCAATGCCCTTTTTGTTTAAGACGTCGCTCGAGAGCAGACAAGTTTGAATATTTTTATGACGTCGCTCTCCGATGGATATTGATTCGACGTGAAGGTTTCGCCCTATCCATATTCTTAATTCCGGGAGCGTTTCCCCTATTTATCGGCTGGCTATAAATCAACGTCACCTCCCACGGATTGGACTCGGGTCCCATTAGGGTTTCGCGCCATATCTGGAATCAATGAAAAAAAATCTCATTTTAAAACCGCTTCCTGGGGATCTTCATCAGCTCCAAGCGACGGGGAATTGGCCTCTTGGAATTACCATCTCGACAGGATGAGAAACAGTCCTGTCGCTTCGAAATCTCAGCCAAACAGCGAATTTCTAGCGAAATACAAATTTCTTTTTTTTTTTTTTTTTCGAGTTACAAAATGGTGAAGGAGCCGGTCAGAAATTGCAGAGTATCCACCAAATTTTCATGAAAGAGGGTTTTTTTTCGTCATTCCAATGGAAACCTTGGTTTATTCGAAGTGAATTGTGGAAAAGGGATCTTCTGATTCACATTTTATTCATTCACTAGCTGACCCGCCAGACTTCGTACTGCCTCAAAAAAGCAACTTTAATATTATAATAAATTATTATGGTATAATACCTTGAAAGTGGACATAAAATTGTCCTGTACAGTATGTGTTGCGCCAAACGTTGTCGTCTGGAAACAGCTGTTAAATTTTTGAATGTTTGCCAAGAACTGTTTAGAATCATTTACTAAAGAGCGAAAGGGATCTGGTGGTGGAACTAATTGTGGCAATTGGTGATAAGATATGCTAGCTGGCCCGGCAAACATTGTTCCGCCTTAGAGATGAATAAAGTTGTTTTTTTTTTTCAAAGGAAATATATTAGGTGAAATACAAAAAAAATACAAAAGTACAAAATATAAAAAAAATATAATTGCAATGTAATAGGTATGTACAGGGTGATTATTCATATATTACTCAATAGCTATCTCTGTTAATATTGGTAGTAAACAAAAGTTCAAATGGGCAAATTTGCAGTATATTTTATGGGCCTTCAGAATTCAGTACTAAGAATTGCATTAAGGCACCGTTAACCTAAATATTCTATGTGAATTGTTGTTTTTCAAATGGCACACCCTGTATTTTATTTTCCTAATCGGTAGAGCTTTTTCTTCTGATTTCAAATATTTATATATACTTCATTGAGGTTTTTTCGACAGTTTCCGAAAATTATTGTTTTTTTTTTGTCTAAATCTAAGGCAGCTGTAGAATGCCACTCCAGAATGCTGTGATTTATTTATATCGAAGTTCCATTCTATGGTCTCCTTCTTAACATCATTGGACACTTTTTTATGGGGATATTAGAAATATAAAATGCCCGTCCGCAGAATATTGAAGAAATTAAATTCAGAATAGAAGAAGAAATTGAGAACCTCAATATATTCCATAAATGTTGAGGAAAAGATTCAAAAACTTTAAAAAAAGATATCGACTCTGTCAAGAAGTAAATAGGGGTCATTTGAATCCCTAATTGAACTTTCAGTTAATAAATAAATAATATAAATATCAGGTGTCATTACCCACGGTTCCTTTGATATGAAAAAATCGCAACGTTCTCATGTGGCATTCCACAACAGCCTTTGATTTAGAAGAAAATATCTATATTTATAGAAAACTGCCAGAGATACCCTCAATAAGGTGTATTTGAAATCAGAAGAAAGAGCTCTACCACTGTTAACCGGAGCGACATCTATTGATGAAAGAAAATTATTTCCTATTTTTTTTCCATTCTATCAGATTTTTTAGGGTTTTATGGTATTTTATGTTAACCCCGCCGTAGAAGAATCCAACAAAAAAACTTCCATAAAAAACAGTTCATCCAATCTTGAGTTATAAAAGGTGTAACCAACAATATGGCCGACTGAGTTTTATATATTAAGATTTTGGAATTTTAAAATATTTTCCGTTCAATTTTTGCGTTTCCTGCGTCGCAATTTCGGAACGTTGTATGAAGCGGCGTTCACACGGTCGGTTAGAAAAAGCAATCAGGCGCAAAACAACGGCTGCATCTATAAACTTCCGACATGGCTTGCTGATCAGCTAACTATGTAAATGGGACAATCACGCTTGTCTCCAGCGCTCAAATTAGCATATTGGTGTAATATCAGGGGTCGAAGTGGACCGTGCCGCCATCTACATATGCTGATATTTGGTGCAACTATGTCGTCTTTTTATGACCACCGCCTCGCCCTCTGGAGATCTCCCTTTTTATCGTTCTAGGCGATAAAATGTCCTAGAATTAGGGAAACTTTCTTGCAGAAGTGATTTTCTGTTTCGTCGACCAGATGATTGTACTCCATCTCTGAGATAAAGTTGTGCGGTGTCATTTTGTCATTGAAGAAAAATTCAAAGAGCGAAAAATTATTATAGGTAAATCTTCGTACCGCCACTGGTTCCTGACGAAATTGCAGCGATTTATTTTCATTCATCGTTCGCGGTTCGAAATAATGCGTATCGGTCATCCGCATATGTTCCGAAGACTTTTTTTTTGTTTTTCCTGCTGGCTTCTTTGTCATTCGATTATTATGATTTTCCCTTTACGATAAGCGAGATATTCTTGTCGCATTTAGCGGATTCAAGCTACGTAAAGTTGCCAAATATGATTGGAAGTGCAAATCTACGTTTATGAATTACCTATTTGCCTTTCATATTCGATTAATTCGTATTACAGCATTGAAAAACTCTTCAAAAGGCCGCATAACATCCAGTGAGTAGATAATTCAAATTTTCACTCAACAATGCCTTAATCGACAATGATGCTTGCAGGAGGCCTTTTTCCTTTACTTCTACATCGTTTGTTCTATCTTCTACGTTTCGTTATTCGAACATTACCTGGATTTACTTTCCTGAAATTTTCAAACATACCCGGAGAACATCTGATGCAGACAAGTTTGATTTCGAGGACAGTGGAATCTTAAAGAACTGGCGTATATCTACTTCAAATTCCCGGAGATATATTCAGGTCAGATCCAGACAATTTAAATTACCTTCTTGATTTGAATCGGACAGTTTGAAACATTCCAAGGATTATTGCCAATTCCTTTTTTTATTTTAATCACATTTAATTCTTACAATATACAATATAATTCTGTACTGTTAACTGTAAAGCGCATATAACGTTATATACGTCGACTTTTCATATTGTTTTTCTAAATATTCACTTTATTACCATCATATATTTGCCGTCAGAGTTTTGCATTTAACTTTGTTAAACCCTCTGAGCCATTTCAGTAAAAATTGACAGAAAGTTCACTCCGAAAACTTTTCTTCTACCTACTATCTCCCATATATCATTCGTATCATTACTTGGATTTCGTGGTTTACTGAGTAATTCGACGAACGAGGTAACCGGTGGAAAATCAAACTATCGTGGCGCTCAAAATTTTCAACTGTATTTCACCCACACCCACTCTCCGATTGAAGGGCAGCCGGTTATCTAAAAGTTATGTAGCAGTCTAATTTTCTTTCTTTGTACTGCAAAGATTTTAGAGTGTAACGAAGGATTCGATTACTTAATTTTTCGACCTCCCCCCAACGATCATTAGTCTCTGAAAAATGGGGGTTCGATGGCGGGAAACAGCATGAATTAAACATAAATTCCCGCGTTTTAAAATGCTATAATTTATGCGACAGCACATCCCACCGAGATCGATCTAATTCCCCAGCCTCCCGTCACTGGGAGCGCTACTCGCTCTCCAGATATTTCTGTCATAATACACTTGTAAATCAATTTATTATCCCAACATTTCGGGCGCTGTTTTATGAAATAACATTTCCCACAGCGAGTCCCAAGACATCTTTCGTTTGGGGCCTATGTAGCCTCGATAATGGGAAAGTTCTGCCAAGTTCTTTCTGTGGAAATTATCCCGCGATAGTGACGTTGCAAAAGTGTTGGAAAAGTTCGCACTATCTTCGTCAGAGCCGAATTTCATCCACGATCTCGGCAAGAATCTATCTCAGTGGATTCAAGAGTCTCGTAGAAGTTTTTAACATTCCGCCCGCCATAAATACTGGAGTATCAGAACCCTAGAAGAGTAGCTGTGGACTACGTAATGCTGAGGACAGATCTGATGGGGCACAATAGACCTTAAGGTCGCAGTGCAATAATCTACCAGGTACAGAACATTCAAACTACATACATGTAGTGTAAGGTTAAGATAGAAATCACACCCTTTCACATTGGTTTCCAACTGTGTAAGCACAAGGAAAATTGTGCCTTACGTTGGTCGCCAATTGTGTAAGGTTAAAGAGATAAATTGTTTAAGGTAATGATTTGACAATAGTTGCTCCAGCTTCAGGGCATGAGACCACCTTACATTTAGATGAGATAAAAGGAGATAATATGCTTCTACTCAGGCTAAAGATAATCAAAAGTTGAACAGTCGAGATTTATTCCTCTCTGATGACAATAGCTATTTACAATGTCTAATATCACAGGTTAAAACAATTCTATACGAGGACAAGAATATGTACAATCATGAACAATTCGTCAAGAATACAATTCACAAGCGTTTTCGTTCTTTGTTAACTTATTTGAATATAACAATGATGGGCAAGGGAAGTGACTATCTCTCGATTTTCTCCCAACGTTCGAACTCCTGGATCTCCTGGAAGACGTTGTAGTAAGAGGTGAAGGTTGTATTCTTCCAAATAGAAGCGTCGAGGCTTCAACTTCCTCCAAGGTGCAGGTACTGAAGGATCTGAAGACTTTAGTCTTTCCAAAGAGGCTTCAGATGTCTAGATCCCTCCGAAGAGGTGTCGAAGGCTTAGCTCTCTTAAAACAAGTGCCGGAGGCTTAGCTCTCTCCAAAGATACCGGAGACTTGGCTCTCTTCACAAGATATGGAGATTCAGCTCCTTCCAAAAAAAAAGGATTCTGGAGATTCAGCTCTCTTCAGAAAAGATTCTGGTCCTTCCAAAAAGGCTATCAAAAAACATTTACATCAGTTCTTTGCATCGTCAAACTTCCACAATTCCCGAGATCTCTGATAATCTTAATCTACATAAAGATAATTCAGATAAGGAAAAAATGTCCACGTGTTCACTGAAACACTGGCGTAGATAAATCGAGAAATCGAAAATCAGAGAGTCACGGAAGCGTGAAATGTTTAAATTCAGTTATTTGACCACAACATAGATAAACCAAACTAGAAGGAAGGTTGATTCATCCGATAGTTGAAGAAATCCGATGGAAAGTCGTTCGATCCTCAAAATGGCGGAACCCAAGCGTCTCCCATCCCATATGAAACACATGAATCGTTAATAAAAACAGATATATGGTCGTCTGATCAACTTGGTACTCACCAATTTTGTTAATTGCCTAAGTAAACTATTTCAAACCAGAACAAGGGAATAAATTACTGCCTTTCTCGATATAATGTCAGGACTGCGGAATAACTTGCGTCTCAGGCGTCACGTAATCGACTGGACTCGGTCGCGTATCAACTTCATGTCAAAGATTATAGAACATGAAGATGGGAAACGAAGCGACTACAGTGATGTCAGCGACATCTGTTTTTCAAAAGTAATCGGGTTATGGTTAAAATATTCAATTAGGGTCCAATTGGCATAGATTATATAGAGATTATCAGTAGGCTGTTGTCATTTTTGAAAGAAATACTTGAATAAATATTTTTGCTGAATGATGATTGTATTTTCTCGCGTATTTTCCACTGAAATAACTGGAAATCTACAAGAGTAGTACCTAGCTCACTCCATAATCTTGGTTTTTGTGTTTTTCTGTTATCAATTTTGTGTTAAAAACTGGCCGACATTCGAAATGCATGGTGATTAATTGCAGAAATAATAATCTTGAATGTGCATTCTTTTCATTACCAAAGAGAATGGAAGTGTAAGTTTTGAAACTCGTATCATGTAACTGTCTTGTTCATTGCTTTTTATTTTCAGTGCTGGCAAAAGGATAGAGTTTTCGGGGCAAAAATATATTGTTCTGGATAATTTGTTTGCGAACCGAATTTTCTTCGGTCTCATTCATTAGATCAAAAAGTTCCACTCATAGAGGCAATGGTGGTCAGAAGAACGACTTATAGAGGTGGTGGTTCTCTTGACGACCCTTCCAGCAGTTCGATTCATCTACTAGACCCTCTAGACTTATTGGGGTAAGATATGTATGAATCGGGTCTAGAACAACTGTTTGACTTATCGATGTTCGATTTATCGAGAGTTCACCGTATGAATAAACTCTTGAAATTGTTATAATAATGCTCTAATATGTGAACAAATTCTTGAAATGTTCTCAATTTCATAATTATTGTATTGTAGTTGATTTTACACAATCATTTCAAATAAAAATATAAAGAATCCAGAAGCGTATTTCATTTGATTCAAAACAATGTGTAGATGGAAAATATAATCCTGATCAAAAAACAGCTCCTGCTTTTGTTTTGTCGATCAGGATGTTTCTCTGAAAGCTCGACAATGTATACTCATTTTAATGGGAATTTATGAAAAGTATAATTCGAATTTCGCGCCTATTAAAATAGTTTTCTGTACTGAATTCTGTTTCCAGCGCCATCTAGGTGGCACAAGTAAGAAACTAGCCAAAAATCGTAGTCGGATTTTAGTACCACAGATGTAAGGGCGTTTCCTATCTTTCTAACTCTATAATCTTTGCTTCATGTCGCGGTTCCCGACTCGGAATGATCCGGAAACTCCCGAGATCCAAGGCGGGAAATTTGAACGTTACAGTAGAAACATGGGGTAATACATCTTTTCAATTAACTCGAGTCGAAGACTGAAAACTCCGAGATTCCCAGAATCCAACCTGTTCAAAGCTCGTCCAATTCCTCCCCTCAAGGGAGGAAATGAGAAGACGTCTCACCCCCTCCCCGAGTCTTGCTTGACGCCTTGCCCGGAAAACCCTGGGTGGCGAAAGAGGAAATTAGGAAAATGAAGTGGATATATAAGCGGATGTTGTTGAACAATCGGATCCGTTTTTTCCCGAGGACTTTCCACCCCCCAGGCGTCGGGGGCTGCGGGGGTGCCCTCGAACAATGTGTAATTAAGGCATTTGAAGTGTTTACGCGACTCCGAGTTTAACCGTCTTCGGGTTGATTGCAAGGTAAGAGGTTGCAGGGGAAAAACGACTTTTATTAAACTGCTTTTCGCGGGAGAAAACAGCGCTGTATTCAGATCTCGAGCTGTATTCAGATCTAACCTTGCAAGGGGATCATGTAAAACTAGCAATGTTGCCGATCTTTACAGGTTTTCTCATACTCATTTCGCAAATATCGTTTTTGGAATTCTGAGAAAAATAATTGTCAGATTGACAATTCTCGGAATATGTCGTAGTTTTTGGTCCTGGAAAATATTCTGTTTTCTTGTGTTATAAAATGGTTGGTTTATCTATGGGAGATGATTTCCTTTCATTGGGGTCCCGTAGCGGTCTTCAAACATCTGAAGTGCCGAAAAATCATCACCTGGAAGGCCGTATCCGGTTTGAAAAACCCTCACGACCAGAGAGCAACAATTTGTGGATTTTGAATTTGAATTTCGAAGGAATTTCGAAAGACAAGTGTGATTACGTCTCTAAATTAGCTGACGAAGTGATTCTTCTGCAAGAAACCCACACGGAAACAGAAAAAAAATCCTCGTGAAAGAGGACAGATGAAAATTTATATTTTAATTGATTTTTTACAAGTTGAGCTTGATATGTTAAAAAATTATCAGTTCGTAACTTTTGACAGATTCGGAAAGGGGAAATTGATGGAGTTTTTTCATTTCTTTCAAATTTTGTGACATTTCTGTCATGAATATTTATAAACCTCAGAACATTATTTGGCCAAGAAATATGAATGTTGAGGTTTTTTAAAGTTGCAAATGCATTTCTAAAATGCATTTGATTTATTCTGAATCATCGGTTTCTTTTCTGCTTTTGTCTTTTTTCATTTCAGATTAAGAATTGCGAGTCGTTTTGGGAAGAATCTGTTTATTCGAGCCAATCGACGGATAACATGAAGATGATCACACTGATGTCTTTCAAGATTTTCCTGATATTTAATATTTTATGTTATTTTTTACAGGGAGACAGGTTTTTTCGGCTGAGGTTTTTTCCCCTGGCTGTATAGCATCGTATGATACTAGTGATGATAGTATCGTATGATTCTATAGTATCATACGAAGAATGTTATGATTCAAAAAAATCGACTTTTTTTGTTTTCACGAAACCCCCCCCTTATCATCTTCAGGGTATCGAAAAGAGACCTCTATGAAAATATCAGCTTCAAATAATAATAATTAGAGGTCGCTCATCAATTATTTCAATTTTCCCTACTAACAGCAG
Source organism: Hippodamia convergens (assembly GCA_038502775.1). Taxonomy (NCBI): domain Eukaryota; kingdom Metazoa; phylum Arthropoda; class Insecta; order Coleoptera; family Coccinellidae; genus Hippodamia; species Hippodamia convergens. Next base: position 9,426,032 of record CM076614.1, on the reverse strand, counting down.
GGAAAAAATTTCTTTTTTCAATAAAAAATTCCTAGAGCAGAAACCAATAGACGGATTTCATTGTGTGATACATTTTCGTGTAGACAATCAGATTCAAAAAAATCGACTTTTTTTGTTTTCACGAAAACCCCTTCTAATTAGCTTCAGGGTATCGAAAAAAGACCTCTGTGAAAATATCAGCTCCAAATAATAACATTTAGAGGTCGCTCATCAATTATTTCTATTTTGCCTACTAATAGCAGGGGAAAAATTTCTTTTTTCAATAAAAAATTTCTAGAACACAAACCAATAGACGGATTTCTTTGTGTGATACATTTTCGTGTAGGCAAACAGATACACTACAAATATGTCCCTTACGATATTTCGATAAAACGGACTCTTCAAAAGTTATTCGATTCGATGCTAATATTGAGGTAATTTTGAAGAAAAAAATTAAAAAAAAAAACGACTTTACTTGTTTACACGCAACCCCCCTTCTAATCATCTTCAGGGCATCGACAAAAGGCGTCTGTGAAAATATTAGCTTTGAATATAAATATTTAGAGGTCGCTCTTCGATGGTTTCTATTTTCGCTACTGATGACAGGGAAAAAAATTCTTTTTTCAATAAAAAATTTTCTGTTCAAGAAACTAATAGACGGATTCCACTGTATGATACATTTTCGTGTAGGGAACTAGATGCTCTACAAAAATGTCTCATACGATATTTCGATAAAACCGCTCGTTCAAAAATTATTCGAACTTTTTCTTCAAAAATACCTCTATATTAATACCTTGTATTGAGGTATTTTGGAAAAAAAAGTTCAAATTACTTTTGAACGAGTGGTTTTATCGAGATATCGTATGGAACATTTTCGTAGAGTATCTGATTCCCTACACCAAAATGTATCATACAGTGGAATCCGTCTATTAGTTTCTTGAACAGAAAATTTTTTATTGAAAAAAGAATTTTTTTCCCTGTCATCAGTAGCGAAAATAGAAACCATCGAAGAGCGACCTCTAAATATTTATATTCAAAGCTAATATTTTCACAGACGCCTTTTGTCGATGCCCTGAAGATGATTAGAAGGGGGGTTGCGTGTAAACAAGTAAAGTCGTTTTTTTTTTAATTTTTTTCTTCAAAATTACCTCAATATTAGCATCGAATCGAATAACTTTTGAAGAGTCCGTTTTATCGAAATATCGTAAGGGACATATTTGTAGTGTATCTGTTTGCCTACACGAAAATGTATCACACAAAGAAATCCGTCTATTGGTTTGTGTTCTAGAAATTTTTTATTGAAAAAAGAAATTTTTCCCCTGCTATTAGTAGGCAAAATAGAAATAATTGATGAGCGACCTCTAAATGTTATTATTTGGAGCTGATATTTTCACAGAGGTCTTTTTTCGATACCCTGAAGCTAATTAGAAGGGGTTTTCGTGAAAACAAAAAAAGTCGATTTTTTTGAATCAGTCTAATATATATATATATATACCTTGAATTTGGGCCTGTTTTCGGGGCTGGGCCCGGCCCTGGCCGCCCCATAGAAATTTATCCCCGGCACAACGTGATCCCCCGACTGCTGAATATGCTCCGGACGGACGCTTCAATGGTTTCGAATAATTCCGCTCGGGAGAGTGATGGAGTGAAACTTTGTTGATTAAAATTTTCCCAGCGAAAGGATATGAAAGGATAATTTTCTTCGATTCGGCAGAGTGCCCGAATGTGCGAATTCGCGCTACAATTACCGCACGATTCCCAAGTTTTCGCCACTCCGGGAAATTGGAGTGGGAGAGGATCGGAAAACAATGGAGTGGCGTCTTCGGCGGCCGAAAACACTCTGCAGAAGGTCCGGAGGATGGAACGGTGGTCAAAGAGACTTTTCCATCTATGCTGCACCCAAATTTTCATTTCCATTTCGAGTTTTTCCATTAAGATCAAGAACTAGAGATTTCCACTTTCATCAAGCCTATAGAACTAATAACACAAAATACGAGCTTGAAATTATAATGGAATTTGTTCATTAAAGTTCAATGGTTAATTAAAATTGTAATCCCATATCAAACAGTATTGTTAAATCTAGGATCAAACAGGGTATATGCTGTTCAATCATAAATTTAACCAGGCATACCCTTCTTACTCCTTGATGCAACAGGATATACTCTTCCAATCTTAGATCAAACAGGATATTTTCAAACAGAATATACTCTGTTTAATCTAGAATTAAACAGCTTATACTCTGTTAAATTACAGATTGAACAGAGTGTTCCTTTTTCAATTCTCGATTAAACAGGACATACCCTTTCAATCCTAGATCAAACATGATACTCCCAAACAGGATATCCTCTGTTCAATCTAGGGTTAACAGAGTAAAACCTGTTTAATCCTTGATTCATCAGGATATACCTTTTTAATCTTATATCAAATATGATACTCCCGAACAGGATATACTCTGTTTAATCTAGAGCAAACAGGGTATCCCCTGTTTAATCCTACATTGAACAGGATATACCCTTTCAATCTTAGATCAAAAACACGATACTCTCAAACAGGATACTGTCAAACAGGATATACTCTGTTCATCTAGGACCAGAATATACCCTTGAATCCACGATCATTCAGGTTTAAGCAGGATATACCCTATGTTATCTAGGATCTCTTAATTCACAAATTGAACAGGGTGTTCCCTTTCCAATCCTCAATTAAACAGACATACCCTACCAATCCTAGATCAAAGATTATACTTTCAAGCAGGAGATACTTTGTTCAATCTAGAGCAAACAGAGTATACACTGTTTAATTCTTGATATAACAGGATATACCTTTCCAATCTCAGATCTGTTTAACTAGGACCAACAGAATATACCCTTGAATCCCAGATCATTCAGGTTTAAGCAAGATATAACCTATGTTATCTAGGATCGAACAGGTTATACGCTGTTTAATCTTAAATTGAATAAGGTGCACCCTTTCCAATACTATATTAAACAGGATATACCCTTTCAATCTCGGATCAAACAGGATACTGTCAAACAGGATACACTCTGTTTAATCTAGGATCAAACAGGGTATACGCTGTTTAATCATATATTCAACAGGATATACCCTTGCATCCCAGATCGTTCAGGTTTAAGCAGGATATACTCATGTTATCTAGGATCGAACAGGTTTTACGCTATTTAATCTTTAATTGAATAAGCTGCACCCTTTCCAATACTATATTAAACAGGATATACCCTTGAATCCCAGATCGTTTAGGTTTAAGCAGGATATACCCTATGTTATCTAGGATCGAACAGGATATACGCTGTTCAATCTTAAATTGAATAAGGTGCACCCTTTCCAATACTGTATTAAACAGGAAATACCCTTTCAATCTTGGATCAAACAGGATACTGTCAAACAGGATACACTCTGTTTAATCTAGGATCAAACAGGGTATACGCTGTTTAATCATATATTCAACAGGATATACCCTTGAATCCCAGATCGTTCAGGTTTAAGCAGGATATACCCTATGTTATCTAGGATCGAACAGGTTATACGCTGTTTAATCTTAAACTGAATAAGGTGCACCCTTTCCAAAACTATATTAAACAGGATATACCCTTTCAATCTTGGATCAAACAGGATACTGTCAAACAGGATACACTCTGTTTAATCATATATTCAACAGGATATACCCTTGAATCTCAGATCGTTCAGGTTTAAGCAGGATATACCCTATATTATCTAGGATCGAACAGGTTATACGCTGTTTAATTTTAAACTGAATAAGGTGCACCCTTTCCAATACTATATTAAACAGGATATACCCTTTCAATCTTGGATCAAACAGGATACTGACAAACAGGATACACTCTGTTTAATCTATAATCAAACAGGTTGTACGCTGTTTAATCTTAAATTGATTAAGGTGCACCCTTTGCAATACTTTTTCAAACAGGATATACCCTTTCAATCTTGGATCAAACAGGATACTGTCAAGAGGATACACTCTGTTTAATTTAGGATCAAACAGGGTATACGCTGTTTAATCATATATTCAACAGGATATACCCTTGAATCCCAGATCGTTCATGTTTAAGCAGGATATACTCTATGTTATCTAGGATCGAACAGGTTATACGCTGTTTAATCAAACATTGAATGAGTAGTACCCTTTCCAATACTTCATTAAACAGGATATACCCTTTCAATCTTGGATCAAACAGGAAACTGTCAAACAGGATACACCCTGTTTAATATAGGATCAAACAGGGTATACGCTGTTTAATCATATATTCAACGGGATATACCCTTGAATCCCAGATCGTTCAGGTTTAAGCAGGATATACCCTATGTTATCTAGGATCGAACAGGTTATACGCTGTTTAATCTTAAACTGAATAAGGTGCACCCTTTCCAATACTATATTAAACAGGATATACCCTTTCAATCTTAGATCAAACAGGATAATCTCAAATAGGATACTGTCAAACAGGGTATGCGCTGTTTAGTCATAGATTAAACAAGGTATACCCTGGAGTAAACAGGATATACTCTGTCCAATCCTAGATTTAAAAGGATTTACCCTTTCAATCCTAAATTCAACAGGATTAGACAGAGTATATCCTGTTTAATGTAATAGTATACAGGGTATAAGCTGTTCATTCGTAGATTGAACAGGGTATACCCCGTTTGATCCTAGATTTAATAGGATATACCTACGCTTTCAATCCTAGTTTAGACATGATTAGGTAGGGTATACCCTGTTTGATGTAGGATTATACAGGGTATACCGCTGTTTGTCGATTTCTTTTGGGGTAGGGGTGTTTCCGGGGCTGAAGCCGGTCCTGGGACCGGTTGCATCGCCGCATAGTTTGGCCACACAAGCAGCACTTCATTACCTCGCTCGATTCCGAGCCTGCGGCTTCGTACTAGGCAACTATAAAGCTCGGGAAAGCTTCGGGAAAGCACAAAAGCTCACTTAGGCCTTGTATCTCGCCTCGGATCAGTCTGAGCCAAGTTTCGTGCTGATTTATGAAAAACATTACTGCTGTATTGTTCGGGAGATAATGGCGCTGATTCTTCCCAGTACCTCCTCTACGTAGGGGATGGTTTTCCACACAGACTATTGAGTTGTTTCGTACGTACAGGGCGTTCGAATATGCCCTGGGGCGATTTGCACAGGGAAATTATGTGAATCTGGGGGGTTCTCTCAGATATATCAGATGAAATCGATGCAGCCAAGCAACTGAGGAGGGTTTTTTAATTGTGTTGAAGTTCAACACTTGCTGGCACCTTCAAGAACTGAACTTTTTCCTTTCTCAAGGCTACGAGATAAAAGTAAAGGTTGATAAATCTGGTGGAAGTGGTGGCCATGGCAAGGGATCAGCATTATTGTTGGGTGTTTTTGGTTTCGCTGGGACTCTGGGGCCATTCATGGGGACATAAACCGACAAATTGAAGAGCCAGTTCTGAAATTCGAGTTTCCAATTTTCGTATCGCACACCGTGGCATACTCCACACGTCGTTTTCCTGGTGTGAAACGGTCCAGAATGCGAATTCCGACGATAAACTCCAGCCCGGAGCCGTAAACTCGAAATTTACAATATCACGAAACAAAAACGTCAGAAATATGGCGTCGCGGTGAAAATAAAACTGCTCCTTTTGAATACGCCATCGCAGGGACTATAAAAATGCCGTTTTGTTCTTATTCCAGCCGCATATATGACTCTTCTCACTTAAAAGGTTGTTTTTCGCGACATTCATCATGCGCGGCGGTAAAAAGGATCCTAGGACATTTTTCTTTCTTCCAACGAATTGATACGAGGTTGTTCCGTCGACAGGAGCTGATTTAATGGAGAGTCTCCCTCGCCATAAAATAAATTCGGGGTTATTCATTGAATATTTGCGCTGACAAAAGAAGCAGAGCAATAATAAACACAATTTCCATAGATCGCCCAATTCTAATATCGTTAACATGAATTTAAAAATAATAATAATAAACGTTCTTTATTGGAAAAAGATCCAAAAGGCCATCGACCGAGGTCCTTCAGCCTGGTTACAAAAGAGAAATTATTGATAGTTTAAAAAATTATTTGGCAAATAAGTGAGCAACAATATTTTACAAAAAAAAAAAACATTAGTAACTTTGAATTTATTTTTGTAGAGTTTGAATAATTTCCCATATGGTATTCAGGGATATTTTCTGTGCGGACTTGTATTCTCGGTCCTGTTAGTGCAAAATTCTCTCAACATTTGTATATTCTCTTCTTTCTGCGAAAGTTTTGTCGTAAGATCGTTGAGGCGTTGTTCGATCGGTTTGAAATTTGTTTTTTCGTACAGAAGTTTGTTGGAGGGGTTGAAGATTCATTCATTGGATGTCGCATTTTGGTGATGGCTCTGAGAGAGGTGGTTTCTGCGGTCTGGAGAATTTTCTTGGTGTTTTTATTCGATGACAGGTATATTGGGTGGCAGTATTCCAAAAGTGGCCGACATATAGACTTATAGATATGTGCAGCTGTTTTTATGCTGATTCCTGAGTTTTTAAAGGTCAGACTGCGGAAATGCTTGCTTCTGGTGATGCATTTTTGCTTGTTGTTGAGAGCATTTGTTCTGGAGCTCAATTTGTGGTCTAGATTTACACCTAAATATTTTATGCAGTTTTGTGAGACGATATTCTTTCTTCTTATCTTCAATTTTGGAGAGTTCGGTGTAATCTTGTGATTGAAGATTATGAATTGCGACTTCTCTGGGTTTATTTCTAATCTCCAAGTGTTGAACCACGTCACTGTGCTGTCCAATAGTTGCTGTAGACAGTTAATAGTGTTCACCAACGACTTGTTGTGTGAAATAAGGGCTGTATCATCTGCAAACTGCAATACATATATGTTTCTATTGAAGTGGGAAGTATCTTCATTACAAATATCGTAACAGTACACCTTGCTAAGCAGAGTCGACAGGGGGATCCTTGTGGAACTCCTTGCTCGCTTGAGAAAATGGAAGACAAGTAGTTGTTCACGCGAATTTGTACAGTACGGCCCATCGGGTAGTTTCTTATTATCCAAATAAGATGTTCAGGACATCCCAACTCATTTAATTTGTATAGCAGCCCTTTGTGCCAGATGCTATCAAAAGCCTTTCTGATGTCTAGAAATATAGCAGCACTGTGATTTCCTATCAGTTCATTTGTTTAAACGTTAGATGATATAATCGTCACTGGATGGATGGTGGAATTGCTTTCTTTATGTGAATTTAATTTCTAATTAGATCTCCAAAATTTTCATGAATTCCAAAACGTTTGAAGAGGATATTCAATTCGAAGAAAAATCAAATAACATACTATCCTTCAATTTGCCGAATATAATTTTCCTTGCAACTAATGACATATTGGTATGTTGACCGTAAAGTAGGTATAATTTTTCCTGCCCCAACCAGAGACCAGCTGACATCCCCTCACCGGATCTTCCAGGGGTAAATTCCCCAATTCATTTCCTTGTTGGGGATTAACACAAACTGGAATGCCATCAAGCTACAAGATCGATTTCGCAGAGTCCGAAATGGAGGTTGATAATGAATTCTTTGCATCGCCCTAAACGTTGTGGTATTTCGGTCTAGCCTTTGTACTTGGGGTATTATCCTCCCTCAGCTGCTTGGGACTGGGGAATTTCACAATATGGCCCAATTAGACAAGCATTTGATGGAATAAATTATGGTTTCATGAGATTGTGCGTGCACGTTATATCGCAACGCAAATTTGATTGGAGGGCTTTGCCTCGGGGATTCCCAAAGAAACCCACTGTGTTCGCCGTGGGTGTTGACATACGATTAATATTTTGGAGGCTGTTTGAAGTCGAACAATGTACTTTCAATGCATTGATAAACATTAAACACACATCTAACAACAAAGGTCTCAAATTTGAGTTTTCTTCTAACACACGTCCTTCTCCAGGCCACTCGGAGAATTATTCTGAAAGCTCATAAAGAGCCCTTCAAAATCTGAGCCTCATTCGAGGTTTATTCAGTTCATCAGAGCGATTAAAAGAAAGAAGAAAAAAATATTCTGAATAGCGCATCCGCCAATTTATAACCTACGTACCATAAACACATTTACATCTTCGAATTTCATATTTGAAGATTAGAAAATATATTTAAATTCGAGAAACAGTTGGAGGTTGTGGAGCAAAAAGATCTTCATCATGTTTCTTCTGCATTTCACACGAAAAAACTCGTATAAACCAGTAATGAAGGTTTCATTGCACTTCAAACCTTGAAATGTTCCCTACTATTCCTATCTTTCTGATATAAATAATTATTCTTATCTTTATATACATTATATACGTCTAGGCAGAGCGTATTTTCTCAAAATGAATCGAACTTTGAATACTGAAAGCATAATATCAGAATTTGCTTTCAGTTTTATAATCGAAATTTAATTTGTTGATTACGGCGATTGTGGAATCAAGTTTTCTCATGCATCATCAGTTAAACGAATATTTGGATATAAATCAAGAGTTTCAATGCTAATTCATCCTGCATATTGCAGTATTTGGAAGTTATAAAATATTGTTGTGACCAGCGCATCCGCCATTTTCTCCTTTCAGCTTTTGAAACTTATTCATGACTAGAATCATCATACGACTTTGTCTGAAATGAATTATCAAGTGATTTGAAGATATTAGGAAATCGAAATTCTCATCGGTCCCTGTTAAATCTTGGGCTACATATAAAATAGTCTTTTTCCGAACCATTTTCATCCATTCTTTTCAGTTGTGTTCGTATATTCGGATTCTGTGGTTTCCGTGTCGGACAGCTCGATTTTGTTAAAACGTATCGAACCTACGAACCCAATAATTTTCTACCTCTCGTTCAGAGCAGTCCATTAACCATAAATCCTCGTCCACGATTCGACCACATATTTTTTCCGTTCGCGAAACACAGAAAGGCTTAATGATAAATCTCCACCAGAGAACTAAATCGGTTCGATACGCCATCCTCCGAAATAGAAAACTTCTGTTCCAGCAACGGACGTAAAAGTGGAAACAAAATGAACGAGAGCGTATAAAACAAATGAGAGACACTTGCATCGCTTTTTCAATTCCAGGGGTTTTCCACTGTAACGTATAGGTTCCGTAATGATACACAACTACACTGTTTCGGAGCTTATCACTCTTCCATGGATAATTGAAGGGGAAATAAAAAACGAGTTTTCTTGTGCGGGGCCCAGGTGAAAACCTCGGGAAAGCCCAAGTGGCCATCAATGTTCTTCAGCAAATTTCCACTTAATGCCTAAAAGGTTTTTGCGACATCTCCCCAAGCAAATTGGGGGGAAAACGCCAATTTTGTTGCGTCATATGGACCTTTCGCTGGAAGATGCGACGGTTGGGCCATTATTTCTGGATTTTATAAAGCAGGTAATCGTCTACACCGGCGTCGCGACGGCTGTTTCGGATTATCAATTAAATCTTGCATCTCCGATCTTCCCTCAGGGATTACTTAATTTTGAGGGCAGAGTAGAAAAAATTCAGCTCTCTGGTTGATGCATACCCCCAAAATCAAAGATTATAGAATATACTTTATAATCTTTGCCCAAAATATGAATATTGTTGAAGATTCTATGACTCGCGAGTGATAATTTCAACATCCAGCGTCTATCTCGTTTTTCATTTTCAATTTAATATATTTCTGATATTTCAGGTATAATAAGAGTGTTCAATTGATGTAGTGTTACTAGCTTAGATTTTTCTTACTCTAATTGAGTGATTCCCGAATATCTGTGCATAACTTGAAGAATGACTACCTCTAGCATGGATCTATTGAATGATTCTGGTGAGTGAAAACAGCTTTTACTGAAGAATTTATTTAAATAGTTATGAAAACATCGTTTTTCCTCTACTGAATATCGTTTTTTCTAGAAGAAATTCCAAGATCAAATTTGTTCCTCATCTTATGAGTACGAGTAGTTATTTCTATGGTCAGAGTTCGGATTTTCCATGTCGATTTCGGGAAGGATGAATTCCTGAGGGGAAAAATTGAAAATTTCTGGAGGAAATTCAAATTGCCGCGGAACTTGCGCGATGTTTCCGGACTGCGCGATGGAAAATTTCGGTCGAGGTCAAATAAACCAGCTGTTTACTGTGCTCGAGCATGTCCGAAGTTCTAGCTTCAGCTGATCTTTGTTTTTGGGCAGAACGAATTTGACGTGACTGAAAAAACGAGAAATAAAATCAAACACAGATCCCGAAATTCGAGAATGCGTACTTAAAACTCGGAAATGCTAGCCGTAATATTCCCGAGTAATCAGATTTAGATAATTATCGTCTGTGACGTAATATCTACATGAAGTGAAAATATTCATGTGTTTTGAAAGGTGTTTCTGAGATTTATTCGTTACGGTGGCAAGTAAGGGGAACGTGAATATCCCAGAAATAAGTCTGGCCTCTACCAGTGATAAATCGGGGGACGACGGTGGGGCTCCGCCTCGTAAAAAATCCCGAAGGAGTAATAGTGACTTGGACACAATGCAAGACAGTAACGGTTGCATACAAAATGGTACTCCTTCCTCGAGCAATAACGTCGAAAATGGACACTTGGGCATTTCGAATGGCTCGGGATCTGGCGATGGCATCCACCTAGACAAAACCAAGCAAGAAATTGTTCGATTGATCGGGCAATATTTGAAAAATGAAGGATTGACGTGAGTGCATTTGACCCCGTTTCATTGTTTTGGTTTCCTTTGTTCTTTGTTTGGATTCTGAAACGTACATTTTCAGCCATTTCTGTTTGTTTTGTCGTCATTTTTCCTCTTGAAGACGCCAATAAACAAATAGAAATGTTTGACATTCTTAAATGACTTTTACATGAACATAAAAAGATTCTTAGGATTTCTTTGATAAGATGGCTACTCATCATCTTCCAAACACATGAATTATGGATGCATTCACCCAATTTTCTTAATTTATCCACGCTTTAAAAAAATGATGAGTCATTCCATCCCTTTCTTGAACATTCCCAAAATTTCTTTCACTTATTCCAGCCGTACTGCTGATCTGTTGATCTCAGAGTCTGGATGCCGATTAGATCACCCTGCAGCTGTCAAATTCAAGCATCACATCCTAGACGGGGACTGGTCAAAAGCTGATCACGATTTGCAAGAACTCCATCCCCTTATTAGTTCTTGTCAAAGTATTTTGGTGTGTATCTTTACCACACTTTTTCGTAGTCGTTTAACTGGTTTTTTACAGGAAATGAAGTTTTTCATATTGGAGCAAAAGTATCTGGAATTCTTGGAAGATGGGAAGGTTTTAGACGCTTTAAACGTTCTTAGGAACGAATTAACCCCTTTGCAACACAATACGAGTCGTGTTCATCAATTGTCCAGCTACATGATGTGTTCCAACGCACAAGAGCTCATGGAACGAGCAAACTGGTTAGTACATTTCAAGAAAAATCTAAAATATGCCTTAGGAATCTTGTTTTTTCATTTCGAAATTCTTCGTGATCAAATTTTCAGGGAAGGAAAAGGATTGGAGTCTCGAACAACCTTGATGAACAAGCTGCAAAAGTTTCTGCCCCCTAGCGTTATGTTGCCCCCACACCGTTTGAACGCCTTACTTTCTCAAGCTCTAGAATATCAGACAATTCAATGCAGTTATCACAACACATCTCAGGGAATCGCCTTGCGAACTGCCTCGCTCTTAACTGACCACATTTGCCCCAAAGACGATTTTCCAACTCATACAATTCAGGTAAAGTCCATTTTAATTCTTCTTAAAACTCTAAAATTCAAAGTTTAATTACTGTATTTCAACTTTGACTTTCTTGAATTATCTTACAGTGAAATTGGTTTATTTCTTTTATCATTATAATCTTTTTCGTTAATTTTATTTGTTTGTTGAACTTACTATTCATATTGCTATTTTTATCAAAACAGGAAAAGAAAAAGACAATTCTCTTTGAAAATTATTTCAAAACAACCAGAGACATTTCTTATTTCAAATAGTGATTATACAATATGAAAAAGTAATTAAACAACAACAAATTTTCACAAATTAACAGTTTTAAGTCCTTTTCCGGTTTCTTCTCATTTTTTTTCATTATCGTTCAGAATTTACAATCATATTGAATTTTTAAGTTCCTTATTGGATTCTTCAGGTACTAAACGACCATTATGGTATTAAAACGATGATTTTCTTGAATTATTTCTCAATAAAATTCGTTTATTTCTTTTAACATTATATTTTTTTTTTCTGTATTTTTATGTCTTGTTTGTTGAATTTACTATTCATATTGATATTTTTATTAAAACAGGAAGAGACAGTTCTCGTTGAAAATTATTTTAAAACAACCAAAGACATTTCTTATTTCAAATAGTGATTATACAATATGAAAAAGTAATTAAACAACAACAAATTTTCTCAAATTAACAGTTTTAAGTCCTTTTCCGGTTTCTTCTCATTTTTTTTCATTATTGTTCAAAATTTACAATCTTATTGAATTTTTAAGTTCCTTATTGGATCCTTCAGGTACTAAACGACCATTATGGTATTAAAACGATGACTTTCTTGAATTATCTCTCAATAAAATTAGTTTATTTCTTTTTACATTTCATAATTTTTTTCTGTAATTTTATTTCTTGTTTGTTGAATTTACTATTCATATTGATATTTTTATCAAAACAGGAAAAGGCAATTCTAGTTGAAAATTATTTTAAAACAACCAAAGACATTTCTTATTTCAAATAGTGATTACACAATATGAAAAAGTAATTAAACAACAACAAATTTTCACAAATTAACAGTTTTAAGTCCTTTTCCGGTTTCTTCTCATTTTTTTCATTATTCTTCAAAATTTACAATCTTATTGAATTTTTAAGTTCCTTATTGGATTCTTCAGGTACTAAACGACCATTATGGTATTAAAACGATGACTTTCTTGAATTATCTCTCAATAAAATTCATTTATTTCTTTTAACATTTTATAATTTTTTTCTGTAATTTCATTTCTTGTTTGTTGAACTTACTATTCTCGTTGCAAGTTATTTTAAAACAACCCAAGATACTTCTTATTTCAAATAGTGATTATACAATACGAATAAGTAATTAAACGACAACAAATTTTCACAAATTAACAGTTTTACGTCTTTTTCGAGTTTCTTCTCATTTTTTTCATTAATGTTCGATTCCTCAGGTACTAAACGACCACTGTGATGAAGTGTGGTACTGTCAGTTCTCCCCCGACGGTACGAAACTTGCTACGGGCTCTAAAGATAATAACGTAATCATTTGGGACGTGCACCCAGAAACTTGCACCATCTCGGTTAAGAAAATCCTCGAGGGACACAACTATGGTAATTTTTTTTTTTTTTCTTTTTTTTTTTTTTTCTTTTTTTTTTAAATGGTGATATTTTCGATACATGGTGGGTTTTAGGAGTCGCTTACATATCTTGGTGTCCGGACAACGTCCATCTAATCGCCTGTGGCCCCGAAGAGAGCGCCGAGGTTTGGCTGTGGAACATTGAAAACGAGAAACTGCTCAAGATCTGTCAGTCTCAAGAAGATGCCTTAACTTGCTGTTCTTGGCACAAGTCGGGAAAGAAATTTGTGGTAAGTTTCACTTTTAATATGCTTCACCTTCGTACTTGCGTATTCATTTGATTCCTATTAAATTTTATTTGTTGAATTTCGTTTAACTCTTTGAAAATTATTTTTGTCTTGTTGTTTGCAATTTTCGAATTTTTTAATGATCTTGAACCTTTTGTTGGTACTCGTTTGAGAGAAATTCGTTTTTGTCTAGCCCTCTATCCTTAAACGCGATAATTTGAGAGAAAAACTCAGAATTTTGTAACTTTATAGGGAATGTTCGTGATGACTTCATTCATCGCAATAATTCGAAAAAGAACAATACGATCGAATTAAAACTTTGTAAATAGCTGTACAGTGATGACACAAAGAGTAACGTAAAATTTGGTGAGGATCGTATCACTAATAGAACTAAAAAAAAAATATTTTACAAATTTAGCTACATCTCTCAATTATTAAAAAAAGGCTCATCCAATCAATTCGAAACTTTGTAGGTGGTATTGCAATAATGGCCCCTAGCTTTGTGCCAAATTTTGTTGTGATGGTATCGCCAGAAGATAAATTAAAAAAACATTCAAGATTATTGTTATCTCGGATAACATTTACTTTCAGTTTAAAAGTTCCTCCTGTCAAAATTCTCTGCTAAGAAGGGAAATAATCGAACTCTTCATGCATAAATTCATTATTCTCCTTAAATATTTCGGTTTTTTCAGAGAAATCGTTCGAAAACTGCAAAAAATAGCATTCAATTTGATATATTTCGACAGGGAATGACATTTTCCTGTCATTTGATGAACTTCTATAACTTTCATAGATTTTCCATCGAATATTAACTCATATTTTTCTATGATTCAGAGTTTGATTAAATTCTATGATTTGCTGTCATAGAGTTTGATCAAATTCTATGACCAGCTGTCATAGTTTTCAACTCTATGCTCTCGATGACATATTGTTCTGTGACTCAGCGTTCGATGCAATTCTATGACTGGCTGTCATTTCATTGGATATTAACTCTATGCTCACAATGAACATAGAGATCTGAAATTCGAGGGTTTTAAATTTGAAAAAGCGTCGTTGTTTGCACCAGTTTTTCATCGTCATTTTGCTCAAAATTTAACTTATTATCGGAATTGTTGGTTGTTGAAGCGTTTTCTGGATTCCTGTGCGTGAGTATTTCGTTTAATTTCAACCCTAACGATTCTTTCCAGGTCGGAGGTATTAGAGGTCACTTTTATCAGTGCGATATGGAGGGAAACATCTTGGAGAACTGGGACGGTGTTCGAGTAAACGGATTGCACTGTCGCAAAGACGGTAAAACGGTCCTGGCCTCCGATACGCATCACAGAATCAGATCGTACGTTTTCGAGGAATCTCAAGATGCAGACGTGTAAGTATCCTAATTTATTCTCGAGAATATTTTGATCAACTCTCCCTTTTTTAGGTTGCATGAAGATCGTGCCATTATCTCCTTCACCGTCGACAGGAACGACAGGCTCTGCTTACTAAACGTACTTACTCAGGGAATTCACTTGTGGGATCTCAACTCGAAATGTCTGATCAGGAAATATAGGGGGGTCGCTCAGGGGCACTTCAACATCCATTCTACCTTCGGCGGGGCCAATCAAGACTTCATAGCCAGCGGGAGCGAAGACAGCATGGTGAGTAGTTCGTTTGTGTTTTTAATCGAGTTATTTAAATTAATTCACGTCCTTTTTTTAGGTTTATATCTGGCACGTTAAAAACGAGGATCCTATAGCGACTTTGAAGGGTCACACGAGAACCGTGAACGCTGTGGCGTGGAACCCCGTATTCCATCAGATGATGGTGTCGGTATCTGACGATTTTACTGTGCGGGTGTGGGGTCCTAAGAATATGGTGCCTAAGCAAACAGGTAACGATTTAAACATCTCGTAAGAGCCTCACTCGACTTGATCTAACGGCATGTAAGGTTACGCATGAAGCCCTGAATTTTAATAGTGTTAAAATGTAGTTTTGGTGGTCATTAACGTAACATTATCGAGAACGATATGATGAATGTTTTTTCGAAGAAAATGTGGTCTTTCCAAAGTCACTCGATCGGCACGAATATTTGAAGTTTATTGCGGAGTTCCTGAATTCTTACACGAAGATTTAGATGTGAAGTGTCAAAGTGCTTGAAAGAGAAGAAGTTTATTGATTGCATACTTATTTAATACAAGAATTTAAAAAAAAACACGATTCACCTTAATGTTTTTCATTGGTGCTTAACATTTATGAAATCGCCTAAGGAAATCTTAACAGTTATGGTATCGGCTGAAGAGTGCTTAACAATTATGGCATCGGCTAAAGAGGGCTTAACATTTATTGCTTCAGCTAAAGAGTGCCTAACATTTATAGAATCGGCTAAAGAGTGCTTAACATTTATTGCTTCAGCTAAAGAGTGCTTAACATTTATGGAATCAGCTAAAGAGTGCTTAACATTTGTTGATTTGGTTAAAGAATGGAATCGGCTAAAGAAATCTTAACATTTATGGTATCAGCTGAAAAGTTCTTAACAATTATGGCATCGGCTAAAGAGTGCTTAATATTTATTGCTTCAGCTAAAGAGTGCCTAACATTTATAGAATCGACTAAAGAGTGCTTAACATTTATTGCTTCAGCTAAAGAGTGCTTAACATTTATGGAATCAGCTAAAGAGTGCTTAACATTTGTTGATTCGGTTAAAGAATGGAATCGGCTAAAGAAATCTTAACATTTATGGTATCAGCTGAAAAGTTCTTAACAATTATGGCATCGGCTAAAGAGTGCTTAATATTTATTGCTTCAGCTAAAGAGTGCCTAACATTTATAGAATCGGCTAAAGAGTGCTTAACATTTATTGCTTCAGCTAAAGAGTGCTTAACATTTATGGAATCAGCTAAAGAGTGCTTAACATTTGTTGATTCGGTTAAAGAATGGAATCGGCTAAAGAAATCTTAACATTTATGGTATCAGCTGAAAAGTTCTTAACAATTATGGCATCGGCTAAAGAGTGCTTAATATTTATTGCTTCAGCTAAAGAGTGCCTAACATTTATAGAATCGACTAAAGAGTGCTTAACATTTATTGCTTCAGCTAAAGAGTGCTTAACATTTATGGAATCAGCTAAAGAGTGCTTAACATTTGTTGATTCGGTTAAAGAATGGAATCGGCTAAAGAAATCTTAACATTTATGGTATCAGCTGAAAAGTTCTTAACAATTATGGCATCGGCTAAAGAGTGCTTAATATTTATTGCTTCAGCTAAAGAGTGCCTAACATTTATAGAATCGGCTAAAGAGTGCTTAACATTTATTGCTTCAGCTAAAGAGTGCTTAACATTTATGGAATCAGCTAAAGAGTGCTTAACATTTGTTGATTCGGTTAAAGAATGGAATCGGCTAAAGAAATCTTAACATTTATGGTATCAGCTGAAAAGTTCTTAACAATTATGGCATCGGCTAAAGAGTGCTTAATATTTATTGCTTCAGCTAAAGAGTGCCTAACATTTATAGAATCGACTAAAGAGTGCTTAACATTTATTGCTTCAGCTAAAGAGTGCTTAACATTTATGGAATCAGCTAAAGAGTGCTTAACATTTGTTGATTCGGTTAAAGAATGGAATCGGCTAAAGAAATCTTAACATTTATGGTATCAGCTGAAAAGTTCTTAACAATTATGGCATCGGCTAAAGAGTGCTTAATATTTATTGCTTCAGCTAAAGAGTGCCTAACATTTATAGAATCGACTAAAGAGTGCTTAACATTTATTGCTTCAGCTAAAGAGTGCTTAACATTTATGGAATCAGCTAAAGAGTGCTTAACATTTGTTGATTCGGTTAAAGAATGGAATCGGCTAAAGAAATGTTAACAATTATGGCATCGGTTAAAGAGTGCTTAACATTTATTGCTTCAACTAAAGAGTGCTTAACATTCATGGAATCGGCTGAAGAGTGCTTAAGATTTATTGCTTCAGTTAAAGAGTGCCTAACATTTATGGCATCGGTTAAAGAGTGCTTAACATTTATTGTTTCAGCTAAAGAGTGCTTAACATTTATGGAATCAGCTAAAGAGTGCTTAACATTTGTTGATTCGGTTAAAGAATGGAATCGGCTAAAGAAATGTTAACAATTATGGCATCGGTTAAAGAGTGCTTAACATTTATTGCTTCAACTAAAGAGTGCTTAACTTTCATGGAATCGGCTGAAGAGTGCTTAACATTTATTGCTTCAGCTAACGAGTGCTTAACATTTATGGCATCGGTTAAAGAGTGTTTGACATTTTTTGCATTGGTTGTAGAGTGCTTAACATTTATGGCATCGACTAATCATCGAATAAACAGTTTTTAGAGTTCTTGCTTGTTCAAGTGACTTTGGTCAGGCTACTGAGTAGTTCATTTGCTCTCTAACATCCAGAGCAATTCTTGCTTGTTCTTTTTCATTCTTAACATGTAAGTAAGCATGTTTTCGCTGGGTTGGTGTTGGTCCATCGTTAACAAAAAGTCTAAAACCGGAAAAGAAGTACCGGAAAAAAATTGAAAAACCGTCTGCTTTCAGTCTGAGCTTTGCCAGCGCAAAAAAAATCCCCGAGACACGAAATGGGCCAATATAACTTCCTCCTTAATTGTGATTCAACATACTTAGTGCCTGGTGGTTTCAGTGTCTTCTTCGAATAACGACTCGACGAGCAACGGCACGTGGACCGACATGGTGTCATAGTACAAGACAGGCCCCAAGACTGAACCCATCATCCGGGAAGGCCCCCTTCGTCGGGCCCCCCAAAGACTCTAGATACGTGAGTGGTCGTACAAGTGTGTGCTCTGTAACCTGATGAATTTTTTTATATTTTAAAATGTGGGTTTCATGATTTACGATTTAGTTTATTTTAACGATTTAGTTTTTAGTCGTGCCCGTTTTTTCTCGTTCGGAAGTTTAGGTCGAAACCACCTCTTCGATTGAATACTGTTTTTTTTTTCTCTGTCGTTTGATATTTTTATATCGATTCAAGCATTTTCGAGTACGGAGGCGTGTATTTGTTTTAGTGAATTTTTTCTTATTAATCCTGTAGCTAAATTGCGAATTTTTGATACATTATATCAACTGTTGTGTTCAATTATGAAACTAATATTATCGAAATTAGATTTAGGGGTATCCGATTTGAAATTTTTATGAGGAATTTGTTGCAATAAATTGGTAGACCAATTCAACACCTTCTACGTCATTTCTTTGCTTTTATCCGTTCTCTTTTTTTTTACCGAACAAGAGCACCATTTTCCTGAAAATCAATTCTTCGACTCTGAAGTTGAATATCGAGATCTTTGAAAGTTATTGGTGTTTGTCTTTAGTAGAGAGTGATCGTGATAAATCGACATGTGCAAGTATTTGTTGAATATATTATGTTGTCAATTTTAACTTTAGGTTTTCTGCTTCTGAGCAATAATATGAAATGAAGATATCATGTAATTTTTTATTCAATATATTAATTAAACTCGAAAGTTTCGCCTGTTACCCTGAATTCTTCCCAGTTCCATTCTCCATTGGTTTCTTTGCTCGTTGAATGAAACAACCTAATTGGTTTTATTTAAACGTTTAATGGTCTTCATCGTATAGGCAGTAAAAAATTGTAATCCCTGACATGAAAGTAAATGAATATGTACAGGATGGGCATATTTCGATGTTTTAGCACTACAACTTTTGAACCAGAGGAGAAAGACAAAATCTGATACCCCATTCTCGATCTCTTTTTCGGATAAACTGACAAGAGTAGTATTCATTTTTGGCTACCTTCTTTTGTTTTCGAGTTATAAGCGAAAATTGGAAAAATGGTGATATCGGAAAAAATGTATATCTCCGCCAATACTGATGATAGAACTCTGAAATTGAAACATTATACAGGAACTTTTCTACGTAGAATCCAGTGGCATGCTCGCCTTTTTTGCAGCATTTTTAATTACGACGCTATGACACAAAGTTATGTTTTTTTGAAGAGGAACATTAGATTCCTTTGCCATTTTCTGAAAGCTTGTTTTTTTTCTGATTTAAAAAATATATAACATCGTATGGTTCGTATCAATAAATCAATATGAGTATAGAAATTGGTCAAGAACCTATATTCATCTGAGTCTCAATACTTTCTATGGTTTCAATTGTCGATAAGCACGAAAAATTTAGTATCGTATAATTACCACAATTTCTTTCTAGTACTCTTTTCATTTCTATGGTCTTGTTATAGAAAGCTCCATTTTTCTGTGCTCATCAACAGTTGAAACCATAGAAAGTATTGAGACTCACATGAGAATAGGTTTTTGACCAATTTCTATACTCATACTGATACAAACTTCACGATGTTATATATTTTTGAAATCAGAAAAAATCAAGCTTTCAGAAAATGTCACAGAAATATAATGTTTCCATTAAAAAAAAACATAACTTTGGATCATAGCTTCATAATTGAAAATGGTGCAGAAAAGACGAGCATGCCACTGGATTCTACGTAAAAAAGTGCCTGTATAATGTTTTAATTTCAGAGCTCTATCATCAATACTAGCGGAGATATAAATATTTTCCGATATCACCATTTTTCCGATATTCGCTTATAACTCGAAAACAAAAGAAGGTAGCCAAAAATGAATAAAACTATTGTTAGTTTCTCCGAAAAAGAGATCGAGAATGGAGTATCAGATTTCGTCTACCTCCTCTGATTAAAAGTTGTAGTGCTAAAACATCGAAATATGCCCACTTTGTACAAAGTCTTCCTCGTAAACCTTGGAACACCCTGTACATACTCATGATATATCGTTATCCAACAAGTTCACTTCTTGCACCAACTTCTCCAGAACGAGACTCTTGTTTCCCTTGGGCAGATCTTCACTTTCACCACACAATCCTTTGTACCTCTTGTTGTTCTTCAAATGGCCCGGACAGTTGCTGCAAGGTTCCCCCACCTCGTATACAGGGAGTCCCAGATAGTTACCACCGGGACCATAGTTGCAAACCAACAACAAGTGGTGCCAGGTGGTATCACTCGAGTTTGTGGTGTAGTAAGTGGTGGCACAGCCTATCTCGGAGGTGTCTGCCCACACCATCTGGGTGTAGTGGCCCACTACGATGTCAGGGCCCCTTAAAAAAATGCCATAAAGTTCAATCTTAGGAAGTAAAAGGTCAAAGTTGGCGATCACTTAAATAGTTTGACATCTGTCAGTTGTCAGTCAACGTTAGACATCTGTCAGTTGTCAGTCAACGTTTGACAGTTAAATTCTAACCTAGGAGCGAGGTACCTCTGAAGATGCCTGGCGCAGTTATTGAGGAAACGTTAGGGTAAAGTTTCTCACCTGTCTTCTGTCTGATTCACCCATTCGCTCTTGAAAATCTCGACTTCTTCGTACCAGAGGTTGACCAACGTTCTGATGGACCTCTTGAGGTCGAAGTCTGCCACTGAGGAGTTTATGAAGCCCAAGTTTTGACCGACGTGTTCGTATTCCTCTGAAATTTTGTTGGTTTTTGTACATTTGATGGTGTTGTTTAATTTTGTTAATTTTTTTATCCCAAAAGGTTTCGAAATTAACATTTATTGCTATTTTCTTGCTTTTATTTACCTGTTCTTCGACAATGATCGTGTATAAGAGGATTTCCGTTGCACGCATTGGCCCAACATTGTGCTATACTTTCCAGTTCCTTATTATATTTCTGCAACAAATTCAAATGAAGAAATTTTTTGGTCTTCTTGATGTTATATTTTTATTCCAGATTCAAGCGCTATTTTGATCGTTTTTTGTAATTTTATTTTTCAACTTTTCAGTATTCTTGTTTATATTTTTATTTCAGATTCAATTGCGCTATTTTGATCATCTTTCGCAATTTTATTTTTCAACTTTTCCGTCTGAATAAAAAGAACAACTTCAGGAGAACCCTTTTCAATGAATAGTAAAAAGTAAAATGAGTCATTTGCCCTTTTTATGGGATTCCTGAAGAACCGAAAAATTTAAAAATGAGTTTTGAAAAAATTTTAAGAAGTTTTTGTGTTTTTTTTTTTAATTCTTGATCCAATTCCACTTACCATTACCATCATATTGGCTGCCGATGGCTGCTCATTCCTTGTTTCATTTCCACTCGCAACCTTATTCCTGAAATAATTGTGTAGATCCAGGATGTACTGCCTGGTAAAATCGTCCAAATGAAGGACTTGGAAGTCTTCACCACATTCCAAACTGGGCCCACAACCCTAAAACCGAAGAATTGTTAGTCTACACAAGGTAAGAACTACGAAAAAACACTCGGTATTTTTTTTTTTTTTTTAACCTACCTCGGAATCTCTTTCGCACACCGTGTGAGTCACATTTTCCGTGTAAAAATCGCAGGACAGATCGCAATAATTGTTGTCGACACAGATAACCCCCGGCATAAACGCAACAGCAAGTACCATCAATCTTCTCATTTTTTTTTTTAGTTTAAAGTACCGCTACAACCACGATTTCGCGGATAGAACTCGGCACTCGAATATCAGAAAGGAAATAATAAAAATCCGTAATTTCCCATCTGTTTTATCCCAAATAAACGTAATTTGCGGTGCTTTATTGTTAGATGTGGATAATTGCTATCAATCCGCATATTTTATTCTTCACCTTGATTGTACCCGTCTTGATTTCTTTGTTATTGGTAGGAGGCTTGGGGCAAAGACTCCGAAGGTATAATAAAAAAGATAATTGGTCTAAACAGGTAACTAATGGAGGAAGAAACGATGGACATTTGTAACTATTAGCGAGACTAATAACTCATTCTTCTCTTGAAAGAATAATTACGATTTTATCGAAGACAGTTTAATTTCACCGTGTATTTTTTTGGCTTTTATTTTTTTCGTTGTAGGGTGTGACTAATTCATAACAGGAAGTTGTTCTACTCGTTTCATTGTTCAGTTTTTGATTGGCTTATTTTTTTATTCATATAATTTTTTCAATCAAGAAATTCAACGTTATTGAATTATTTTCATCTTCCAATATTCAGGAGCCAAAGTTAAAATTAACGAATTGATCTTCAATGGGTAACATTTTTTTTTCAATTCCTCGTTCAGCGTGAATAACTTGTTTATTACATTTATGTGGCATTCAACAGCGAAGAATGTGTGGTTCATGATGTAATAATAACAATTACGGATATAATTGGTTATTCCAGCCTCTGCAAGGTCCTCACACTCTTAAGCAGATAATTGGAAACTATTTAAGTTTGAGGGAGTAGACGAAAACAAGTTTTATTATTAATGCGTTGATCTTTTTTTAACAATTGTGAGGAATGTTGATAATGCAAGATATAACTGTCTCATTCTCGCCTCAGAAACTAATTACGCTAATATTAGAACGGCTGGTTATTATTAATTTGTCGGAGACTTTCTTCTTTCTATGATGAAAACATTGTATCTATGGTGCGATTACATTTTATTCTATGCTCTCAGGTGACGTTTATATCTATCAAAATTTATTTGATAACTATTTTTATATTATATTTAACATATGTTCTTTTTTTGGAAATCTCATGATGTTAGGTGATTTTTTCAAGTATTTGTGCTGGATCTTCCTGTTTTACCCGGGGAGAAGGACAAAATATCAGTTCACCATCAATTGCTCACTCAAATGAAAGTACTACTGATGGTAAACACACGAATTCCAATGAAACTTTCAAAGACAATGGTTCTTCTCAGAAGGATTTAACACATCACCCTCGGGAAAACGTAAAAATTGACACCACTGTTGAAGATTTCAGTTCGACACGTAGTATAAAAGTTGTAGAAACTACAACTCCCATTTATATTGTTCCCAAGAAGAACGATGGAAAATTGACTGTGCCCAAGAAAGGAGTGGATTTTACGAAAAATACTTCAGTAACAGTAACCAATAACACTGAGTCTTATGGAAATGTGACTGTACCTTCTTTGGAGGCTTCTACGAAGCGAAACAATGAAAGTGTCAATCTGTCTGAACCTCATGAAATTGTTGGACAAGTGGAGCAATCGAGGACTTATACGGTACTTGCTGTATCCATCTTATTCTGCTTGCCCCTAGTCGCTTTGCTAATCGTGGCATTTTACAAGTTGGGGTCAGAATGGTGGCAACATCGGCATTATCGGAGGATGGATTTCCTCATCGAAGGCATGTATAACAACTAGGACGAAGGTTTCTGACGAACTAGCCAATTGAGGAGCAATTCTGA
Source organism: Hippodamia convergens (assembly GCA_038502775.1). NCBI lineage: Eukaryota > Metazoa > Arthropoda > Insecta > Coleoptera > Coccinellidae > Hippodamia > Hippodamia convergens. Next base: position 9,402,294 of record CM076614.1, on the reverse strand, counting down.
AAAAGCTGTACGAAATGGCAATACTTTAGCAGCTAGGATTATGTCGAACACTCCACGAGTACTGGATTAAATTCTCTGCGTCTATCGGAGGTATTTTTCATGGCTAAAACTGAAATTTATTCAAAGAATTTCTGCTAAAATAAATATTTTGTTACGATTTTATAAAAACGGAACAAGAAGTAAGTGAAGATTAGATTTTCTTCAAATATGTTATGTGATATTTTGGGACTGTATACGAAATAGAAGTTTTGATACTTTCATTTATTTGCTCCTATTCCGTTCAATATTTACCGTTTTTATAATTATTTTGTCTTGAGATCCTAACCTACAAACAATTCTATATTTTATGGTTTGACATTTCTATGGAACTCTAACTTCAAGGTTAGGTTTGACGTTTCTCTCCAAACCATAGAAATATAGTATGGTTATAGTTTTCTATGGTTCGCCACGGTATCATTTGACGTTTATCATCGAACCATAGAGATAGAAATCTTTATATTATTCTATGGTTCTAACGTATCTGTCAAACTGAAATTATGTTCTATGGCAGGGAACATAGAAGATCATCTTGTTTTTGCATTCTATGTTTCTGTCAAATTTACTTTCTGTAGTTCTGCAATAATGGCGCTGCAGTCGCAAAATTATTTCGTATTTTCATAACGAACTTATTCAAAAATGCGTTGGAATAATTGAAGAATTCGATTATGACATCGACATTGTGGAGTTTGGGATAATGACTGCCATCGAATTTAGGTGCGTACTTTAATAAATCAAGTCTATACAATACAAGTTATCATCTCTACATCCGAAATACAACTTGGAACCGTGGTGAACGCAAGATGAATAAACATCCGCTGGAGCCTTCCAACAAGCGAGGATCTCCATGCTATTCGAATCCGACAAATAAAAGTGACCGTCTGTAGTGAAAACCGCAACAAGAATCTTTTTGTCGGTTTCAAGAATAGTCGGTGATGAAGAAATGGAACATCCAAGTTTTAATCTATCCACAACTTCGCAATCTGAATCCTCATGGGTCAGTTTACATTTGTACAATATCCTTTTGGTTGAAGCGAGGAAGAAATGGTTTTTCCAACGCTTGATTGAAGAATAAATTTCTCCTTCTAATTTGATCTTTTCGAGGTTGTTTCCAGATTCTAAGTCGACAAAGTAGATGGTCCCCAAGACGTCGCAGACTATCAAGGTATTTCCAGTCAGGAGAGGTGTGCTAAATATAGGATTTTTAAGTTTCGTGCGCCACAATATCGATCCATTCTTTTCCGATATTGAAGCGCATGATCCTGATAACGTAGTTACTAAAATTTGTTGTTTTTTCCAGTGATGTATTGGGGAAGTGACCGTGCTCTCTCCGATGAAGGTCTTCCAGATCATTTTACCGCTCTAAAAAAAGATAAACGATGGATTTGAGATGAATTTTAATATGACGTAAAAAGACTACATAAAATGTAAGTAAAGTGATTATTTTAAAGATTAATTACCTGTGATTCGATACAATGTACGTGTTTGTCGTAGGATCCGAAAACAACAGCTTTATCATCGAGGCAAAAGCCCGGCTTGCATTTTATCGAGCTCCCAGTTTCGTAGCTCCAAGAGAGGGAGTAATCCTCCAAATTTAAGCAGTATAAGTTTCCGTCGAAACATCCAAAGTACAGAAAATTTAAACAAGGCGAGATCGAAGCTTCGCTCCCTACTGAATCTGGAAACTGTTGTAAGTATTTTTTTTCGCCTGTGACCCCGTCTAAAATGACGAAGAAATTGGAGAAACTCCCAACAGCTACGAAAACGCTCCCCCTGAAACAATTTTAAACAGGAAAGAAAATTAGAATGAAAAAGAAGAAATAACTCACTTTTTTTCGTTTTAAAGAGGAAAGGTTGCTAGAATAACAAACTAAAAATACCTCACTTTTTTTCGTTTTGAACAGAAAACGTTGCTAGAATAACAAACTAAAAATATCTCACTCTTTTTCGTTTTAAACACAAAAGGTTGCTAGAATAACAAACTAAAAATAACTCACTTTTTTTTCGTTTTGAACAGAAAAGGTTGCTAGAATAACAGACTAAAAATACCTCACTTTTTTCGTTTTGAACAGAAAAGGTTGCTAGAATAACAAACTAAAAATAACTCACTTTTTTCCGTTTTAAACAGAAAAGGTTGCTAGAATAACAAACTAAAAATAACTCCCTTTTTTTTGTTTTAAACAGAAAAAGTTGCTAGAATAACAAACTAAAAATAACTCACTTTTTTTCGAAGACCAACGGAGGGGCATCAACGCATCCAAACAAATAAAACTTCCAAGCGACCTCCACACTCGCAGGGTACTTAATTTTTTTCTTTTCGGGTTGGAGATCTTCGAAATCGGAATTTTTCATCCAGTCTTGAAAATTCTCGAGGAAACGAATGCAACTCTCTATATTCTCGTTGTGCATCAAAGAAACGAAGTCCTGGGGTAAATCGCAGCCCAAAACGTAACTCAGCTCGTTCGTCACCAACAAAAACAAGATGGAGTCTCCTCCGAGGTCTTCGAAGGTGCAATTTTTTAATCTTGAAACGGTCTCCGAGCTGTGACCGAGGTATTTGGCTATCGTTGTTAAAAAGACTCTGGAAGGTTGTTTTTTCCTCTGGTCCTCGTTGTGTTGTTTGTGAATCTCGATTAAAGTCTTTTTGTCCAGTTTTCCGTTTGTGTTCACCGGGAACTTTGAAATTATGTCTAAGAAATCCGGGAATTCTTGTTTCGACAATAATTGTAACAGTTTTACTCTCAATTTATCGATTATTCTGGGTTTGTTCTTTAGATCGAAGGAGGGGATCTGGACGAATAACAGCAATTTAGAGTCTTCTTCCAGCCATACGCATTTCGAAATCAACTCCGTTTGGTCGAGTATCTTTTTCTCGATTTCATCGAGAAACACTTGGTGTCCTAATCTTTTTATCCTGGAGTCTTTTCGACCTAAAAACTTTATTCCTCGGCAGGTTTTCTCAACGATATCTCCGGTAGATCTCCATTGAACTCTTTCGGTCTCTTCATTTACGTAGCAATGCCTAGTTTCGCTCCCTTCAAATGAGAAAAATAACAAAAAGCTTTAGAAAAGGATTCAGATTTACCTACGTATAATTCTCCGAAACCTTCATCAATATCCTTCCCATCTCGACAAATTCTCAACTCAGTTTCTCCCAAAGGATCCCCGATAAACACCTCGTCATCCCCTTTAACTTCGTAGATAGACGCCCAGCAAGAAATTTCAGTTATCCCGTAAACGTTGAAGATTCTCAAAGACCTTTCGAACTCGAGGATTTTCAAAGGGAAGGGTTCTCCGCCCAGGACTAAGATTTTCAGGTGGGATTTGATGATGTGCCTAATTTGCTTTTCTGTCCATCTGACGAACAAAGAAGGAACGGTCTGGAGGAACGTAACGCTTGCGTATTCCCCGGTTTTGGGAAAAAGAGTCTGGAAAAGACTTCCGGGATTCAATTTCACTCGTTCCGGAACTATTAAAAGCGTCGCTTTAGATTGAAGGGCGAGGAAAAGTTCTACTAGAGATGGATCGAATGTAAGCGCTGTTCCGAAGAAAATCACATCTTTTTCATCTAGCTTGAATATTTCCCTGAAAGGTTTTTTAAGAGTTAATTTTTTTTTCAGGTTTCCTGACTTACCCCAGACTTTCCACATTCTTTTCAATACAATACGACTCGATCTTGATTAACTTTCTCCTTCCTGTTGTACCAGAAGTGGGGAAAATGCATAACAGCGACTTATCAATCGTACATGGTTCTTTTTCAGTCTTATTTTTCCACAGAGATATTTCTTCCTCTCCTAGAACTACATTATTTATCAGTTTGAAACTTTCGAATGATTTATTTGTGTCGTTTAGCGATACCAGGTACTGAACTCTTGCTTCTTCCACCAGTTCCTGTATTTCGTGGTTTGTATCGTTCTTGTTTACTGGTATAAAGACGTGTCCACAATTTTTTATACTGCAATTTCAGATGAAGAATAAGTCAAGGTAGGTACGTAGAAACCAGAAGGATCAAGAACATTCAACTCACCTCAAAATAAGAGCAGGTATATGAATATTATGGGTCATACAAATCGAAATGCAACTTCTTTTGGGAATGTTTGCTCTGAAAAATAACTCTAAAATTCTTGTGTTTCTCAAAGTTTCTTCCAGAGATAGTTTCTGTAGCATTTTTCCTTCGCAACACATCATGATACTCATTTCCGAACAAGTTTGAATTGATTCCTGTTCCTAAATTTGTTTACATACAGCTTTTCCCGAGCAAATATCCAAAATTGCAATTTTCTGATAGAAATGTCAAATGTCATCTTTTGACGTTTCTAGTCAAACCATAGAATTAGTAATTTAATAATATTCTATGTGTTCAAGGTCATAATTTGACATTTCTTGTTGACCCATAGAATTGGATATAAATTAGTTAAGTTAGATTATTCTGTGGTCTTATAATATTCTATGACAAGTTTTAACGTTACTCTATGACTGTGACATTGTCACGGTTATACTTGACATTTGAGGTCAAACCATAGATGGGAACCATCGAGGTGAAGGTTTTCTGAATCGATGACCCGGAGTAGTTTTAATTCTATGAAATCTGTTTTTCCAGGTCATATTTTGACGTTTCTCGTTAACCAAATATTTGGGAGTGAAATTCGTCAATTGCTACCGTCTAATTTGGGTGTGTTGACGATATAATTCGCGAAATCCTACAAAATGGAGTGGCTCTTCGGGAAGAAATTAACCCCAGAGGAAATGCTGCGTAAAAATCAGCGGGCTCTAAATAAGGCAATGAGAGATTTAGACAGGGAACGACAGAAGATGGAGCAGCAAGAAAAGAAAATAATTATGGACATCAAGAAATTAGCCAAGGAAGGTCAAATGGTAAGTTCATACCCAGCAACCCTCCAAGCATCGCCTACAATGAATATTCACAGGACGCAGTCAAAATCATGGCGAGGGATCTCGTAAGAACTCGAAGGTACGTCAAAAAGTTCATGCTGATGAAGGCCAACATTCAAGCGGTCTCGTTGAAGATACAGACGCTCAGATCGCAAAACACGATGGCAGAGGCCATGAAGGGTGTCACGAGGGCAATGGCCAGCATGAACAGGCAGCTGAATTTGCCTCAGATCCAAAGAATCCTTCAAGAGTTCGAGAAACAGTCCGAAATAATGGACATGAAGGAAGAAGTGATGAACGATGCTATTGATGATGCGATGGAAGCTGACGGAGATGAAGAAGAAAGGTAAGGAGTTTAAGTAATGGTGAAAATTCTTATCGGATTCTTCGACAACTTGTGAAAAAGATGGATCATGAATTCTTTTTATCTTTTGATGTAAAGTTTGTTTTTTTTTGATAATAATAGTCTGCCTTTTTGATTTTAACGGTAGGAATATCGGTAGAACTTTCGTTTATGCCCAATGAGGGAACATAGATACAAATTTTCTGTCGAGTTTTGACATTGAGACAGAAAACAGTCATAGACATATGATCGATCTGAAGATCAGTAATATTAAAAATTATATATTTTGATTATGTTATGACTATTCGAATGGAAAATTACATGGAGAAATGTAATAGATTATCACATATGGCGATTGATAACTTTCACATCATTCGACGTATGTTGGGTTGCCTATTTTTAGGAGACGAATAAGATGAAGTGTTCTATCTGAATATTATTTATATTATTATGAATTATGAACGAATCGATTAAACTATTACTACTGTTGTATTGTTTCTCGCTCATGCCAAATTTTCTATAAACGGCATTCACTGTTTATCAATGGGGAATTTAAGAAAAACAATTCTGTTCACATTTTGAATTGTCTGTCTAGGCAAAATTGAAATGTTCAAAAATCAATATCTCCGGAACGGCAGGGTCTACAGGAATAAAATTTGTTTCAGAGAATTTCTTATTGCCGAATGATTTCATGAAAAAATCATGAACGATATCGGCTCCTGGCCACAATTTAAATTATCCCTCTGCCAAGGCAACATTGAAATTTTCAAAAATTAATATCTTCAGAACGGCGAGGTCTACACAAATGAAATTTGTTTCAGGGAATTTCTTATTGCCGAATGACTTCATGAAAGAATCATGAACAATATTTGCTTCTGTCCATATTTTAAATTATCCGTCTGTCAAGGTAAAATTGAAAATTTCAAAAATTAATATCTCCCGAACGGCAGGGTCTACAGAAATAAAATATGTACCAGAGAATTTCTTATTTTTCATGAAGTCATTCGGCAATTAGAAATTCTCTGAAACAAATTTCATTTGTGTAGACCTCGCCGCTCTGAAGATATTAATTTTTGAAAATTTCAATATTGCCTTGGCAGAGGGATAATTTAAAATGTGGCCAGGAGCCGATATCGTTCATGATTTTTTCATGAAATCATTCGGCAATAAGAAATTCTCTGAAACAAATTTTATTCCTGTAGACCCTGCCGTTCCGAAGATATTGTTTTTTGAACATTTCAATTTTGCCTAGACAGACAATGTGAACAGAATTGTTTTTCTTAAATTCCCCATTGATAAACAGTGAATGCCGTTTATAGAAAATTTGGCATGAGCGAGAAACAATACAACAGTAGTAATAGTTTAATCGATTCGTTCATAATTCATAATGATATAAATAATATTCAGATAGAACACTTCATCTTATTCGTCTCCTAAAAATAGGCAACCCAACATACGTCGAATGATGTGAAAGTTATCAATCGCCATATGTGATGATCTATTTCATTTCTCCATGTAATTTTCCATTCAAATAGTCATAACATAATCAAAATATATAATTTATAATATTACTGATCTTCAGATCGAACATATGTCTATGACTGTTTTCTGTCTCGATGTCAAAACTCGACAGAAAATTTGCATCTATGTTCCCTCATTAGGCATAAGAAAAAGTGGAGCCGGAAACCTTCTATAGGGTGTTTTTAACGAGTGTTTCTCTTCAGCGATGCTGTGGTGGGTCAAGTTTTGGACGAATTGGGCCTGCAACTGACAGATCAACTGTCGAACTTACCAGAGGCTGGGGGGGCTGTGCCTGCGACAAGCCAGAAACATCACACTCCTGCGGCAGCTGTAACGGGGGGAGGAGGGAGTGTCTCGGACATCGATGCAGATCTGCAGGCAAGATTGGACAATTTGCGGAGGGAATAATGTACAGAACAATGAGAAGTGAAGAATATTTTTTTAACCAATAGATTCTCATCGAAATTCCGCTAATGTATGGACGATTTATGCTTAGGGTCACAAATTTTTACAGATATTTTAAGTTAAAATGTAAAATAGTGAAGATAATGTTGAGATGTTATAATATATTTACCTTGTGAATGATGAAAAATAATGTTTTGATTTATATTGCTGCAAATAAAGTTTATTTCGGTACACTATTTTTTGTTTTATTGGAGTTTTTAGAAAATTTCGAAAAACCTCTGAAAAGGGTGGAAAGAAAGCTTCAATTGGTTTGAAAATTGGCACACAGATGGAGCAGAGTGCGCTCAACCCAGATCCGTTCACAGTTTCCCTTTAAATCGGCTAGTTTTTGTTTTATGGGATTTTTTTGAAAATGTCGAAAAACCTCTGAAAAGGGTGGAAAGAAAGCTTCAATTGGTTTGAAAATTGGCACACAGATGGAGCAGAGCGCGCTTAACCTAGATCCGTTTTCAGTTTTCCTTTAAATCGGCTAGTTTTTGTTTTATGGAAGTTTTTTGAAAATTTGGAAAAACCTCTGAAAAGGGTGGAACGAAAGCTTCGATCGGTTTGAAAATTGGCACACAGATGGAGCAGAGCGCGCTTAACCTAGATCCGTTTACAGTTTCCCTTTAAATCGGCTAAATTTTGTTTTATGGAAGTTTTTTGAAAATTTCGAAAAATCTCTGAAAAGGGTAAAAAGAAAGCTTCGATCGGTTTGAAAATTGCACACAGAAGGAGCAGAGCGCGCTCAACCTAGATCCGTTTACAGTTTTTCTTCAAACCAGCTAGTTTTTGTTTTATGGAATTTTTTTAAAAATTTCGAGAATCCTCTGAAAAGGGTAGAAAGAAAGCTTCGATCGGTTTGAAAATTGGCACACAGATGGAGCAGAGCGCGCTCAACCTAGATCCGTTTACAGTTTCCCATTAAACCATCTAGTTTTTGTTTCATTCGAGTTTTTCTGAAAATCATAAAAACGACAAAAAGTGTCGAAAAAAGGGTCCGATTTAGAAACCAAAGGTATATTCGTAATCTACGGCCTTGACTCAACAAATATATATGTTCGATTAATCAATTAGTGCAGTTTTAAAATCGCAAGAATGAAGTTCAGCACTTTTCCGTCAGATGTCGCCACCTATCTCTCAACATAAAAACGGCCAAAAAAGGGTGAAAAAAGGGTCTGAGCGAGGAACTGATGGCGGATTCGTGATCTACGGCCTTCAATCCACCCTATGACATGTATAATACTTTGATATTCGCATCTTAGATTATTGAAAAAAAACAAAGACTATAACCTTGGTTTTTTTTTCGCCAAAAATTTTTTTTTCGTCTGATCGCCTTCAAAATTGGCACACAGATAGAGTAAGGTCTTCTTAACGTCGATCCGGTCTTGGTTATTTTAAAAAAAAATTATTTTGGATTTTATTCGAGTTTTTCTGAAAATAAGAAAGAGCCTGAAAAGGGTAGGAAGAAAGCTTCGATCGGTTTGAAAATTGGCACACAAATGGAGCAGAGCGCGCTCAACCTAGATCCGTTTACAATTTTCCCTTAAACCATCTAGTTTTTGTTTTATGGAAGTTTTTTGAAAATTTCGAAAAACCTCTGAAAAGGGTAAAAAGAAAGCTTCGATCGTTTTGAAAATTGGCACACAGATGGAGCAGAGCGCGTTCAACCTAGATCCGTTCACAGTTTTCCTTTAAACCATCTAGTTTTTGTTTTATGGAAGTTTTTTGAAAATTTCGAAAAACCCCTGAAAAGGGTAGAAAGAAAGCTTCGATCGGTTTGAAAATTGACACACAGATGGAGCAGAGCGCGCTCAACCTAGATCCGTATACAATTTTCCCTTAAACCATCTAGTTTTTGTTTTATGGAAGTTTTTTGAAAATTTCGAAAAACCTCTGAAAAGGGTGAAAAGAAAGCTTCGATCGTTTTGAAAATTGGCACACAGATGGAGCAGAGCGCGTTCAACCTAGATCCGTTTACAGTTTTCCTTTAAATCGGCTAGTTTTTGTTTTATGGGAATTTTTTGAAAATTTCGAAAAACCTCTGAAAAGGGAAGAAAGAAAGCTTTGATCGGTTTGAAAATTGGCACACAGATGGAGCGGAACGCGCCCAACCTAGATCCGTTCACAGTTTCCCCTTAAACCGGTTAGTTTTTGTTTTATGGAATTTTTTCGAAAATTTCGAAAAACCCCTGAAAAGGGTAGGAAGAAAGCTTCGATCGGTTTGAAAATTGGCACATAGATGGAGCAGAGCGCGCTCAACCTAGATCCGTTTACAGTTTCCCATTTAACCATCCAGTTTTTGTTTTATCCGAGTTTTTCTGAAAATCATAAAAACGACAAAAAGTGTCGAAAAAAGGGTCCGATTTAGGAACCAGAGGTATATTCGTAATCTACGGCCTCGACTCAACAAATATATATGTTTGATTCATCAATTAGAGCAGTTTTAAAATCGCTAGAATGAAGTTCAGCACTTTTCCGTCAGATGTCGCCACCTATCTCTCAACATAAAAACGGCCAAAAAGGGTGAAAAAAGGGTCTGAGCGAGGAACTGTCGGCGGATTCGTGATCTACGGCCTTCAATCCACCCTATGACATGTATAATACTTCGATATTCGCATCTCAGATTATTGGAAAAAAACAAAGACTATAACCTTGGTTTTTTTTTCGCCAAAAATTTTTTTTTCGTCTGATCGCCTTCAAAATTCGCACACAGATAGAGTAAGGTCTTCTCAACCTCGATCCAGTTCTGGTTATTTTAAAAAAAATTTATTTTGGATTTTATTCGAGTTTTTCTGAAAATAAGAAAGAGCCTGAAAAGGGCAGGAAGAAAGCTTCGATCGGTTTGTAAATTGGCACACAGATGGAGCAGAGCGCGTTCAACCTAGATCCGTTCACAGTTTTCCTTTAAACCATCTAGTTTTTGTTTTATGGAAGTTTTTTGAAAATTTCGAAAAACCTCTGAAAAGGGTAGAAAGAAAGCTCCGATCTGTTTGAAAATTGGCACATAGATGGAGCAGAGCGCGCTTAACCTAGATCCATTTACAGTTTCCCTTTTAATCGGCTAAATTTAGTTTTATGGGATTTTTTTGAAAATTTCGAAAAACCTCTGAAAAGGGTAGAAAGAAAGCTTCGATCGGTTTGAAAATTCGCACACAGATGGAGCAGAGCGCGCTCAACCTATATCCGTTTACAGTTTCCCATTAAACCATCTAGTTTTTGTTTTACCCGAGTTTTTCTGAAAATCATAAAAACGACAAAAAGTGTCGAAAAAATGCTCCGATTTAGAAACCAAAGGTATATTCGTAATCTACGGCCTCGACTCAACAAATATATATGTTCGATTCATCAATTAGAGCAGTTTTAAAATCGCAAGAATGAAGTTCAGCACTTTTCCGTCAGATGTCGCCACCTATTTCTCAACATAAAAACGGCCCAAAAAGGGTGAAAAAAGGGTCTGAACGAGGAACTGACGGCGGATTCGTGATCTACGGCCTTCAATCCACCCTATGACATGTATAATACTTTGATATTCGCATCTCAGATCATTGGAAAAAGACAAAGACCTTGGTTTTTTTTTCGCCAAAATTTTTTTTTCGTCTGATCGCCTTCAAAATTGGCACACAGATAGAGTAAGGTCTTCTCAACCTCGATCCGGTTCTGGTTATTTTAAAAAAAATTTATTTTGGATTTTATTCGAGTTTTTCTGAAAATAAGAAAGAGCCTGAAAAGGGCAGGAAGAAAGCTTCGATCGGTTTGAAAATTGGCACACAGATGGAGCAGAGCGCGTTTAACCTAGATCCGTTCACAGTTTTCCTTTAAACCATCTAGTTTCTGTTTTATGGAAGTTTTTTGAAAATTTCGAAAAACCTCTGAAAAGGGTAGAAAGAAAGCTCCGATCTGTTTGAAAATTGGCACACAGATGGAGCAGAGCGCGTTCAACCTAGATCCGTTTACAGTTTTCCTTTAAACCATCTAGTTTTTGTTTTATGGAAGTTTTTTGAAAATTTCGAAAAACCCCTGAAAAGGGCAGAAAGAAAGCTTCGGTCGGTTTGAAAATTGGCACACAGATGGAGCAGAGCGCGCTCAACCTAGATCCGTTTACAGTTCTCCTTTAAACCATCTAGTTTTTGTTTTATGGAAGTTTTTTGAAAATTTCGAAAAACCTCTGAAAAGGGTAGAAAGAAAGCTTCGATCTTTTTGAAAATTGGCACACAGATGGAGCAGAGCGCGCTCAACCTAGATCCGTTTACAGTTTCCCATTAAACCATCTAGTTCTTGTTTTATTCGAGTTTTTCTGAAAATCATAAAAACGACGGAAAGTGTCGAAAAAAGGGTCCGATTTAGAAACCAAAGGTATATTCGTAATCTACGATCTCGACTCAACAAATATATATGTTTGATTCATCAATTAGAGCAGTTTTAAAATCGCTAGAATGAAGTTCAGCACTTTTCCGTCAGATGTCGCCACCTATCTCTCAACATAAAAACGGCCAAAAAAGGGTGAAAAAAGGGTCTGAGCGAGGAACTGTCGGCGGATTCGTGATCTACGGCCTTCAATCCACCCTATGACATGTATAATACTTCGATATTCGCATCTCAGATTATTGGAAAAAAACAAAGACTATAACCTCGGTTTTTTTTTTCGCCAAAAATACTTTTTTCGTCTGATCGCCTTCAAAATTGGCACACAGATAGAGTAGAGTCTTCTCAACCTCGATCCGGTCTTGGTTATTTTTAAAAAAATTTATTTTGGATTTTATTCGAGTTTTTCTGAAAATAAGAAAGAGCCTGAAAAGGGTAGAAAGAAAGCTTCGATCAGTTTGAAAATTGGCACACAGATGGAGCAGAGCGCGCTCAACCCAGACCCGTTCACAGTTTCCCTTTAAATCGGCTAGTTTTAGTTTTATGGGATTTTTTTGAAAATTTCGAAAAACCTCTGAAAAGGGTAGAAAAAAAGCTTCGATCGGTTTGAAAATTGGAACACAGATGGAGCAGAGCGCGTTCAACCTAGATCCGTTTACAGTTTTTCTTCAAACCGTCTAGTTTTTGGTTTATGGAAATTTTTTGAAAATTTCGAAAAACCTCTGCAAAGGGTAGAAAGAAAGCTCCGATCTGTTTGAAAATTGGCACACAGATGGAGCAGAGCGTGTTCAACCTAGATCCGTTCACAGTTTCCCTTTAAACCATCTAGTTTTTGTTTTATCCGAGTTTTTCTGAAAATCATAAAAACGACATAAAGTGTCGAAAAAAGGGTCCGATTTAGGACCAAAGGTATATTCGTAATCTACGGCCTCGACTCAACAAATATATATGTTCGATTCATCAATTAGAGCAGTTTAGAAATCGCAGGAATGAAGTTCAGCACTTTTCCGTCAGATGTCGCCACCTATCTCTCAACATAAAAACGGCCAAAAAAGGGTGAAAAAAGGGTCTGAGCGAGGAACTGACGGCGGATTCGTGATCTACGGCCTTCAATCCACCCTATGACATGTATAATATTCCGATATTCGCATCTAAGATTATTGAAAAAAAACAAAGACTATAACCTTGGTTTTTTTTTCGCCAAAAATACTTTTTTCGTCTGATCGCCTTCAAAATTGGCACACAGATAGAGTGCGGTCTTCTCAACCTCGATCCGGTCTTGGTTATTTTTAAAAAAATTTATTTTGGATTTTATTCGAGCTTTTCTGCAAATCAGAAAAACGCTTGAAAAGGGTAGAAAAAACCTCCGATTGTCTTCAAAATTGGCACACAGATGGATTGGAGCACGCCCAACCTGAATCCGTTGTCACTTTTCTGAGAAATCGATCATTTTAAATTTTATCGAGAATAGAGCGCCGTAAAAAAACCTCGAGCATTTCAAGGAAAGAATCTGCATCCGATAATAGATGACAGGAACTTCGGGATAGATGGTAAATTTCCCTCTTAAAATGAACGTAAAATAAGAACAATATTAACGCAGGATTAAAAAAGAAAAAACACCCAAAATTTTTAAATCTGATTTATTGGAACCATCTTACATTTTCAATGTGCCTTATCACCGACAGTTTTACTAAGAATGAAACCTACTTCGGCATCAATCGGGATCCCGTACGGAACCCCTCCACCCGCCAAAGTACATCAACAATGAGAAACATGCACTAAACGTAAAGCTAGCAACGCAAAATTCGAACCAAACTTATACGTACAATAAAAATTCGTGCCTCGAAATATTCACGGACAAAACGAAGGAATGCATTTACACGAAATCTCCGATCGACCTCTGGGCCCCGAAACCTCGGAATCAGGTGCCGGAGGCCCCAAGCGCGAGTAAAAGTAAAAAATTTGCACATGTAATGACGCTACGTAAGAATTTCATTATATGGTATGTTTTTCGGCCCCCGGGGGCCCCTCTACTGCTCCTCGTCCTCCAGGTCCCTCTTGATCTTGGAGAAGTCGAACTCTTCCCCGGTGCCCCTCTTGAAGATGTCCAGCACGTCCAGACAGGTGCTCTCAAAGTGGCTGGTTGCGTCGTACGACTGCGATATGAAGAGTTGAGACTGGGTGCCGTCTTCTGTCGGCTCGTAGTAGTCGGAGATGGAGACGAACTTCTGATGGACGGCCCCCAGGAGGTCGAGGCCTGGTTTGATCTCTTGCTCGGGGTTGTCTGTTTCGACGGTGGTGGAGACCATAGCGATGAACCAGCCTTTGGCTGCCACCTGGTGCGTGTAAGAGACCAGGGAAACGTAGATGTCGGAGTTTCTTCCGACCTGGGAACGAGAAAAGAGAATTTAGCGAAAGTGGAGGAAAAAAGACAAGAAATTGAAAGAAATTCCAAGGAAAATCAATGAAATAATACAGAAACAATAAAAGAAACCTAAAATGATAAATAATGTTGATCTTGTCTGAACAAAAATGAAAAAAAAAATGAAAGGAAGAGAATGATAAATACTACAGTTGCACAACATTTTTTTTCATTTAGGAACTCGATAAAACTGTCGTAGCATTTCTTCAAGAGAAAGCTTTTAATAAAGAAAGTAATACAGAAACAGTAGAATGGAAGAAAAAATAAATTAATCTAACTTCATGAATAGTGTTGATCTTGTCCAAACAAAAATAGAAAAATAAACGTTGCAATTCTTCAAAACTTTCTTCATATAGGAACTCCTCAAACTATAACACCATTTCTTTAGGATAAAGCTTTCAATCAAGAAAACAATGCAGAAACAATAAAATTTTGAGAATCAAAATGATGTAAAAAATACGAGCTAGTTTTACTTAATTTAATTTTTTTCCATCTGTATTTTCTATATCATTTCGATTCTAATCATTTTATTATTTCTGTATTATTTCCTTGATTTCACTTTTAATTCAGCAACTTCATCTCGATTCATTTTTCATAATTAAACTAGAGTTTACGATTTTTGTATAATTTTGTAAAACGATGATCCTGTATTATAATTTTGTTTTTTTTAATGTTCCTCTGCAAGAGTCCTGTTTTAACATGTGTACCCTTTTTTCCGGAACACTACCGGATTCTTGAAGAGACATAGAAAGAATTTTCGTCATTGTTTATATGATTTCTCAAAGTTAATTTTTTTTATCAAAGTTTTCGAGCCAGATTCCCAAAAAGTCTGCTAACTCTTCAAGTTTCCAATTTTTCAGTACCTTCTGGATCATCGGCCAATTGGAACATTTTTTATAATGTGTTGTTTCCTGATTTGAGCTAAGATTACTTTATTTTTTTTTGCATTCGTATTTTTCACATCATTTCAATTCTGAGCATTTTATTATTTCTGTATCATTTTCTTGCTCGTTCTTTAAATTCACCAGTCTCATCTCGATCCAAATGGATCAAGATGAAGCCTATTTGAAGTAAAATCAAGAAAATAATGCAAAAACAACAAAATGTTTGGAATTAAAATTATGTAAAAAATACAAATGGAAGAAAAATAAAGTAAAACTAGCTCAAATCAGGAAACACCACTTTATAAAAAATGTTTCAATTGGCCAACGCTCCAGAAGGTACCGAAAATTTGAAAACTTAACGAGGTAGCAGACTTTTAGGGAATCTGGCTCGAAAACTTTGATTAAAAAAAATAAACTCTGAGAAATCAGATAAACAACGATGAAAATCCTTTACATGCCTCTCCAAGAATCCGGTAGTGTTCCGGAAAAAAAAAACACATGAAAAGACAGGACTCTAGCAGAGAAACTAAAAAAAAAACCAACATTCTAACAGAGGGTCACTGTTCTACAAAATTATACCAAAACCGTAAACCCTAGTTTAATGAAGAATGGATTAAGATGAAATTGGAAGATTCCCTTAAGAATTATCGAAAAGATAAATGAAATCTGAAGATTCCAAGTTTAAATCGTAAAGACAAAAACTGTAAACGATAAAAAAGAAACTGAGAAAAAACAAGCATACAAATAAAGAAATTATTTCTAAAGGAACATCTCCAAATCATCTTGGAATTCATACGGTAAAAATATTCGTAAAAACGTTCATTCGGACCTTGTTCTTACCTGTTTTTGAGGAATGATAATTTGAGTGGAGAGAGCGTCCTTGGTGTTCGGTATAGGGTGGTCCAGAAGACAGATGCACCTAACAACTTGCCCCTTCTTCCTGACCCTATCGGGTACGTAGGTGGGATCGCAGTACACCTGCTTGCATTTCGCTATTTCGTTGCCCGACTTTACACCCACAACTTTGCCCCCTTCTCCGAACACTATCTCGTCTATCGCCTTGTCCAGCATGTACGTACCGCCGTAGATCGCCGACAACCTGGCGAAACCTAACGCGAAAAATAAATTTTAGTGAAAAACTTTCGATTTCAAATAATATATCTTTCAAAATTGAACACCACAGAAAGTTTAAAATTTCATGACAGCTCATAGAAAAATACCATAGAATCGCATACTACCGGAAACGTCAAAAAATCCGACCACAGAAAAAAGTATTTGAAATTCTAACATCAACCTCTATGGTTTGTCAGAATATGACCTTGAAAACCATAGATTTTACATATGGCCGGACCATAGAATTCCATGTCGACACTTTGACATTTAATCATAGAATCTGAAACGTCAGAAACATAGAACATTTGACATAGATATCTGTTTCTATGACTTGACATTAGCATAGAACCTTGCACTATTTGACGTTTTTGGTAGAATTTTATAAGTTGATATGGGTAAACTGTCTAGAATATACTTCAAACGATGTACTCACCTTGAGGCAATTCCCCTAAGCCGTACATGGGATACAAGTAGGGCGACTTTCCATATCTGGCCAAGGAGTCGGAATAGAGCTTGATCCGATTGATGGTTTCTAAAGCAGGCTTATTGAGATAGTCGTCGTTCCTATATAAAGCTAGAGCATGGCCCGTGAAGTCCTGGGTGTTTTTGTCCAGCCCGAATTTGTCGTATAGGGCCAGCATGTTCTGAGTATTCGGATCGAAGTCCTTCCAGGTCTTGGGGTCTTCGTTTTGGAAATCTTGTACGTAAATCAGGAAGTTGCGGAAACGTCTTTTCTCGAACATTCCCATCAGATCGGAAGCCAAGGCTTCTTTTTGATCGACCGGGACCTATTTGATCATTACTCAATTACCTTTAATGGATCATCTTTCAATTGGGAGCTTTATGAAACCATTGACAAAGCAATAACTAAATTATTTACGTACATTTACGTTCACTCGGGAACATAGAATCTTACTGACAGTTATCATAGAAAAAAATAGGTTTATAGATTTGAACAGATTTCAATGCGAATAATAAATTTCTAGGTATTTACCTTAGCAATTTTGCCTCCCTTGTAGACGTAGCTTCCCTCTACAGACTTAAACTCCAAATATCTTGTAACTCCTGTATGGATGAGTAATTTCACCAAAGACCCATTCGCCATCAAAAATTTAGGAATGAGATCTACGTTCCAATCTCTACCACGTCCGTAGGATTCATCGGGTGCAGGCGCCCCAAATTTGGAAAAGAGCTCCTCCAGAGGGCAAATGGAGGCGGATTCGCCACCGTAGTATTTATTTCGATCGACATGTAATACCTTCTTTCCCGAAACTGAGAGCATTCCACTGATGATGCATTCTTTCAAACCAGTACCGAGAACGATGGCGTCGTATTCTTCATCCATCTTCCTGATCTAACGGTTAACAATGCCACAAATTAATAATACCGATTTACTATCTAGTCTTCGAGACTTTTGCGTGGCTGGATTTTGACGACTCCTATTTCTAATAAGGAAAATGACAGTCCATCAATTAACCACAGATAATTGACAAACCGGGACAACCCATCATTCCATAGAATAAAATATTTTTAGAAGCATTATTACTGAAAGAATTTTATTTCGTATCTTCTTTTAATACATAATTATCGTCAGGGAATCCCCTGTATTGAACATTTTAATATCGAATAATGTTATACGTAGTTTTTGCGTCCCATAGAACAAGCGATTTTAGTTCAAACGTATCATTGGAGTGTACTTGTCAAGATTGACACTGACAGCTCAGGACAGCTGTGGAATTTCCATCAGTTCACGTTTATTCCTTTCAAGTTTCGCGCAATAAGATGGTGCTGGTAGTGTATGGGTAGTGTTTCGGCGATCTTTGTGTTTTTAATCGAGGTACCGTTTTAATCTCGATGTGCAGCTCGCAGTGCGGTGTATACTCTTGTGGTTGCAGTGTTTTTATGAAAACCATCGTCTGTTGTGAATTTTTTAATACATATTGGAGTCAAAATTGTGCCTGAAATATTGAGGATTATGAGACATAAGGTTAGTCGGAGATTGTTGTAACGGAGCTATCAAATTTTCCGCACGCCCACTGTGTAAGGTCAAGATGAAGTCTTACGTTACCTCGGTGATTTTGAACGAGCAATTGCCTCTTAATAGTTGATGAATTAAGGTTTGTTGAACCCTCCATCTGGACCACGTTCTGATTGGTTCTCAAAGATCATTATTAATAACATATCATCAAGTCCAACTAGGATAATTACTGAAATGTATACATCCCATACCAAATTCGTTCGAAACTACTCTGAAATCTTTTTTACGAGCGTTGTATCAGATTCTGCAGAGTATCAAGTTATTTATCCATCACAATTTGACCTCATTAGAATATTGGACAATGAATATATCCGTTATTGATGCAAATCGGATAGTTTACCCTGATTTGTTTATTTTTGAAATTAAATTTAGCATGAATGAGAATACAAATGATATTAAATAAAAGGGATTAAATGATGCACTCAAATTAAAAATATTGTCAAGTTTATTTTGATATTTTATTAGAAGTGACCCAGTTTTGAATAATGAAGAGTTTTTACCGACAATATAATATCAATTTTTACTTGCCAACTCCACGAATTTATAAAACTGCAAAACTTTGAGACAAATTCACAAAGATCTAGTTTGGCCAGCTGATAAAAATAATAACAAGATGATGAGCATGCAATTTTGTAAGAGCAATAACTGATAAATGTAATATTACAGTTTAGAAGTTTGTTATTGTTTCCAATTATCAGCTCCATATCTCTTACCAAGAATTGGACTAATGCTTTTATCTGAATACACTTATGGTGGAACTATCCAGTAAATGGGAGCACTTCTTTCTTGAAACTTGAGAACCTGTATTGATAATAAGGAAAATGTTTGATGTTCACAACTTTCCACCCTGATGAAAATGTTACATTTTCATCGAATTATTGTAGGGAGATGAACATCCTTTGGACAAATGAGAAAGAACAGGAAAAAAAGATGATATATGAAAACCTGATTGAAGGAACTCAGGTATAAAGTAACTTGCTTTTCAAGAAGCAAGTGAAGACAAGAATATTCAAATTATGAACGCTGTTTTTAGGCTAAGAGCCTTTTTGTATTATTTCCAAATCAATAAATGAATGAATTGGATAATAATGAAAGGAATGATAATGTTTGGGACAATTATAGAATGTATCCAGAGGAAAAAAGCTGGAATGTTAGGTTATCTTAGGTTAGGTAAGGAGAAGTCCAAAGGATGGTAAGCAAGGAATATTCACTCGAAGAAATGAGACCAACTCGAATATATCGAATTCATTCTCGAAAAACTAGCAGAAATCACGAAAATTTCATTCATTCTTCATACATAGTTATCGAGACTAAAAAAGACCTAATAATATGAATATATTTCCAAAAAAACTCACCTTATTTCAACAGAACACGCTCTAACAGAAATTTGGCGCAATTTTATTTTTGGATGGAACATAGAGTAGGATACCCGTCAAAAGGGAGATATCATAGAATATTCTCGGTGACGTTAATCACGAACGAAGGCCCGACTGTACCCGATCGTATCCAAGATCATTCAAACGTAATTCAAAAAGGAAATATTAAAAACTGATTTTCTTGGAGAAAAACGAAAGGATTCTATCAAATTCGCACACATTCTTCCCATGAAATGAAATATGAAACCCACCTTGTACAATGATCAGCAGAACATCTTCCCAAATGTGATTTTGAATTTTTAATTACATTTCTGCTCTTAAATGTTCCAATCGTTGGATCTTTGTTGATTCAGATTTCCCTGGCTGCTTGTTCACCTAAAAAATTCACATACAATATCAGGAAAGCTCAGAAAAACTGTAGGAGTTATTTCCATCCATTCCTCAAGAAATTCATAGAGAAACTGTTCAATTTTCATCATTCAGACATAAACTGACTCGATACGAATGAAAATTCGTTTAATTCGAAAGTATTTCAGGCAGAAACTCACCTTTTTCCTACACAACACTTGTTCCCACCACCCGTTATAAAATTTGCGCGGTTTTTCTAATTTTCTAGAACAAAGAGTCATATGAACTACTGATCTGAGCAGGGATACGTTCCCACAGTGACCCATTTTTCTTCTTCTTCTCGTGGATATGGGATAATCGGTATTTGAATTGAATTCGTCCTTTGGAGTGAATCTTGCACTCTGAATGTTTCAGAACTGTTTTTTTTTTCATTCCCCCTCTGTTTTTTCGCAGGAAACCCACTATGTCAAACCAAGTGAACGCAGAGAACCCGTTGAGCGATCAGAAGCAGAGTGCTCAGCCTCATCTGAGCGCCGAATGCTCGACTTACACGTTTCCAGACCTAAAACCTACAGAACCAAGGGGGCATCTTCGTAGTGTAAGCCATGGAGGTGCCACCTCCCTTACAGGCCTACCAGGGGCTGTCCCGCGACCTTCTGCCCTTAAGGGAGGCAGAGGTCATCAAAGGGCCTTCTCCCAAGGCCAGATAACAGACTCTGGGGCCATCAAACCCACCCACAGCAGGGTGGGGTCCAAAACTGACTTTATCCTTCCACCTGGGCATAAAGAGGTGGAGGGGGAGGTCCCAACAGCTTCTAGATCCTCTGCGAAGGGCCATTCGAGGCAGGCTTCAAGGACGGAGTCTATCTACACCCTCAGAAGGACTGCACCACCTCCTTTATGGGAAAGATTACTCTGTTTGTTGCTTAGGAGACAGCCGAAGAATGAACCAGAGGAAAGGTCTAGAATCGTGGTTCCAAACCACGTGGTGCCTCCGAAAACTCCAAGAAAAGAGCATCCTAACGGGAAGAGAATGGACAACAAAATAAGAACCACGAAATACACCCTGCTGTCTTTTTTGCCCAGGAATCTCTTGGAGCAATTCCACAGGGTCGCAAATCTCTACTTTATTTTTATAGTGCTCCTGAATTGGTTCCCTTTGATCAACGCTTTCGGCAAAGAGATCGCGATGATACCCGTGCTTTTCGTGTTGGGAGTGACCGCTGTTAAAGACCTCTTCGAGGACAGGAGAAGAAGGGCAAGCGACCAGAGGATCAACAATTCAACCTGCAGGATTTACAACAGGTGCGTAGCAAGGACTCTTACAACTTTAAACTGATTTCAGAGAAGTTATGACCAAGATTACGTACGCCTTTTAGGTTAGGATTGTCTGTCAAGCGTTTAGTGACAGATGACAGTTGCGTGAGATTGTGACAGATCTCTTAACCTTACTAGGGCTCGAATGAGTTTGGTTGAACACTCTGTAAGGCTAACTGAATGACCATAGGAACTTTAAATCATTGACAAGAACTTTTCAAATCAATAAACCTCTACAGAGCTGTATCCAGATGAAAGTTTTTGGCGTTTTCTTCAATTTTTCCCGTTGAATTATTAATGAGTTTCATTCTAAAATTGTACGCTCTTCAAATAGTGGTTTAATTTCAATACAAATAGTACAGGGTGATTCACTTATCTTGGTAACCCCAATTTTCTCGAGAACGTCCGAATATTTTTTCATTCTGTGAATGGCGTTTCGAAGAAGTCAATGTCTACTTGAGATACGCATAAAAATCTGCGGAATAAATTAAGACGTCAGGCGTCGCGGCGCTCTCAAAAATTTTTTCTCCAGGGACATACCTTTTTTTATAATGTTATTCGAAAGATACTTTCATTCTCAACATTTCTTTCGAATACCATTTTTATTAATTTCTAACCGTCAGCGATCTGCAGCGTGTTTTATGTTAATTCTGTTCCATTCATTTTTTTGTGTATTGTGGTAGTATGCTTCTATTTGGAGACAAAGAAATGATTTTGTGCCTTGAAATCAAGGAGGCTAGTCTTTTAGTCAATGTGCCTCTTCAAATAAGATGAAATATGTGTCTGCAGCAAGATGAGGCTCCATGTCACAACGCTGCCATTGTGAAGAGATATTCAGATCAAGAATTCGAAAATAAATGGATAGGAACCAATGGACTCATCAGGTATCACTCGACCTAAAGCTCATGGATTACTTTCTGAGGGGTACCCTCGAAAATATGGTATACCAAACTGATTCTAATAACTTGAACCATTCGAAAATGAAGATAAGAAACGCATGTACTCAAGTAGACCCTTATATTTTGACCAAAGTAACTTATAATGAAATAGAGGAATGATATAACTTATGTATGGATCATAATGGCCGGTATATAGAACATATGATTCGAAATGTTTCGTTTGTTATTGAAAAAAATGTTTATTGTTATAATATTTCATGAATATGATAAAAGAAAAATAGTTTGGTACAGAACCTCCTGCATTTTACGAAACAAAATCATATCTGAGTCATCTAGCCATTATGATCAATACATAAGTTATATCATTTCCCTATATCATTAAAAGTTACTTTGGTCAAAATATAAGGGGCCATTTATTTTAGAATTTTTGATCTCAATATCTCTTCACAATGGCAGCATTGTGACATGGATCCCCATTTGCTGTATCCATATATTTAATCTTATTTGAAGAAGCACATTGACTAGAAAACTAGCCTTCTTGAATTCAACTCACAAAATCATATCTATGTCTCCAAATAAAGGCATGGCACCACAATTCAGAAAAAAAATGAATGGAATAGAATGAAAATGAAACACGCTGCAGATCTCTGACGGTAAGAAATCGATGAAAATTGTATTCGAAAAAAAGTTCAGAATGAAATTATCTTTCGAATGACATGATAAAAAAAGGTATGTTCCTGGAGAAAAAATTTTTGATCGACTCCTCACGTCTTTATTTATTCCGCAGATTCTTATGCGCATCTCAAGTTGACATTGACTTGTTTAAAACGCCATTCGCAGAATGAAAAAATATTCGGACGTTTTCGAGAAAATTGGGGTAACCAAGATAAGTGAATCACCCTGTACAGGGTGGGCATATTTCGATGTTTTAGCACTACAACTTTTGAACCAGAGGAGATAGACAAAATCTGATACCCCATTCTCGATCTCTTTTTCGGTGAAACTAACAAGAGTTTTATTCATTTTTGGCTACCTTCTTTTGTTTTCGAGTTATAAGCGAAAATTGGAAAAATGGCGATATCGAAAAAAATTTATATCTCCGCAAATACTGATGATAGAGCTCTGAAATTGAAACATTCTACAGGCACTTTTTTACGTAGAATCCAGTGGCATGCTCGTCTTTTCTGCACCATTTTCAATTACGAAGCTATGATCCAAAATTATGTTTTTTTAAATGGAAACGCTATATTTCTGTGACATTTTCTGAAAGCTTGATTTTTTCTGATTTCAAAAATATATAACATCGTTAAGTTTATATCCGTATGAGTATAGAAATTGGTCAAAAACCTATTTTCATGTGAGACTCAATATTTTCTATGGTTTCAACTGTTGATTAGCACAGAAAAATGTAGCTTCCTATAACAAGAGCATAGAAATGAAAAGACTACTAGAAAGAAATTGTGGTAATTATACGATACTGAATTTTTCGTGCTTATCGACAATTGAAACCATAGAAAGTATTGAGACTCAGATGAATATAGGTTCTTGACCAATTTCTATACTCATATTGATTTATTGATACGAACCATACGATGTTATATATTTTTGAAATCAGGAAAAATTAAGCTTTCAGAAAGTGGCAAAGAAATCTAGTGTTCTTCTTCAAAAAAACATAACTTTGTGTCATAGCTTCGTAATTAAAAATGCTGCAGAAAAGACGAGCATGCCACTGGATTCTACGTAAAAAAGTGCCTGTATAATGTTTTAATTTCAGAGCTCTATCATCAGTATTGGCGGAGATATAAATTTTTTCCGATATCACCATTTTTCCAATTTTCGCTTATAACTCGAAAACGAAAGAAGGTAGCCAAAAATGAATACTACTCTTGTCAGTTTCTCCGAAAAAGAGATCGAGATTGGGGTATCAGATTTTGTCTATCTCCTCTGGTTCAAAAGTTGTAGTGCTAAAACATCGAAATATGCCCACCCTGTACAATTCAATCTGGATATTTCCAACCTTCTAAATCTCAGCAGTAATTGTTTGTTTAGACCCATTAAGTTCTCCATTTCGTCTTGTCATTGAATTATATTCGGCCAGATGATGTAATAATTGTTTCGGCTTAAAAGAAAGAGATGTGAATGGCCTTGTTCCCTGAGTTCTGTTTCAGACAATAGAAACGAAAGCAGCCTTATCTCACATTTCGTCATTGGGCATTACCAAACAGATATTACGGAGAACGGAATATTTATCTGTCCCTTCTCGAAACTTACGTATTCTAAAGAAGAATACAAATACGGAGAAGATAACGCACCTTACGCTGAATTTTTCTAATTATCTTACGAAGAATCTCGTTTGGAAAGTTGGTACACGTTTCGGGGCCACCCTGTATCCAATTTATCGCGTCTGTGGGAGTTTTAAAATTGTATGGTGCGTTCGAAATATGGATTTGAACTTTCACTGTCCATTTACGATTGGAAAATCTGTATCGGATCGATTCCACGGCCTATTCGATTAGCGTCAATATTTATAAAAGGCAGGAAGATAATGGAATAATATCGTACGTAGAGATTTCATGTCGATAGACAAGTGCGATTAATATTTTATGGGGTTTATGTAATGGAATTCGTCGGAATGACGGTCAAGGCTGAAAAATATCCAGGTCACAATGTGTATGCTCGAATCGAACACGAAAAAAAAATTGTAGAGCCTCATGAAATATTTTTTTTTGTGACGTTTACATAATGTGTCTAATCGGGAATCTTAAGCCACTATATCTTTATTTACGTTTATGAGTAACTGATTTCATACTAGATATCTCATTCTGAATCACTCTTTATTGAAAAAATATTATCAATGATAATATGCATGATTGCCTACGTTTTGCTTTGATTGATCGGTTCATAGTTTTGAAGAAGTTCAAACTAAAAAGAATTCAACTGCACAAAGAAAAAACAATATGGATTTGGTTATCCAAACATTACAAAAATATAAAAAGAATGCTGATAGACAAATTTAATGTATTTTAAGTTTCTTTTCTGTTCACTTCAGCATCAATATAATTTGTATTTTTTTATTTCATTTTTATTATTCGTCTGCGATTTTAACACAAAATTATTGTCGTCGAAATTCCCCAACTCCAGATAAACTTTTGAAAATGTTCTTGTCTTACGATAAGTTGCGATGAAACAAAAAATATAAGTACCTACCCCCTACAGGAAAAAAAAAATGATTTAATTGCTGCTCCAAACATTACAAGAAGGTTAATCATAAACAATTCAGGAAAAAAGCAAAAAAATTCTTATGGACAATTGCTTTCTTTTGATTCTAAAGTTTTATAAGTTTTTTTTCTGTTTTTTTTTCATCTTTAATATTATTTCTTTTTGTTGATTTAATTTTTTCCTGGTTATTAATTTCTCGGAGGATCAATAATATATTTTTTGTTTTACTCAAAATGAACTTTCAAAATTTATGAGTGGATTAAAAAAATGATTAGGGTAACATCAAAGAGTAAGTTAAAACTGCGTCTTTTCATTCAAATCACTACACTTACAAATGAAACATCTAAAACAAATAGAGATCTGAGTGAATAAATGAAACAAGTTACAGAATGAATTTCTTCTGTTTCAAGAGGAAAACTAAATCTTTGTTATTGGCAAAAGGTTATTATAGTCCAAGTGAATACTTGAATGATCCTCTGTAATATGGTATTTCTTATTTTTTTTCTGGTGTACTGATGTATTATTTTTCTTTTGACTTGTCTCATACATGTTAATATCTAAAGAGAACAATAAAACTTATTATTATTATTATAATAGGTTCCTATAACGGTTAATCTTGTAGTACCAAAAAAAAAACTTCAATTGTTCAATTTTTTTTCGGATTGAAGCATTTTTTAACTGTTCGCTGTTGCCCCAATTTAAGAAGCTCAAGATCCATTCCTCCAACGGTTAAAGAACGAGCAAATCTGAATAATTCAGCGAGATCAAGGTGAGCATTGAGTCATACTCATCGGACTAAATTCTTTCGAATTGACATACAAACATGTTAGAAATCTTTTGCGCGTCCTCGCCGAATCTTTAATTCCGTCGAAACCATGTTTATGGGACGACAATGGGCTGTACGTGGGCGAAAAAAAATGCCCCGAGACCAATCGATCTTCTTGCTAGCGTCATACCACGAAAAATGGCAAATTTACGTCAACGCCAGCTTGAAATTGATTGTACACAAATGTAATCGGTTCCTGGTTACGAGGCAAGCAGGTGCCCCAGATTCAAAGGTTAAGGGGGGCCGCACACGACGAGATTCGGACCGTGGGCTGGGGACCGACCTTTAGAGCTACATCAGGTTCTTTCAAAATAGAGTGAAACAACACAGTTCCAATACGAATTATTCAAACAGTTCTTGCACTGTTGATTTCTGTCTTTAAGCCGCGTTTTATCGAGACCCAGTTTCGGGTATTAACGAGCTGCTTGCATGAATGAAATGCTAGAAAGTTACACGAAAATCTAAATAATGCAATGCTTCATTATTCACGTTGTTACATAAGGAGTTGCTGAATGAAATGAACTCATCCAACCTAGAAGTTTCTATTGTAATTGCTGTGAGAATGTTGGAGAATGTAAATTTAACCAAGTCAGACGAATTGGGAAATGCAAGATTGGAATGATTCACGTAAATTTTTTTCAAGCATCTTTACCTGGACATAATATTTAAATTTCTTGTTTACATACTTCGATATTTTACTAGAAACTGATTAGTGTTTCTCGTATTTATTTTTTCAATATGATAATACGAGATTTGAATGGGTTTTCTTCGAACAATGGATGATGGTACATCATTGTAATGAATGATAAAACATTTGGTGAGCAAACAATGAAATATTATCGATGAATTTTAACAACTGTTTATATTCGAAATTATTTTACAATCCATGTACACCGAGGAAATTTATTTTATTATTTTAAAAACATACCTGAAGGTTAGATAAAAATCGCAATTTTCTTCTTCCTCAATCTTGAATTAATTCAAGAACGCTCTTTACTTTTAACATATGATAAAAGTGTTCAAGTCATGCGTGAAGATTTAAACTTGCAAGAAATGTCCATACTAATTCTTGTAGTTTTCACGCATGAAAAGTTATTTTATTCGAGAACCTTGTTGGGTCAAGAATTGTTCGAATTATCTCGTTGCAATTGGTTTTAATGGATCCGTTCTTATTGATTTTATCAAGGTTGAGATAATAAAAAATGATCGAGAAGATTTGAATGTTTTTATGACCCGTGAAATTATCTGGAAATAACAAGCTTGAGATTTTGAGAAAAAAAGGAGTTTATCAAAGTTTTCTTCATGAAAATTCACCACTTGAACAGCCAAAACAATTCGTATTCAACTTGCATAATATTTCTCGGACTTATCGCGAAAACTGTATAAAAATCCAACAATAACCCATTGTCGAAATATTTGAGTATTCGTTCCTGATAATCTGTTGGGTGAAATAGCGGTAATCTTTGATAAAGTTGTGCTGTTGAAAAAAATCCTTATCGCTGAATTGTTAATGTTTGTAGCCTGAGAAAAACGCCACTTCACAGTTCGAAACAAAAAAATTCGCCACAGTTAACCATTATAATTAAACAATTAATAATATTATCAAAGCCAAAGACATTTATTTGAAAAACTTTAATTTATGACCTCCGTCTTTTATACTTTTATACATATTTCATTCTAATCTCTTTCTTATTTACAAAATTTCTTTTGTAATCTCTGTCTTTCTTTCAAATAATTCCACACATGCCTTCTCAACTATTAAAAATTTATTCTTCATTGTATTTCCTTCAATTAATTTTTTTAATATATTATTTCCACCTGTTGTAGTTTTATTCATATTATTCTAATCTTCTTCTTATTTTTCCTTATTATTCTTATTTCTCCCTCTCACTTTTCTCATTATTCTAACTCTTTTCTTATTTATTACTTATTATTCTTATTTCTTTTTCTTTCAATCATTATTAAATGTTGTGAAAAAAATCCTTATCACTGAATTGTTAATGTTTGTCGCCAGAGAAAAATCGCCATTTAACAGTTCGAAACATAAGAAAAAGTCACTTCAGTCAACCATTATAATCAAACAAATAATATTATTTTCAAAGCCAAAGACATTTATTTGAAAAACTTTAATTTCTTACCACCGTTTTTTATAGTTTTATACTTATAATCATCCTAATCTCTTTCTTATTTACAAAATTTCTTTTTTAATCTTTGCCCTTCTATTCCACACATGCCTTTTCAACTATTAAAAATTTATTCTTCATTGTATTTCCTTCAATTTATTTTTTCCATTTATTATTTCCACCTTTTGTTGTTTTATTCATATGATTCTAATCTTTTTCTTATTTTTTCTTATTATTCTTATTTCTCTCTCTCTCTTCTCATTATTCTAATTCTTTTCATATTTATTACTTATTATTCTTATTTCTTTTTCTTTCAATCATTATTAACTGTTGTGAAAAAAATCCTTATCGCTGAATTGTTAATGTTTGTAGCCTGAGAAAAATCGCCATTTAACAGTTCGAAACATAAAAAAATTCACTTCAGTTAACCATTATAATTAAACAAATAATATTATTATCAAAGCCAAAGACATTTATTCGAAAAACTTTAATTTATTACCCCCTTCTTTTATAGTTATACATATTTCATTCTAATTTTTTTCTTATTTACAAAATTTCTTTTTTAATCTCTGTGTTTCTCTTGAATTATTCCACACATGCCTTTTCAACTATTAAAAATTAATATCAAGCCACTGACTTTTATTCTCCATTTTATTTTCTTTATTTATTTCTTCATTATATTATCTCCACCTTTTGTAGATTTATTCATATATTATTCTTATCTTTTTCTTATTATTCTTATTTCTCTCTCACTTTTCTCATCATTCTAATCTTTTTCTTATTTATTACTTATCATTCTTATTTCTTTATATCACTGTTAACTGTTGAATCTTCTTCCAGCGAAGACATGAGGTACAGGAAAGTCCTATGGAAAGACGTACGTGTTGGAGACCTCATCCACCTCTCCAACAACGAAGTGGTACCTGCAGACATCCTCCTGTTGAAATCAAGCGATCCAAGCGGTTGTTGCTACATCGACACAGGTCATCTGGACGGGGAGACCAACCTTAAGCAAAGACAGGTGGCCAGAGGCTTCCTGGAGAAGGTAAACATGGACAGGAAGTTCTCTGGGCCCCCCTTGATTCTTTATTTTTGTGCAGGACTTCTCCCCGTGCAAGTTCAAGAGTACGATAGAGGTGGAGGCTCCGACCACCAAGATATACAGGTTTCAAGGCAGCATCATGCACCCGTCTGGTGAGACTGTTCCGGTTGGAACGGAGAACCTTATTTTGAGAGAGTGCCTTCTTAAGAATACTGATTACGTCGAGGGAATTGTTGTGTACGCAGGTAAAGTTAATTCTGTTCTTTCTTTTTATTTTTAGTATTTGTTGTTCGCGATCCTTAATCATCAAGAATGTTGGGATTAGAGTCTACGTTTACACTGCAATAACAATAAATAAGTATCAATTCTCCAAGAAGTGTTGATTGGAAATACCTGGATCGAATTAAGGTTAGGTTGGAAGTGTAGGTTTTTTTTTCTGTGGTTTACCTGTGGCCAAAGGGTCTAAGATGGAGGTTAGGGTTTTGCCGTCAACTATTAAGGCTCTGACGGAGTCTTGGTGTAAACTACGGTTAGTCGAAGACAAACAGTTCATCCAATCTTGAGTTATAAATGATGTAACCAACAATATGGCCGACTGCGTTTTATATAAATATTAAGATTAGAATTCCAAGGCTAAGACGTTTTGGCAACTCAAAATACACAGTCTGAATTGTAGTGACATCTAGTGGCGTTGCAGAGAAATTAAAATCAGATATAATACCTTCACGAAAACGCAATCAACCGTAGCGACAGCGACATCTACTGGTGTTATTCGCAAGAAGGAAAAATTATTTCCTCCTTTTTTTTTCCATTTCATCAAATTTTTCACAGTTTTAATGTATTTTATGTTAACCCCACCTTAGAAGAATCCAACAAAAAACTTTCATAACAAACAGTTCATCCAATCTTGAGTTATAAATGGTGTAACCAACAATATGGCCGACTAAGTTTTATATAAATATATTAAGATTGGAATTCCAAGGCTAAGACGTTTTGGCAACTCAAAATACACAGTCTGAATTGTAGTGACATCTTGTTGTGTTGCAGAGAAATTTAAATCAGATATAATTCCTACACGAAAACGCTATCAACCGTAGCGACAGCGACATCTACTGGCGATATTCGCAAGGAGGAAAATAAATTCCTACTTTTTTTCCATTTCATCAAATTTTTCATTGTTTTAATGTATTTTATGTTAACCCCACCGTAGAAGAATCCAACAAAAAACTTTCATAAAAAACAGTTCATCCAATCTTGAGTTATAAATGGTGTAACCAACAATATGGCCGACTGCGTTTTATATAAATATATTAAGATTAGAATTCCAAGGCTAAGACGTTTTGGCAACTCAAAATACACAGTCTGAATTATAGTGACATCTAGTGGCGTTGCAGAGAAATTAAAATCAGATATAATACCTACACTAAAACGCTATCAACCTCAGCGACATCTACTGGCGTTATTCGCAAGAAGGAAAATAATTTCCCACTTTTTTTCCATTTTATCAAATTTTTCATTGTTTTAATGTATTTTATGTAAACCCCACCGTAGAAGAATCCAACAAAAAAACTTTCATAACAAACAGTTCATCTAATCTTGAGTTATAAATGATGTAACCAACAATATGGCCGACCGAGTTTTATATTTTGAGATGATGAAGTTTAAGAACATAGTTAATCTGTTGTCGTTTAAAAGCCTTAATCGTAAATTAATTTGAATATTTGATCATTCTTCAAGATGTGATAACTTTACAGGACACGAAACTAAAGCGATGTTGAACAATGGTGGTCCAAGGTACAAGAGATCTTCATTAGAGAGGCAGATGAATCAGGACGTGATCTGGTGCGTCTTTATACTGATAGTCCTCTGCGTTATTGGAGCCATCGGGTGTAAGCTCTGGCTGAACACTTACCCCAACATGACGGAACCTTTCAAGTCCATTTACAGTGATACTACCGAATCCATTTTGGCCTTCTTCACCTTTGTGATAATTTTACAGGTACGTGATCGTTTTGAACTTTAAAATTAATATTATACAGGGTGAGTCTTTGACTTGTACATATATTTAAACCGTAGATTCCTGAGGTCAAAAGAAACACTTTTTTCATCTTCGATTTTTTCCGATTCGTCTTCGTTGAAAAGATACAGGCTGTCGAAAATCCATAAAAAAATGTAATTTTCAGTTATATTTCGCAAACGAATCGGTCGAATGAAGTGATTTTCGGAATATGGTTTTTCGTAAACGTGATTGATCTATCACACAAAATTTTACTAACATCCGCCAGTTTCTCAATTATGACCATAACATTCCATAAATTCACCAGAAATTCAAAGAGTCTAATTGTAAACAGTAAATTCAATAATTATGATGAGATGAATATTCATTCATTTCGGAAAATAAAAGTATTCTTGATATTTTCTTGTAAAACCCGCAGAAAAAATTTTTTCTGAGAAATTCCATAAATTGGGTATTTTGGCTGAATGTAACTCTGTCGAAAATATGCACAGAATTTAATTTTTGCTAGGTTGGCACGTTGAAAATCATCACGTTTAAATCCGAGAATTTATGTTCTGGAAGGACAAGGTTATTATGGATGGAAAGGGAAGCGGACTTTGGAAATTGAGTTATATTAATGAGCTCACCTCTACTTCTTCGATTTACATCCTTATTTATTCGAGCAAATTTACACACTTCTTTCTGAATACCTGATGCTTCAGGCAAGTTACATTTTTTTAAAGGGGATTGTTCGTTAGAAGCCCTAACTTCCCGTTTTCATTAAAAGCCAGAGTGAATGCTCCGCCCAGAGAAAATCATGTTGGTGTCTCTGGCACCTATCTCAAGATAGGTACACTTGACACACGCGATCACAATTCGGCCACATTATTCACAAAACTGCTGTTAACAACGTTTTAATTGAAAATCACGATACCATTAATTCCCAATTTGAATTGTTTGTCGATCACTCTGTGTTCTTTCTCAACATTGATTAAAATTTCAGATAATGATACCTCTATCCCTCTACGTGACCTTGGAACTGTGCAAGATGATGCAAATCTACCACATCCACCGTGATGTTGATTTATACGACGTCACAATCGGAAAGAGAGTCGAATGCCGAGCCCTTAACATAACCGAAGAACTGGGACAAATCCAGTACATTTTCTCGGATAAAACCGGTACTTTAACCGAGAACAAGATGATATTCCGAAGATGCACCATAAATGGGGTAGATTACAACCACCCGGAGTTACAAAGTACGAAGAAGGGTAACACAGCCAACTCTCTTAGTGTTGTGATAAACCCACAACTGTTGAGTGATTTGCATGAAGATAAACTTTCAGAGTATCTGTATTCGATTAAACAAGTCCACGCTCATAGGGTGCAAGAATTCTTGCTGCTTTTGGCGATATGCAACACCGTCGTTTGCTCCCAACACCCCCACCACGATCTGATGAACGCCAGCGGTATAATAGAATCAGTCTCAGGCATGTACTCCTCTTTGCCGAAAGAAAACGAAGGGACTTCCAGTTTGGAAGTCGTAGGAAGCGAGCATATAACCATGACACCCCACAGAGACAAATATTTGAGGTTAGAGGAGTCTAGATCTGTCACTCCCTCTCCTCCTCTTCAAGGTCATCAATACACAGCGCACGTTTCGACGTTGACTCCTATAGATTCTGTCGACAGTTCTCCTTCTTCAGACATTTACCAGGTGCAGGTGAAGAGTACGAGGCCCAAACTGTTGAATCTTCCCACCATCAATTTTTTGTCGAGGAAGAACAATTTGACGGATGAACAAAAGGTAAAGTTCCTCGAATACTAATAGAGTAAGATCTCAGGGCCCCCAGACTTTACTTATTTTTGGAGTAACGAATTTTACAGTATAGACAGTCTTATATGTGTTGAATAGTGTGTGCATACTCGCTAGCTTGGCTAGGCGGCCCGTTCACAGGTAGAAGGTAGAAAAGATAGACAAAAACATACCGAACTTTTCTTAAATTCGAAGAACTGATTTTAATATATGTCACGCAGAATATTATGAAAAATGAATACTTCATATTGCCAGACCGTTTCCGTGGGCCGTAATTCCTCCCAGACGCTTTAAATTTCAATAAAAAAAAATGGCAGGTTCGAAATATTGTTGCGAAATGGGCAGATTCGGCACTTTTGTTAAATTCGAAGCACTGATTTTTATATATGTAACGCAAAATATTATAAGAAATAAAAATTTCATATTGCCAGACCGTTTCCGTGGGTCGTAATTCCTCCCAGACGCTTTAAATTTAAAAAAAATGACAGGTTAGAAACATTGTTTCGAAATGGCCAGATTCAGCACTTTTGTTAAATTCGAAGCACTGATTCTCATATATAAATAACACGCAGAATATTATAAAAAATAAATATTTAATATTGCCAGACTGTTTCCGTGGGCCGTAATTCCTCCCAAACGCTTTAAATTTCATTAAAAGAATGAACTTTTCTTACATTTAAAGCTTCAATTTTGAATATAATCCTTGGGGAATTATTTTAATTCTTTTTGTGGAAAGCCAGACCAATCCCAAGGGCCAAATATTCTGCCAGTACACAATCAGAATTTTTATTAGTTTCCTAGAAACTATGAATTTTTTGCCTATAAAGTGTATGCGAGGAATTACGGCCCACAAGGCAGGTTCTACCAACTTGAGGTAATTCGAAGAACCCATAGTTACGAAACCTCTATCAATAAAAATATTGTAAAACGCCAGGTACGAGTTAACCATCGAGTGAAGCTGACAATGAAGATTAAGATGAAAAAGATTATATTTTTTTATTTCTGTTATAATTATAATAATAAATTGTCATTACCATAATTTGATGTTGAAAACATACACTTTGTAGGCAAAAAAATTAATAGTTTCTAGGGACCTAACAAAATTTTGATTGTGTCTGGCAGAATGTTTGGCCCTTGGGATTGGTCTGGCTTTCCACAAAAAGTATCAAAATGATCCCCTGAAGACTTCGACTGTAAAAAAGTTTTTCTTTTTCAATGAAATTTAGAGCGTCTGGGAGGAATTACGGCCCACGGAAACGGTCTGGCAATATGAAATATTTATTTATTTATAATATTTTGCGTTACATATATAAGAATCAGTGCTTCGAATTTAACAAATGTGCTGAATCTGGCCATTTCGCAACAATGTTTCTAACTGTGATTTTTTTATTGAAATTTAAAGCGTCTGGGAGGAATTACGGCCCACGGAAACGGTCCGGCAATATGAAATATTTATTTATTTATACATATATAAAAATAAGTGCTTCGAATTTAACAAAAGTGCTGAATCTGGCCATTTGGCAACAATGTTTCTAACCTGTCATTTTTTTTATTGAAATTTGAAGCGTCTGGGAGGAATTACGGCCCACGGAAACTGTCTGGCAATATGAAGTATCCATTTTTCATAATATTCTGCGCGACATAAAAAAATCAGTTCTTCGAATTTAAGAAAAGTTCGGTATGTTTTTGTCTATCTCTTCTACCTTCTACCTGTGAACGGGCCGCCTAGCCAAGCTAGCGAGAATGCACACACTATTTAACACATATAAGACTGTCTATACTGTAAAATTCGTGACTTCAAAAATAAGTAACGTCTGGGAGCCCTGGGATCTTAGACTATAAGTGAGGAAGAAACTGCAACACTCAGAGGGAGTTAGTGTAGAAATCATTCTTTTTTTTAGGTTAAACTAACGAAGACAGCAACTCCTTCACCGTATGAGTTCAAACCGATCTTCGAGGCCGAAAGCCCCGATGAATTGGCTTTAGTCGATGCAGCCTACAACTACAACTGCAGACTGTTGAATAGAACCCCCACAAGCGTCACAGTTGACCTTCCGGACGAAGAAAGGTTGAACTTCGAGATCCTCAACGTTCTACCTTTCGACTCGAGCAGAAAAAGGATGTCGGTCATCGTCAAACACCCAGTAACCAAAGAGATCATCCTGTATTGCAAAGGGGCCGACAGCACAATCCTCCCTTGCTTGGCCCCAGCCGAAGACGACTCCGAGCAAAAACAGATAATCGAAAAGACCCAACAGCACCTAAACTCCTACGCTCGGGAAGGTTTAAGGGTGCTGGTGATGGCCAAACGGGTCTTGACCCAAAGAGAGTACAACGAATGGCTCCAAAAACACCTGGACACCGAGAAAACCCTCAGCGCCTTCGACAAACGAGAGAAGAAGCTTCGAGACAGTTATTCTTCCATCGAGTCCAACCTGCTGATCTTGGGGGCCACCGGGATCGAGGACAGGTTGCAGGAGGGGGTTCCGGAGACTTTACAAGCCTTGATTTCTGCGGGGATTGTTGTTTGGGTGTTGACTGGGGATAAACCGGAAACTGCTGTTAACATAGCTTATTCGGCGAAGCTTTTTTCGCCCCAAATGGAACTTTTGAACCTGATGACCAGAACGAGGGAAGCAGCCGAAGAAAAGATCCTGTATTACTTGGGGGAGATAGAGAAGCAACGGAGCAGAGCAGAGTCCCTAAAAGACATGCTGTACATGCGACCCAGCTCCTCGACTAACCGTTCTTTACAGCAAGACTCCGGAAGAGCCTTAATAGTCGACGGCAAGACCCTAACCTTCATCTTAGACCGTAGGTCCAAGCTCACCAAACCGTTCCTCGAGCTCACTACGTTATGCAACTCGGTGCTGTGCTGCAGGGCTACCCCTTTGCAGAAAGCTTACATAGTGAGGGTGGTTAAAGAGGAATTGAAGATGAGGACTTTGGCCATCGGAGACGGAGCCAATGATGTGTCGATGATTCAGACTGCAGATGTCGGGATAGGTATATCGGGGCAAGAAGGCATGCAGGCTGTCATGGCTGCTGATTTTTCCCTGCCCCGATTCAAGTTCTTGGAGAAGTTCTTGTTAGTTCATGGTCATTGGAGTTACGATCGATTGTCCAGGATGGTGCTGTATTTCTTCTACAAAAACGCTGTAAGTCTCATTTTCATTTAGTTATTCCTCCGTTTAATCTTGATGATATCAACTTTACTGCGGTATCTTATATTTATGAATTACGCTTTTTATTAACCTAACCTAGAAAGACATTTTTCAACAGAGATCGAATGAATGAACGATTCCAGCAAAAAATAGTGATGATGACCTCTTGGTTTATCCAAAAATATCTAAAAGGCAAGTTTCTGTATAATTCGGAAACCAATTTCCTTTTTTTCTAGCTTTTTCATTAGAAATTTCTCATTTTCGAAATCTGAATCACAACTTGCGCCATCTCTGTTTTTGCGCCTGAACTAATTGAAAATAATTTTGAAATATCATTTTTAGTTTTTCTTGTTAACAAGAATATATCTAAAAGACTAATTTATGTACAATTCAAAAACCAATTTTCTTTTTTCCTAGAAATTTCTCGTTTTCGAATTCTGAATCACAACTTGCTCCATCTCTGTTTTTGCGCTTGAACTAATTGAAAATAATCTCGAAATATCATTTTTAGTTTTTCTTGTAAAACAATATGTATTTTTTGAGAATTTTCTGTACCTATTCTCATTATTTCGAACCTTATCAGATCAGAATCTTCCAGGAAAACAAAATTTGTAAAATTCCTACAAATAGGAAGAATGAAACTTGGCGTTTTTCAGACTCTCTCTATCGAGAGAGAAACTGAATGTATTTTCTGGTTCGGCATAGTTTATCCTCCTCATCTGGTGACTTTCAGCTCGAAAAACTATACTTTCATGAAAAAAGACGCATGTTAACCTCTCTTTTTTCGCAAATCCAAAGTGCGAAATACGTTATTTTGGGAATGTTTTCTGCAAAAATTAAAAACGTAGAATCCGAAAATACATTCAGCAAATACCACTATATTATGTGGCATTCAATTTTGCTCCAAAATATTTTTTTTAAATTGTCACTAGTGGCGCCCTTCACCATCAATTCTTGAACTGAATGACAGCTCCAGATTCCTGGGTAGAAAACTGTATTTTGAATATATTGATTTTTCCAGATATATTTTCAAATTTTAAATTTCCTCGAATAAATCAATAAAATAAGCTTCCTCCATCATTTAAGGCTCTTTTTTCTGTTATTCTGAGTCTAATACTTCATCAAGAATGACCAGAAAAAATTTGAGTTCCATTGGAATTCTGCTATAGAATATTTTCGAATTTTCGTCGAATAAAAGAGTGAAAATAGTATTATTTGAATTACTATTTCGTTAATTTCTTTCCACTCTGAAATTGAGTCCCATATAAAGGCCTAGATTTCGACTCTGCTTCCACGAATTAGCTCACAGAAAATTTTTAGAAAAAAAGGTTGACCTGCACACGATCTTTAATTCCAGGCCTTCGTGTTTCTCATCCTTTGGTATCAACTTTACTGCGGTTTCTCCGGATCAGTGATGATAGACCAGATGTACCTCATGCTCTACAACCTCCTATTCACTTCCCTACCCCCTCTAGCCATAGGTAAGTTTCTACCTACACCTACACCTCCAACCTAACCTCAAATCTTTCAGGTGTATACGATCAAGACGCTCCTGAAGAACTGTTAAAAGAAAGGCCGTACTTGTACAAACAAGGTCGCTGCGGGAAAGTATACAGGTCGTATTCTTTCTGGGTGACAACCTTAGACGCCATATATCAAAGCGTCTGCATTTTTTACATCTGCAAAGGGGCCTACTCCGATTCCGACATAGACATGTTCGAGTTTGGCTCGACGGTGACCACTTGTTGTATGTTTGTCATGCTTCTTCATGCCTCCATCGAGACAAGGTCATGGGTGAGATTGACAATCTTAAATTCTTCCTCGACTTGAGTTAACTTTTTTTTTTTTTTTCAGACTATCTTGCATGCAGCTTCTGTGATACTATCGATAGGTGCGTTCTATTTCTACTCCCTCCTGTACAATTCTTTATGCGTCAACTGCTTTGGCCTGCCCAGCACTTACTGGATCATCCAGACAGCTATGATGAGGCCCACGTATTGGCTGGTCACTCTTTTATCCTGCGTTGCAGCCGTCCTTCCCAGGTAATGACCTCGTAATGGTATTTAATGTGTCATTGAAACCAAAGATTATAGAGTTAGAAAGATAGGAAACGCCCTTACATCTGTGGTACTAAAATCCGACTACGATTTTTGGCTAGTTTCTTACTTTTGACACCTAGATGGCGCTGAAAACGTAATTCAGTACAGAAAACTATTTTAATAGGCGCGAAATTCGATTTATACTTTTCATAAATTTACATTGAAATGAGTATTCTTTGTCGAGCTTTTAGAGAAACATCCTGATCGACAAAACAAAAGCAGAGCTCCGTTTTTTGATCAGGATTATATTTTCCCTCTACACATTGTTTTGAATCAAATGAAATGAGTTTTGGATTCTTTATATTTTTATTTGAAATGATTGTGTAAAATCAACTACAATACAATAATTATGAAATTGAGAACATTTCAAAAATTTGTTCACATATTAGAGAATTATTATAACAATTTCAAGAACTTATTCATACAGTGAACTCTCGATAAATCAAACAGTTGTTCTGGGCTCGATTCATACATATCTTACCCAGTGTATTTTAACCTCAATGAGTCCAGAGGGTCTAGTAGATGAGTCGAACTGCTGGAAAGGTCGTCAGGAGAACCACCACCTGTATAAGTCGTTCTTCTGACCACCATTGCCTCTATGAGTGGAACTTCTTGATCTAATGAATGAGACCGAAGAAAATTCGGTTCGCAAACAAATTATCCAGAACAATATATTTTTGCCCCGAAACCTCTATCCATTTGACAACACTGAAAATAAAAAGCAATGAACGAGACAGTTACATGATACGAGTTTCAAAACTTACATTTCCATTCTCTTTGGTAATGAAAAGAATGCACATTCAAGATTATTCTTTCTATTATTTCTGCAATAAATCACCATGCATTTCGAATGTCGGCCAGTTTCTAACACAAAATTTACAACAGAAAAACACACAAACCAAGATTATGGAGTGAGCTAGATGCTACTCTTGTAGATTTCGAGTTATTTCAGTGGAAAATACAATCATCATTCAGCAAAAATATTTATTCAAGTATTTCTTTCAAAAATGACAACAGCCTACTAATAATCTTTTTTTAATCCATGACAAATGGACCCTAATTAAATATTTTAACCATAACCCGATTACTTTTGAAAAACAGATGTCGCTGACATCACTGTAGTCGCTTCGTTTCCCATCTTTATACTCTATAATCTTTGATTGAAACTTTAATCTTCCATTAAAAGGAATTTTCCATTGACAGTTACCATGGAAACATTTAATGGAGGATTAAAATGACAGTGACATTAATGACATTCTTCGTATGTTGACAGTTTTTCTTTAAATATTTATGTATGTCTAGGAGAGATAAAAATTGATGAAATTTTTTTTAGGTTCACTATTCGGATTTTGCAGACGATGATAGCGCCTAATGAAGTCACGAGGGCCCTGATATCGATGAAGAGGAGGGGTAAAGGTGAGGGATTTCTTGTTTCTTGGTCGAGGTCCACGTCTGCCTCCTCTATATACAGGTAGCTGTTGGAAGATATTTCGATAGTTGTTGGAAGTTTGCGCTTCGATCTTCTCTGCATTCATTCCATCACGATAGGCTAGATGTCGTTTATATGTTTTTTTTTCGTGTTTGTCGTTTAATTGGGAGTCTCAAGCTTCGATTGTTTCTTTTAAAGTTACTTTCGAATTCTTTTCAAAGTAATTCCTGGTAATAGTGCGTTTGTGGGTTTGTTTACGATTTTTTTTTATTTTATCTCCGGTTTTACTGATTGAGATGCTTTTTCATCATTAATTTCTCGTTTTAGGGTTTCAAAGTTGTAATGAATACCTCGGGAGCTAGTTTTATCATGGAACATGAACTACGCAAACTAACCTAACATAACCTATTGTTTCTGCCAACCTTGTGTGGATTAGCTTGAAAATTTTTACATTTAACGCTGGATGAATGTTTTTTTTTCATTTCACATTAGAGTTTTTGTTGTTTACACCCTTAAATTTTCAATACGGTAA
Source organism: Hippodamia convergens (assembly GCA_038502775.1). Lineage (NCBI taxonomy): Eukaryota > Metazoa > Arthropoda > Insecta > Coleoptera > Coccinellidae > Hippodamia > Hippodamia convergens. The sequence goes on along the minus strand of CM076614.1, from coordinate 9,362,049 downwards.
AGTTTCAGTTAAAATTGTAGCTTGACATTTCTTTTAAAGTAACGTTTAGATTCTTTTCACAGTAATTGATGATAATAGTGTGTTACTCCGAATTTATTTTGCGTTTTTACGTTTTTATGAAGTTTTCTTAATTTTACCTCCGATTTTACTGATTAAGATGCTCTTTTATCATTTCTTTCTCATTTTGGGGCTTCCAAAATTGTAATAAACATCTTAGAACCTAATTTTATCATGAAACATGAACTGCACAAACTAACCTAACATAACCTATGAATTTTACTAACCTCGTGTGGATTAGCTTTAAATTGTTTACTTTTATGGCTAGATGGATGTTTTTTTGATCTAACATTGGAGTTTTTGTTGTTGCAGAGCCCCCGATTACAGGCATCCGCATCAGGCTTTGACAGCGGTTGGTTGAAGTGACACACAAGTGACCTTAGCGCAGTGTGCTAGTGCGCCACATTTATTGCATTTTAAAGGCTGTGATCCAATTGTAAGGGACCAATGTATTTGAATAATTGCCCTTTACATACACTATTTTTAGTTCTTCCGCCATTTTCTCAACGTCATGGTACAATGTTCTCTATATAGGTACTGAGCCTGCACAAAATTACCCAGACGAAATTATATACTGAGTGTTCGCTGAATCTTTCGAAAGTGTTGAGTTGAACTTTCCATATTCAGAATTTTCTACGTCAATTTTACGAATTGTAATTGCTCATATACAAGTGAACTGCACTGTTTTCCTTTATATTTTTGTTTATCGAAGAAATTTAGAAGTTATCAAGCTGAGTCGCACATTTTAATCAGACAAAAATGTATCTTTGTACGAATTTTCCCTTGTTTACTAATTAATTGTTTTAAAAATTTTCGAGGCCATCTGGAATTTTTTCGGATGGGTAGTATATGGAGAGTTCTCCGATTTTATTATAGATCGTGGATTGTGCATTATTAATTCGTTGATGACATGTTATTATTATTTATATGACAATTATATCGAGCTGTGTTTTGACCTAAGTACGAAACTGTGTATTCCTCACGTTTGTTTTCGTTTCATGCCTCCCAGAATTGATTGAAAAAATTAGTAATGTGCTTGTTAGCGAATTTTCGTGAAATATACCCGATATGTGATTTATAGAATGTGTGAGTGCCATTAAATCAATATTATTCAAACGATTGAATATTGGAATTATGTAATTGCAATCTACTGTGTACTTAGGTGAATTTTATAAGAGAAGTTACCAATTTTAAGTAATTGGTCGATTCAAATGATTATTTTTTTCAGAAAAATAAAATCTTATATTTATGAATTTCGCTCTTCATTAACCTAACCTAGAAAAACATTTTTCAACAGAAATTGAAAGAATAAACGATTTCAACAAGAAATAGGGAATGATAATCTCATGATTTCTCCAAAAATATCCAAAAGGCAAATTTCTGTATAATTCGCAAAGCAAGTTCCTTTTTTCCTAGAAATTTCTCATTTTCGAATTCTGAATCAAAACTTGCGCCATCTCTGTTTTTGCGCCTGAACTAATTGAAAATAATCTTGGAATATCATTTTTAGTTTTTCTTATAAAACTATATATACTTTTTGAGAAAGTTTCTGTACCTATTCTCAGTATTTCGAGCCGTATACTGGATCAGAATCTTCCAGGAAAAAATTATTTGTAAAATTCCCACGAATAGGAAGAATGAAACTTGGCGTTTTTCAGACTCACTCGAGAGAGAAACTGAATATATTTCCTGGTTCAGCATAGTTTATTCTCCTCATCTGGTGACTTTCAGCTCGAAAAACCATACTTTCATGAAAAAAGACGCATGTTAACCTCTCTTTTTTCACAAATCCAAAGTGCGAAATATGTTATTTTGAGAATGTTTTCTGCAAAAATTAAAAACGTAGAATCCGAAAATACATTCAGCAAATACCACTATATTATTTGGCAATCAATTTTGCTCCAAAATATTTTTTTTATATTGTCACTGGTGGCGCCCTCCACCATCAAGACTTGAACTGAATGACAGCTCCAGAATCCTGAGTAGAAAACTGTATTTTGAATATATTGATTTTTCCAGATACATATTCAAATTTAAAATTTTCTCGAATAAATCAATAAAATAAGCTTCCTCCACCTGCCTCATTTAAGGCTCTTTTTTCTATCATTCTGAGTCTAATACTTTACTAAGAATGACCAGAAAGAAATTAGAGTTCCAATGGAATTTTGCTATAGAATAATTTCGAATTTTCGTCGAATAAAACAGTGAAAATAATATTTGAAATACTGTTTTGTTCTTTTCTTCTTTCACTCTGAAATTTAGTTTTACAAAAAGGCCTAGAATTCTACTCTACTTCTACAGTTTTGCGGACAGAAAATTTTTAGAAAAAAAGGTAACTCCTACAAGTTTTCCTGAAAATGGAAGGTAGGATGTTCTGTTATTCTTCAAACGATTCACGTGTACCATCCAAGAAACTGGTAGATCAACACGTGACGAACCATTGACCTGCACACGATCTTATAGTGGCGTTAATTTCTTACACCAATATTTAAACTTTAACGATCACCATTGTCTTCCTACAAATCCTCAAATGAAGACTTTAAGAGATCATGACTGCTTTAGAGAAATTAGTAATGTGTTTTTTGTTCACCATCTCACATGTACAAGGAATAAGAGGAAAACTCTCTAAGAGATCTTTGTTTTTTCCTACAACCACAGTACTACAGGTGAGATTTTTTTAAATTTCAACCCATCTCTTTTGAAGATAATAATTTATTTGATTGAATTTCATGAATTTCCCAGCTCACTTACGGCCTTAGTGTACCAATAACAATAGATGGTGCTGAAGAAGGTACCACAATATTACTGAGTACATGTCTTCAAGGTAATTACGATCTACCAAAAAAAAATTCAGATCTTGAAGTGCACGAATTAAGAAAGAGAGAAACAGACTTGAGTAAAAGGGAAATTTACAATTATATTGTCGAGTACTTAAGAAGGTATACATTACAACATTGAAGTGTTATTGAAGGTTTTAACTAAAAAAATTTCAGTTTGGATCTAGATGGAGAACAATGCTTAGCTAGATTGGTTTGCGAGATGGCAAAATATCCTTTGGACGTCGAGAGAAACGATAATGTTCTCGAAAAAATAGCGCACTTCATTTTAACGTGTGTACCATTTCGAAACATGTAATCAATTTTTTTTAACAGCGTTTATTTCCAGACCTTCTCATAAAAGTTCTAGAGAGATTGACGATGAAGATACCACGTTTTACTCGAAGTTATTGGAAGCTGAAGAGGCTGGACAAAGGAAGGACAGATGTGAACTGAAATACAAAAGTTGTGAGGTATCTTTAGCTTCTTTGTTCACCTCGTTCTTCATCTAATAAAATGGTGGAAGTTCTTTTCTTTATTTCGTAATTGAAAACAATCGATACCTACTGCTTACAATATATTTCTTTCACGAAAATCAATACATAACGTTGATATAATATCCTCACAACATTCTCAAAAATATTAACCTCGAAAAAACTAAACAGTTTAAAAAAAATCCATGGATTTAATTGTTCAGAGTGTGGCCTTGTCGTTGAAGTTTCTCTTTCCCCATATCCCTCTCAGGTTGCTCCAGGCTGGGTCAGGTCCTCTCTTGCCCCAGGCACCTGCAAAAAAAAACAAAGAAGTTAAAAATTTTTTTTCAAAATTTTTAATTTTTTTTTTATTTACAGTCTTTGCAGAGTAGATTCGATTCTGAATCATAAAGTACTCACCTCTGAATTCAGACCACTTATTCCTCTTGCCCCAACCGTTGTTTAACTGGTTCCAACTTCTTTTTTCGTAGTCATTTTCCTCCAGAGGGTTTTCAAAATCGAAATACTGTGCCTCATTCTCCAAATATGATAGTTCTTGAGGTGACAAATCTTCCTGAGCAACCCTCCTTTTTCCCCAACCATTCTATGAAATATCAATACATTTTTTTTTCATTTCGAATATAAACATCGAAATTTCAGATGTTGACTCACCCTTAAGTTTTCCCAAGATCTTTTTTCAGCTACATCTTGCTCCAAATCATCTGAAATGCTCCTTTTGACTCCCCACCCCCCGTGAAGATTTGACCAGGCTCTCTTCCCCCACATTTTCAGATTCTTATCCCAATTTTTCTTCACCATTTCTGAGTCCACCTGAAAAAAACAACACTGAAACTAAAAAATCCATCAATAATTGATTCCTTTCGAAAATTGCTCGATGAAAATATCATATTTATGGAAATTCTTGATTTGATCTCAACTAAATTGATTAATCTGGTATCAAAGGATGTTGAAGAGAGTTAGGACGTATCCCAAACGAGAGGGTTCCTATAAACTTGTCTTCTGCAACATGTAAAATCAATTAAACCAATCAGATACCCAATTATAAAGTTTCATCATTATTTCCAACAACACAATATCGAATTCTGAATCCCAATGAGATTCTCTCGTAGAATACTACCTGGAATAATTCGATTCACACCTGACGAAGAGCAATTCAACATCATCTTCAGTATTTTTTTTTAATTTCGATATCTTGTAACAGGAACTCTTGAGATAGATATACTTACTTTAAGATTGTCATCATCTTCAGAGAGGGCATGGGCAAGGTTGGCATGAAGATAAAATGCTAAAATCGCAGCTCCTAGGAGTTTGTGAGAAGCAAAACCACACACATTTCGCATTTTACAGCTGAAAAAAAAATTATTTTCAAATTTTCCACATTTGAGCTTCATCTAGAAATTATTCTGCTTTAAAATGTTATGGTAGGAGATTTGTGTAATCTTTCACATTTCATGAAACGATCAATGATTGAGAGAAGGTCGAATGCAATCCCCTTAATGCCTGAAAACTTTTTTGTTCGGAATGTTTCATAATTCGCCATCAAAGAACGATTCTTCGCTTGAAGAATGAATAACAGTGAGCAATGGGGGGAAAATTCGTGAAAACCGAGACGTAATTCCCACTGAAACCGCCACACTGTTCCTAAGTTATGCAAAAGTTATTCCAGTTCTTCAAGTTTATTTTCTTTCAGGAATTAATGCTCCAATAGTACAGATTCAAACGTGAGGAAGGCAAACACTGATATTGCACACTTTTTCTTTAGTTTTCAGAGAAACTGCAATAGTTTAGGTGCATTGGTTCAAAATTTATATGTAGGATATTCTGATGCTCGAAAATTAAGAAAATTAAAACGGGCGCATACACCAAAAAACGAGTTTTTTTACATTTCGTTTCTGTCATGTTCTCAGCAGCTTCCCTCTCAAGAATATTTAAAATATTGAAAGTTTTTCAAGGTATTCAAGCATCGGAATGTTAGTTTAGACCTGTTGTATTATCTTATCGCAAAAAACAAAATAAATTGTAATTAGCGCATCCGCCAAATACTAAAAAAACGAGTTTTTTTCATTATAGCGCAAAACAACATGCTCAAAATTAAGATTACACCTTCAAGCCTAAGAAGATACTTTCAAAATTTCAAATACAAATAGATTCTTCGTCAAAAAACTCTCAAAAAATATGAAAAAGTTATCAGAGTCAGAAAGTTTGCTTCCGTGAAAAAAATTCGAAGAAAATTTTCAAGAAAGCTCTGGGGCCAGTACGAGCCTGTCCCACCCTTGGGAAAGAACCGGAAAATGCAAACACATTCCAAGGGGTAAACCAGCAGCACAAATCCCTTTCTCAAACTTGACAACTTGTTGTAGCCTGTCAGGTTCGGCGTCGTAATTATTTTCGAATAGAGGGAGCCACCGTATCGTAACTCGAAATTGATGGGGGCATTATTTATGAGGGAAAAATTGGAAAAATGGCCTTGTCTCGAACGCTCCTGAGATTGGAATGATTCTTTTATTGTATTTTCATCATTCTGCACGTGATAAATCATAGCTATATCTTGCAGATTCGATTGCAGCAGGTAATCTAGGTTGTTCCAGAGCGAAGATACAGGGTGTGAAAATTGAAGGAGAATACAAATCAGAAATACTATAAGAGTATAACAATGCTTTACAGCTTAATCAAAATTATCTGCCACAAATTTAATCAGTGTAAATATCTCTTGAATTTGAACAATAAATTGAAGAATCACCAGGTATACAAGAGCAGTTCAAACGTGTTTCCTATGCCACCATATCGCCTCATATATACCCTTGGTGCATGCATAATTCTGTCGTAATGAACCTGATTAAAGAGACAGCAGAGAATGTGAATGGGACGAAGTAAATAGTGCTGTCATTTTGATGGTAACATGTTCATACCAGCACAGAATAGGCTGTCTTCCTGATATGCCAGTCAAGCCAAATCGATTATGCAAGCACCGGGGTTAAAGTGTTCAACCACCCCCTGTCGATATTGCAAAGAAAAATGAGGAAAATGTTAACTAGAAAAAAACATAAATGTTCACTCTGTATCTAAGAAGAAGATTGTTAAATTCCAAGACAGGTTTTAATGGGTACCTTGACATTCTTCGGAATGAGAGTTAATATCCCCGAAGCAGAAGTAAAATTACTCATGAGGGGTGTAATTTTTATGACGATAAGTAGGAAGAGTGAACTCTTCGAGTCATAGTTAAATCCGCCATAATTGGAAGGAGATTCAATTTGAATTTTTAGTCGACTGGCTGAGTTTATTGCAATCATAAAATTTCAGTCAATTTTTAGTCGTTCCAGGTAGTTTAGATTCTGCAAATGAAATTCACGTGTACAGGGTTGATCCTACTCTTGACAGTTTTTTTCTCTCAATTTTTTCAAGTTGGCATCTGTGAAAATTGAAATTTATTTCCTCGAATGACAATTAAATCCGAGAGATATTTTCCTGGATTCCTCATTCACTCCTACCCCTGAAAATTTAGTTGTATCAAGTTAACGAGATTTTTTCTTGCTAATTTTCAATGGGCCATTTAGGACAGCACTGATGATTTATTTCGCTTCTGGGTTCCTTAAACATATTATTGTTCTTACGGGGTTTTAATAATCCTCGTGAAAAATGGCTTCGGAAGAAAACATCATTAATTTCGGCGCTAATTTATTCGAATGATTGTAAACGTAGATTAGAATTTTTCTTTTCGTTCAAACAGTTTTTACACAAAGTTGGGAAATGAATTATCGCATTTTAGTAGATTGATGAAATCAAGCTGTGATACATAGAGTGTTCGTGGAACGAGAATCATTAATTCAGAAAAGAAGATGAAAAAATGAAACTTTTCCCTCAGATTTGTTCGAATGAAATTTTCTGATCGTCTTTGGATGTCGAAAACTACATCCCAATATATAACAGTCCCTTATGGATATGCTCAGTTGGACCTAGGATATGATTCGATAAATGTGAAATATTGCTGGGCTCTCAAATATTGAACATCGGGAAAATAGACTGGAATAAAAGAATGGACTTCATAAGGCATAACAACCACAATTCAATTTAAAAAATGATTGTTGGCAATGTTATTGATGATTCGAATAAAAACGAAATTGTAATTGAATGTTTAACTGTATTCCTAAATTTAAGAAAATCAGTAGAAATGAAGTCAATAATATATTTTGGAGATCGAATCAAAAATACATTTATCATCAAAGTAGGTTTCTTAATAGTCAATGTTAATTGATGTTCTGTTTGGGAAAATGAAGAAGATCATAATATCTGATGAATATTTTCCTTAAATCGAGAGTAGGAGGATCAATTTATTATTTTCGAGTACGAGGTAAAAATTGGTGGATGCGCAGATTCCTAAATATCGTATTTTGGATTGTAGATTTATTAAACGTTTATAAATTTTGCCCACTGGAATACTTCGTGTAGTGAAAAGGATAAACCGTCGAAATTGAGAAAGATCCAGCTGAAAACGCAAGAAAAACGAGGCACTCCTACTGATAAATAGTCTTTTTCCTCTCGCTATTTGTATATCCTTTGTGTTTCACGTAGGTTGTTTATATTCCTCTCATAACTGTGACGAGTCGATTAATTGTGCACCATACACATCCCGTATTTGACATATTTTCACCACTCAGTGAAGAAAAACGAGTTTGAAGAGGTTTTCGTATTCGTGCAAATGACAAAACAGCTAAAAATAGAAATAAAATACTTCGGACATAACTGATTGATAGAATGGAATAATGGAAGAATTAAATTTATTTTTGTCATGTAAACCGATCAATCTCTCACTAAAAATTAAAGGATCTTTCCATTCGTTCATGAAAATAAGCACCGGAAAACATTTCCAACGATTATTGCTGAAAATGACGTATATAAAAAGGAAAAAAGAACGATAGAACATTGTCAGACAAGTCCCCATAATTTCACCTTAAAACATCTGGATCGACGTTGTGCACACGACAGTAATCCTCTCGTAAATCAGCGGGCTGAGGCCGTAAAAGAGAAACAAAAATCGGCACCTTTACGTCCGATTCTATTGCGACCATCGAATCGAGAAATATCGAATTTATTTTTTCCTGCCCCGAAATTATCTGAGGAATTCTAGAAATAATCAGGGGTTGGAATCAGCTTCAGGATGGTCAGTTTTGAGGCTTCCAATTTCTTCCTCGACTGTAATTACCTAGGTTTTACCATCTGAAGCCTGACATTCTCGTTTTCTTCTTGGGGTAACAGGAGCTGTATAATTTCCCCAACAATAGGTTCGTCTTTGTTCTCAATATTCTCCTGAGCATTCAATTTTGCATCCCCGAGATTTTTCTCGTGGAAAACTCGAACTTTCCACAAGTTTCCAATGTGAAATCCCTCATACAAACAAAAAAGTAGGGATCACAGAACAAAGTCCGTCATGTAGGAAACCGCATGTCATCCCAGTCTATGTTTGCGAGCCATCGAACAATAGAAACATCGAACTGGGATTTTCCTTTCTTCTCTTCTTATTAAACTAGCGGACATGCAGAAATTTCGAGGAAATCCATCGTAAGCATACGCGTTCATGTCTGTCCACCATATATGAGTGGCGTTATCGAATTTAACGTCCATACAAAATTGTTCTCCCGTGAGGAATTTTAATAGGAATGATAATGAAGGCTCAAGCCTCTATGATGAATTGAACCAATGTTTTGTGTTGGAAATGCGTGAAGCGTAAGTTTTCCTGAATAATTCAATTCCCTTCGAAAAATAACTGGGGTATTGTTTGAATTTGGTCAAGAACTGATGGGCGCCAGTGTTCAGAAATGTAACGCAGATCGATTTGGGGCGCTTTTACGATCTACAAACATATCAGTGTAATCCTCGCACTATCCAAATCAAATCAGGCTCTGCAATCTGACGAACGTTGAAGATGTCAATATTTTTTCCAATCCAACGTGTGTAGATTCAATCTGTACGATTGCTTTTGTCGGGGATAGTAATACTGATTTCGATTTCAATAACCTCGGAGTGGATTGGGTAAGGAAGTAACTGTTAAGTTTATTATCGTCAAGCGTTTTATGACCGAAGTCGAGAAGGCTTCGAATGACATAGATATGACTGCGAAATAAAATTTTTCCTTTCATTATGAATAGATCATCGTTCGAAGATTGCATTCAGGCACTTGAATATCCCCTAAACTTTTTCCCACCCTCATAAATAATTCATTAAAGTGGACAGGATGAATTCAAGAATTCAGGCATCGTTCTTAACCACCCCAATTTTCATTCTAAGCGTTTCCAATCCTCACAGAAGTACACGGTGGAATGCAGAATAGGACTTTGTCCTTCTGAACAGCATTCCTTCCCATTAGGCTTTAATTTCCTAATTGATTTTCCATGTCGTGAGAGGTTAGCGAAACAAAAGCGCAATTAAATGAGTTGCAGCTTCTACTTGTGGAAGGACGCGATAAAAAAAAGAAACTGAAACTCAATTCTTTCCTACTTCGCAATATCATATCCTTCTAACTTCATTCTATCACAAAACTCCGAAATTTTTGTTGAGAAACTTTCTAGGACGGAAAAATGAGTGGTGGGTGCCGAAAAATTGTCGCCTATTTATCGTAGGAGGCATGAATAGGACGTAATTTGACCACAACAAAGTTCTAACTGAATTGGAAGTTGCTAAAGTTTGTCAAAGAAGTATTCAATGATCTACCTTCAAGTCACCCACTCTGTCATCAATCTGATAAAGCAATCTGAGCGTCCACATCACGAACTACCCCCAACAGTTATTCTCAAGCCTGAAATGTCGAATTCAATCGAAAATGCATTATTTTCAAAACCAGCACCTCCACCATTTTGCATCCGATCATTCTAAATTTGAAATTCTTTGATTTCCACGATTTAAATCATTGTATCCCGATATAAAGTTGAATGAAAATGAAACACAAGAAGTGAAATTGTACGTAACAGCATTTATAAACCTAATTCTATCTAAAAATACAGAAATGAATCAAAAAAATGTATTTTTTCACATTACGATTCCTTCAAATTCACAAGTGAAAGGTTAAATAGCAATTTCCAATATTTTAAAGAAATAGAAAGATGCTGATCTAACTGAGGAAGAAAATAATCTAATTTTTCACCCTTAAAAACTAATGATTGTTATTTTTCGTGTCTACACTTAAAATTGAGAAATCTTCTTTATAATCTGATACGTTTGTTGGCTTGAATTTCATTCCAGACCGAAGTGTATTTAAGCGAGATATATCACTCCTATCTCCAGCATCCAGATTCCTCTGAATAGTTTGAATAACTCGAGTCTTCACCCACACCTGAGAAATAGTTGTGAGTTGGGTTTGAGAAGATCTGATACTGGAATTTCTGTAAAATTTGCGAATAATGTTCTCAATTCGTGGCGTCAATTGAAGGGCAAAGTGTGATTCGCAAAGAATCCAGGTTATTAAAATAGTTTTCGAATAACTCGGTCGAAAAAAATTCAAGCAGCCATAAGGATTGGAAAATTTCAAGGAAACGACGATTTTCAACAAATTTGTTGAGTTAGGAAGCTAGCACACCAAACTGGGGCTGATAACGATATGATATTCTGATAAGTTTGCTGCAATATCCTATTAGCATCAAAAAAATTTAAATTTAAGGATTAATTGGCAACCAGCGCATCCGCCATTTTTCATCTCGAATCTAATTCGAAGAATTTTTCATTTAAACGCTTTTACTCCATTAAAATGAAGTATCAGGTACATTTTCATTAATATCCTCATCATTTTAAAGAAATTTCTCATCATGAAAGATAGAAGGGAAGTTTTTAACTCATTATTTTCGAAAAATTTCCAAGTTTTTCGCGTTTATAACGTATTTAATCCAAAAAACGAATATCGTCAATTGTCGCTACAGCTCTCGTATGTTTATTTTATCTCGAGCAGATAGCTCTAATCCCCATACGTTCAAATCAAAGCTTCAAACAGTTTAAGCCGTTCTCTGGAGGTGTAGAATCCATTAATTTCATTTGCAAATTCAAATGGAAAGCCTACCATCATTTCAGCAATTCTAAACATTGGCAGAAAATTGTGGGTTTAATGGAAAACTGAAATAACCACGTGAAATCGGGAAATAAATTCAATATAGGATACATTCAATTCGAGGTAAATCGCTGATAGGTGTCCTGATGGAAATGTTGAAAGCAAAAAAGCATCCATTGGACGTGAACTATATCAGTTTCAGTCCATAAAAATAATTTTTGTTTCCAATTTCACCAATGAACATCCGACATATTCAATTTCCATTGTTTCAAATCCATAAAGAAAATCGGAAAAGTCTACGATGATAAACTAGATCTAAAATTGTGAAACAAAGTAAAATAAATCAATTTCCGAAAGAATTGAGACCAACTTAAGAAGATATTGATTTCGTTATATCTTTCCTTCGAAAAATCGTCAACTAAAATGGTTTTCCTCTATTGTTGTTGACATATTTTATATCAACTGTAAACCGGAATTGAAAACGTAAAAATTGAGTGTTTCGCATCGAGGATATAAACCAGAACTTTATTAAAAGAAGTGTTGAGGTAGTTTTCAATTATTGACGTTTCTCTAGAAGTAAATACTGAAGATCTCCAGTTGGAAAATAATTTTCTACTTGCGGAACAAGATTTTTTTTTAATTCCACACGAATTACACTTCAATGAATACTAAAAAAAAAATTAATTGTTTTTTCGAGCAGTTGATTCTTCCGATATTAAACCAGCGTCAAAGGATTATATCGAAGGTAATCTTCCATTTTAATTGGAAACCTGAAAGACTGCCTCAGTTATTCGTGAAATGAAATATTGATATGGAAATTTACCCATTTTCCAAAAAATATACAATGTCTGATATTCTTCTTGATATACCAGCGTTCAATTAGTGAGACCTTAATACTCAATCAGGACATATTTTATTAAACATTGCTGTATAGTTTAATGGAAATTTTTCCTAGAGCAAATACAATTTAATTTCCGAAATTTTCATATATTTTGAAGTATAAATCAACGATGTGGAATTTGGAAACTTTGTGTAAAATTATAGTTCGTAATTTGTTAAAGTGGCAATTTAAATAATGGACCTAACAAATCTGCGTTCAATTCAAACGTGTACAATGATTCGGTCCAGGAATTCCAGAAATAATGGCCAACGTAACAATAATAGAATCATTTATCTGTATAATTACAGCAGACTAGACTTTTATTGAAATTATTTTCCATGGAAAAACGAGGCAGCGGAAATTCTAATTACCTTAATATAGTAACATTTCTCTACAGAAAAATGCAATAAAAACGTCCAGCTGTTCCACCAACAATTGATTTTTGGTTTGGTCAAGTCTGGGGTTTAAGTTTTTGATTTAATTAAATTTTAATAAATTTCAACTTCGTTCATTTTCATTCTCTTCCTTGTTTCTATTTTAAGATGAAATTTTTGGACAGAAGAATCAATCTTTCGTTCGAAAGTTATTCATTTTTTCATTTCATTCTCATAATAAAAAAGAATTACATAAATAGAGTAAAAAGTCAGCCAACAAAGTTTGTTGCAAAACGCAATGTTTGAAATGAAGGTTGAAATAAAACAAATATAACCATTTCAAGAAAACCAAAAATCAAATAGTCAAAGCATAAAGAAGATCATCATCATTCTAAATAAAGAAGACATTTTTCAAACTTGTTAGAAAGTTTGTAGAAAAATTTGTATCAATGAAGACCTTGAAAAAAATTAATGCGCGAATCTTATGGAATTATGAGCTTCTTTATCAAAAGAACTGTTAATTTCGAGTTGAAACTAAATCTTTTTCAAGAAAACCAAATGAAAATTTTTGAGTTAAAGCCTCAACTACTTACCCTTTCGATTTTTCCGAAATTCGAGAAGTCTTTCGTCTTTCTTGACGCGAAAGGCTGGGAAAACTCTTCACGCAACTCACAGAGGGTTGAACAGACGAAAGGGCAAGCTGCTGGCTGGTATGGCAACCCCAAAAAGCTGCGTACCCGTTTTATAGTTTCAACCCCGCTACGGTACCCTCAGGGGGCGGTATCCATCGTCCGAACGGGGCTTTAGGAGGTGTCCCACGCGCCGATAAAGGACCACAAACCATCTCCCTACCATTTTTCGAGTTACAAGAGTTTTCCGGACGGGAAATCCTAAGATGTGACAGTCGCAACAAGTGGATTATCTTAGGGGTTGAAGATGACTTCACAGGATAATTTACGCGTCATATTTTGGATGTTGGGGTATTCAACAATGATTGGAAACTGGGAAAATTGTGGAAATTCAACTACAATTTTCCTAAGAATCAAATTGCTCTGAGAAAATGGAGGTAAACACAACTTTGGATTGGAATATTCAATTAACCATTCAACTTGGAAACGAAAATGAATGAAACAAGATATTTAATATCACAATAATCTTCTATTTTTATAAAATTTCTTGGTAAATCTTCACAATTTTCGACAAATCCTCAAAACTTGAGATTAACTTCGATATATTATATTCTCATGTCTTCTGGGATAAGAATTTTAAAGGTCTATCTCACCATTAGGTCCTACCACATAATCCACATGATAATACGCCAAGAAAACTCCTGGAAATATATTTTTAAAGAAACAAAATGAAGAAAAACTTTTTTTCGTGTTATATAAAAATGTACCTGTTTTTTGTTGTTGTAGATTCATCAATATGATTAACTTTCGCTTTATTTTCATTCTTTCGTTGATCCTTGAACGAAATACAACAAAATTAATAACTGATCTCGAATAAAACAGCACTTGAAGATAAATCAATACTTCGTAAACTTACAGGGTGTATTTCCCCAATTTTAAACTTCTTCAACTGTTTCCTCGCATCACTGGAATGGCCAGCATCTTGAAATGCAGTTGTTGCATCTTTTCCTGCATAATCTTCAATGAGTTCTGGACCTCCAGGATGCTGGAAATTATCCCAAATAAATCTTCCCTTCTATATTCGAATATTTAAAATCCAAATAAATAAGTCACTTCTTTATATTGAAATTCATAATTTGCCTCACATCTTTCATGTATTCAGTGACATCGAACACTTCACTTTTAACAATAATCCAAGTTTTATTGTTTATCTTTCCGTTGTTTTTCGCAATTTCATCCAACAGATAATAAGTTATTTCTTCCATGCCACGAACTATGAACTTAACATTTGCAGACAATGTAACTGTTAAAACAAGACTTTTATTCATTCTTATAGCAACTCAATTTATCATGCGAGTCGTTGGATATTCCAAAGTTGGATTAAAGGGAAGTCCCAAATACGTAATCTATAATCTTCGATACTGGGACGTAGCAATGTTTATTGAGGAATTGCAAGAACACCATATCGCTTTCTGCCATACCAATTTTATTCGACACTTGAACGGAATTTCCAATGGAAATATGCAGATTTTCATTCGTTTATTTTGCTTTCTCCCGAATCTTTTTACTCCGAAAATCGTAGAGCGCAGATTAACTTGTATTCAGAAGAAATTCCATAAATTAAAACTAGAATAACTGATCAATCAAGTAGAGCAATTAAAATGTTCAATTAGTGTTGCGTTTTTTGATATTTAGAGACATTTTCCTCATATAGGAGATGGGGAAAGTCAATCTAAAGAGCCAGAGATATATAAATTTTATGTACATGTTCCTATCTTGAAAGGTCCTTAATCCGGTCCTGCTTTTTTCATATCTCGTCACAAATACTTACGGAGAAGTTAAAACTCGGCCCACGTGTTCGAAAGATCGAATTATTGGGGAATTATTCGCTGACATGCCGGGAAATGCACTCTGTAACATTATTTCAAGCATGGTTTTTCTCGATATTTGCGAATCCATCGTGGTTAAATAAATCATTATTCTTTCTCACGTCCCTTCTTCTCTTATTCCGTTTTATTCAAATTTGTGCGCGTTTCCCCAGCAAAACCAGTTGAATTCGACATGAGCCTGCTCGTTATTTATTGATTCATTTTCTGGAGCTCTGATGATGCGAAAAGGAATTTTCGAAACGTTGTACATCACATTAAGTGGTTTTTTCTTTTCTCTACGTTTCCTAGCCCAATATAACTTGCAGTTTATTGAATAATTGATTGGAATAGTATATTCTAAAACAAGTTGCAGAATGAGCTCCTATTCCAACACGAATGCGAAATTCAAAAACGAGCGACGAAGGAGCGAGTTTTCGAAAGCGTGAGTGTTGGAATCGCCTTCTGCAACGAGTATTAGACGATATTTTCTCTATTTCAGTCAAGTTTTGTGGAAAACTCTCGAAATTCAAATAAAAATTCAGATTAGTGACTTTTGTATTGTATCTTGGCAGTTGGCGTGACTTACAAAATTTGAAAGATAACGGAATTTGAATTCATTTGATTCGAGAATTGAGTGGATCGGAGTTCAGTACTGACAACCACAAAACGAAAAATATAACTGAAAACAATGCTGTAATGAGTTTCATTAAAGCACTACTTTTAGTACTGTAATGAACTCATTACGATACTGAAATAGAGAAATAGAATTTAATGAATTAATCATAGATGATTTTTTGTATACACGGTGGAAAATGGAATCGTAGAAACTGAGGTTGTTGAGAATGAGGAGGCAGTTTAATGCTTTTATAGACTTTATTATCTCAATAAAACACAATTAAATAATGTGACAATCTTGAAGTCCATATAGATACTGGGAGATATAAAGGCAACATTTATCCAAATATTAGAGAAACATACTAAAATATCGTAATATGTTAAATTCTATGAAAGCTTTTTACAATAATCAATCTATATTACATGCACTTTATTCCTTTAGTAAGGTACGTTACAAATTTCAGGCCAAAATAACTATTACCTCTAACTTTAGTTTATAGTAAAAACACTGATTTAATTTAACATTAAAATCCATTTTGGTCCAACTTATTTTGTGGCAGGTTAACAATTAATTACTTTTAATGCAGTCAGTTTCTTCATTAAGTGCAGTCGAAAATTTCTCAGTA
>CM076614.1:9042071-9345561 GCA_038502775.1 Hippodamia convergens | reverse complement strand
AACCGATCAGTCTGAAGTTTATCCCTCTTAAATCTAACGCAATATCCGGGATTCAGTTAATGGACGTCATAAAACAATCACAAGAACGCCGTTACCTGCTAACGATCTCGTAAAAAAATCAGTTTTGCAAATATCTGGGAAAATAGTGAATATTAGTTCAACGTACCGAAACTTCAGCAGAGGAAAAGAACGCTGTTGGCTAAATGTTGAAGCGAATATTGATGCAACAACCTCAAGGCACTATAAAATATCGAGTTTTCGGTGAATATTTGCAAAAGACCCCCTCAAGAAATCAAATCTCGAAAATGATATGTCGACTGTCTCGTTAGCAGAATACCAAACGAAGATTCTCGAAAAGGACCAAATCTTCTTTAATTGATCTATGCGAACCTTTCGCAAGCTTGCGCGAGTTCCCAAGGGACAGACTAAGGAGAATCCAGCACTATAATCCTCGAAAATTTCGTGAGGCTCGAAAAAAGAACTACGGGTGTTAAATGTTCACAAAAACATTTGGACTAAAAGCACGAACGGCTAGATGCTAATTTGCATTTTGAAAACATTTGACAATATCGAAGATACTTGTATAAACATCACACTTTTAATTTGTCTCTATTTTTCTAGTTTATTAGTCACATAGAATAAAGTTTTTTTTTCTAATCTATTCTAGTGAATTTAGGATTGAATATTAAAATCTTGTAAATATCCACACCTCCGCTACATATTGACATGAACTATTCCAGTCTTATAGATATACAGTTAACTACGACTACAAACCGAAGAAAAGAAAATTAACACAAATTACCAAGGCTCGAAATGCAAAATTAACAATTCCATTACAATTTATTGAAGGCAAAAAATATCTAACTTTACCGTTTGGTTCTCCAATTTATTAAATACAACTTATAACAAAACTTTATCCACTTAAAAAAATGTTTCCATCAATTAATTTTCTTAGTACATCTTCTTTATTTTTAGTAACTCCATTTAATGATCCTGAATTACATCTAACCACTACCAATTAACATATTTTAATAAGCGTTTCTAGCGATTATATAAATATATAGTGGTAACTTAAAAATAACCATCCCAAAAATTATATATACATATGAAATTATAAGGCGGAGCTTCTTCAATCTTTTTTTTGATTTTTCATATTCGCAAGATTCTCGAGAACCTTGAAAATTCTTGCAGCTTTAGTGCTTTTATCGGTGAGGAACCATTTGTTCCTCCTGTATTATTGCGGATAAATGGAGAACAGTATTTAACGATTATCAGGAACAATTAAAATTAACTCAGACATTATTTACAAATCTATAAAAACCATTTCCCTGCGTTGAAAACGAAAAAATTACAAGTGAAATTTACATTACAAAAATTTAAATTCGTTGCCTAAAACAATCAAACATCCTGAATCATCTAAAAAATTTAATTTGACGAGTCAAGCATCTATTTTACATATATTTAAAACCCTGTGCATTGGAGAGATTGGAGAATAAAATATTAAAGTTAATATCTACAGTATTGTTCTGTTGATAAGGCAATATATAAGTCTATATAATATATTCATGTACTAACAGCTGTTAAAAAAGATAAAAGGATTAGAATAGCACACACAAAAATATCTGATTAAATAAGTTACAAACTTCTCGATTAAGATCGAGACAAATTCCAATACTTCCTTTATTTTAACGGCGATAACTTTAAACTGTCCGCGAACGCGAAATTAATGAATTAACCAGTTCGAGGAATCCCAACTGATCAAAAAAATGGCTTGACGAGCAACTTTAATACTTTGATATGTCCTTCATCTTTTTAATTGAGTTTCTTGATCAGCGAAGACCTGGGATGCTGTGTAAAGAGACAATGAAAAACTATATACAAATTCATCACAGAAAATTTCCGCATCAACAGACATCCTTCGCGCATTTTTTACGTATCCGAAGAGACGGTTGAGCGTTAAACAAAGTTTTACTCGAGGAACTCATTTGTAAGAAATTCTATACAATCGGGGATTATTATCCGAAATTATAAGCAGAACAGTTGATTGCTAGTATTGTTCAGTAATCGTCTCACTTTTTCTATTCTACACAATCCAAAAAATATTATTCATTTGTACAATTACCAGATTACTAAACATGAAACCGCTACTGAGATATAAAAACCATCTAAACTAAGCTCGGAGGTTGATGTCGGGAAACACTAAAATTTAAAAAAAGGCTGGGAAATTCTCGCAAGAAACAAACTCAAACCATTCAGTACTCTCTTAAGTACGTTTTAAAGTAAAAAATTTCACAAAAAAAAAAACAAGACTTGGAGGTTCTAGATGGAAATAGAAAAAATTCAACCATGTCGGGAAACACTTAAATTAAAAGAAAGGCTGGGAAATTCTCACTCGAAACAAATTCTCACTCGAAACAAATTCAAACCATTCAGTACACTCTTAGGTACGTATATAAGTAAAAATTTTAAAGAAAAAAAATCAAGACTTGGATGTTTTAGATGGAAATAGAAAAAATTCAACCAAGTTTTGTCTGGAAACACTAAAATTCAAAAAAAGGCTAGGAAATTCTCACACGAAATAAATTCAAACCATTCAGTACTCTCTTAAGTACGTATTTGTAAACAAAATTCAAAGAAAAAAATCAAAACTTGGAAGTTTTAGACGGAAATAGAAAAAATTCAACCAACTCTTGTCGGGAAACACTAAAATTTAAAAAAGGCTGGGAAATTCTCACTCCAAACAAACTCAAACCATTCAGTACTCTCTCAAGTACGTATTAAAGAAAAAATGTTGAAGAAAACAATCAAGACTTGGAAGCTTTAGACGGAAATAAAAAAAATTCTTCACACTGAAATATCGCGTTTTAAACTTCTTCAAATCAACTATTACCACCTAAAAACTCCATGTCGATGCTCGGATACGACATCCTATATATACAAGGGGCGCAAGTAAACTTCGTAACTATACGAGACACAAAAAATGAAATCACACTATTCCTTTTTTAAGACAAATTAGTTCAATTTTCGTGTTTTTTAATTCGTTTGAAATAAAAAACAAAGATAACTCGAACAATTTTGCACCTCATTTAGTTACAAATTCAATTAATACTTGAGAAAAAAAAACTTATCGAGGAAGACTGAAAAGAATCACGAGAAAAATTATGAAAGAATCTCCAACAAACGGAAGACCTGATTTCAGTGTTTCGGAACATTAACCCGGAGGATATATATGTATAAATATGTACAATAAACCTACCATTAATTCTTTTTAATTATCACAACTATATTATGCCGACAACTCTATTGACGTCGAAGAAAAGGATCAACAACATTTTCTGAGAAAACATGCGGTGCGTATTGTAAACGTCAAACATAGAGCCTACGCACTAGAGTCAAGAATACAGGCACATCAATATTGAAACCTTCCTGGAATCGCACTAAAAATCATCTCAATATAATATTCACACTCGATTAAAGCAACAAAAACAAATCGTTAAGTCGGATCCAAACTCGATAAAAGTAATCCTTGAAAAAAAAGCTATAAATGAACGTAATTATTAAAAGAAAAAAAAAATAAGGCTAGCTTTTAGCTTTGTTACGGACAACGATACTTTTCAAACAAACCGAAATCGTGGAAATAAATATTGAAACCTCTACTAACTGGAATTAATGAACTATGTACAAAGAAAAACAAAAAGAAACTCACTATAAAACTAGTGACCGAAAAATGCGCTTCTTCGATAAGGCAGTTTAAAAGTTGAATATTGTGGCGTTGCGGAAAAACATACAGTAGTGCACCTCGACCCTACTGAATTTCAACTAAATTAAGCTAATACTAATCTCAAAACAAACTCCAGCGAATAGCTCCACTGCGGAACACCCTGTATGCCATTTTCATAGTAGACCCCTAAAAACCCATAAACTATTAACACAATAAGTTATAATAAGCAAACTAACCTCAACTTACCAGCGATACAAGAATAAAAAAGTGCGGAGAAAGGAAAACCAGTTAAAAAGACAACACAAAGATTAAATTTGACTAGAAACGAAATACAAGAACCTCGAATCCTCAGGCACGACTAGCAAGTTTCTAAAACGGAATTACGATTGAATTTCGAAAAGTTTTTCAAGTCCTCTAACTGGCGTTCATCCTTTCAACAATATACAAACTGTCTACGATAGTCGTGTTATATAATGACAACTAACAAGGATTGCACAAACATTACATTAGGAGTCGAGAAACATTATCTAAAATAAAAAACGACAAAGAGGATCGATCCGAAACGAAGAAAAATAAAGCAAAGTAAATCAACGTTTACAATAAAAAACGATTGATTAGAATCGAACAGTCGATTTAATCAATGTTTTAGTAAAACCTAAACTTCCTAAAGCTCGGAAGGACCCTCTTTGTCTGACATTCCGACATCGAAATCTCTAATAATGTCGTTTCGGAGTGTTTTCTCATTCTGCGAACCAGAGGCTGGTGGGTTGAAACTGCCTGGTCTTGCTGGGCTCAGGGGGGGGCGAATCCGTAGGGGGCTGCGGCCACCTGAGCGTGGGAGGGGAACTGCATATGGGCAGGCAACGGGTGTGTGGCATGGCTCGCTAGGACAGGCCTAGCACTAGCGTGGTGCGCCGGTGGCGGTATTGCTCGGCTGTTGAAGAAAATAGCAATCATCATATTGAAAAAGTCATCCAAGAATCCTAACCTTCACCACTACAATCCCAGAAAACAAGGATATGGTCCGTATACCACCTGTCACCTGTCAAAATGACAGAAGGTTTAATTGACAAGTGACGCTAGAGGTTAGGATACCACCTCCTAAGGCATTCGAAATATACAGACCATACCCTATTTGAACACTCCGTTTTGATTTATTCTTCGTTCAAATGCTTTTTTTCGTATAGGATAATTGTCACCTTCACAGTTTTTTAGAGTATTGAATCTTTCCAGGTTTAACCTAAGTGACGTTTCTTTTCAAATTTCGAAAAAACTCGACTCATTCATCGAGATGAACAATTTTTATTCGTAATTGTCAAACCAAACACCAAACGATGAAATAAGATAGGATGAGGGGATACCCATTTAAAAATCGTTTATTTGCAGATGCTACTCTATACACATATAAATTTTACACCAAGCATACATAAACTGCGTCAAAAGACGTCGCAACAACTAAAACATCATAAAATTGATGCATTAAAAAAAAAATCTTGTTGCGACAACTTTTGAAACTGTATTCTTTGGAGAAACCCAACCATTTTCTTCATATCAGAGTTGAGTGGAAATGTGGACGCTTATTTGACAGATTTAAGAATTTCGTACAAACTGTTATTGTAATTCCTCCAAAAAATCACAAAACATGAAATTTACACCTCAGAGATATGAAAATAACACTCATTTACAGCTATTTATAGTTAATACAGGTATTAATGGCATGCTTCGATGACGAAAATGATGAATATCTATTGAAATATTTTCCTGAAAACTTAATATGGGTTTTCTCTCCCAGTCTCTGAAACAAGAAAGAATTAGAAATTTTTTTTTAATAATATAAGAAAGGCCCCTGCGTAAAAATTTTGAGCACTAATTTGTCAGGGGCCAAAACTTTACGTGAAAAAATTGGTACCTAACAATGAACAGAAAGAAGGAGTCTGATTTAGACTCCGAAACGTTACGCTTAAGATTTCAAAGTGTTTTCATTTTCTTTCTGTTCATTGTTAGGCACCAATTTTTTCACGTAAAGTGCTCAAAATTTTTACGCAGGGGCCTTTCTTATATTTAAACAAAAATTTTCTAATTCTTTCTTGTTTCAGAGACTGGGAGAGAAAACCCATATTATGTTTTCAGGAAAATGATGAAGTTCTCAAGTACAACAATTGATTAACCTTATTAACAAGTTAATTCTGGTCCAACTAAAATCTAACATTAGATAAGACAGTGTTTCTCTTTTATCCAAAATTTATCATCCTAATTTTAATCACCTTTTCAAGAGATGAATTTAACTGAATTTAGGTTAGATGAGGTTATCCCAAGTGTCAGATTTTAGTTAGACAAGAGTAAAGATGAGGATTATTCAAGGAGTTGAGTTAAAGCGAAAAGATTAGCCAAAACAAAGTGACCCCCGAGAAAATTTGAGTGGATAGTGAAAGCCAAATAATTAAAAGATCTAACCACAAAATAATATTTATTCAACTCATGGTCTAAATATTCACCAAAAAAACATTTGTAAGCATCGGTTACAAACTTCGAAATGAGAAAAATATTTACACATTAAATATTAAATAAACTCAACAAACTGAAAAACAATATCAGCCTTAACCATAACAAATCACTGTCAAATTTAGAAAAAAGTGTTTCCTGTATTAAGCTTTCGTTTTTTCGCAGGCACACTGAAAGAAAAAAACGACAGTAGGATTTAGAAGAACAAAGTATGTTTAAATCAGATAGAACATTGCACAATTCAATCTAGAAAACAAAATATATCTCTTCTTTGTTTGTTTTGAAAAAAAAAAATACTTATCTCTTGCCGGTATCGAAGGAAAAGGAATTGAAACATTTCGAGAAGTAAGAACAATAGCTGCACCAAGCACAAGCAATTTAAGTGTGAAAACCTCGACCGATAATGAAATTACCAAAGGAAACAAGCAAATCTACAGAAAAAAAAAAGAAAGAAAATAGTAAACATGTATCTTACCCAGCAGGTGCTACTTGGTGGGTGGTAGGTATATAGGCAGGTTGGGTCGTGGTTACATAAACTGGTCGACGGTATAGCTCTGTCTGATGGTACAGAGGCTGCCCAGCTGCTGCTAATGGGTGTTGGGGTGACAACCTTGGGGCGCCACTCAAGGGTTGAGGCGACAGGTGGGAGTTGCTGTGCCTTTAAAACATCTTAAGTTAACCGAAAGCCCACCACGAAAGTTTTAAAACAATTTAGAGTCTCCACGAAGAAGTTTAAAAAAAGAAATTATGACTTTAACGACCTTTCAGACGTCTATAACAAAGTTTTAAGACTTTAACGAAGACTTAAAAAAGATTCTCTACCTGTAGGACTGGTGGATGGTCTGCGACGGTCCCCAGTTCTTTCCCGGGCCAACAGATGCTCCCTGCCGATCGTCAGGGTGTCCCTGGACGTGTGGGCCGCCGGTGGCTGGATGTACTCCTTGTGGCTGGAGCTGGGATGCTGTAGTCCCTCAGGCTGACCGCGGAACAGCGGAGTGACGTCTGTGCGAACTACCGTTGCCGCAGTTGCCGTGCGAGTTGGTGTTGTGGGCTGTAGGGGGCGCCCACGACACTCTCTTGTCGTTGCTGCAAGCACAACGTCGGTCAGTTATACTTTTCCAGGTTATGTCGAAGATAGAACGTCAAATATGCTTCTTTTTTGACAGAACTGACATCTCTACTGTCAAAACAAGATCTTTTCATCCCCCTTTGACATCCGATAGTTAGAACTCGAAATTCTTCAGCAACCATCAAATAATGAAGAGTTAAAGCACTTTATGTCGATCCTAAACCAATTACGAATGAAATACTTGAGTTTCTACTTTTCTAGACTAATAATTAAGTCAAATATGATACTATCTTGACAGAACTGACATCTGTCTCTGTCAAAACGAGTTCTTTTCATCCCCCTTTGACATCCGAACGTTAAAACCAAAAATTCTGCAGCAGCTACCAAATAATAGCGAATTAATGCACTTTATGTCGATCCTGAACCAATTACGAATGAATTACTTGAGTTTCTACTTTTCTAGGCTAATAATTAGGTCAATTATGATACTTTTTTGACAGTACCGACATCTGTCTCTGCCAAAACGAGTTCTTTTCATCCCCCCTTTGACATCCGATCGTTAAAACTCGAAATTCTTCAGCAACTACCAAATAATAAAGAGTTAAAGCACTTCATGCCGATTCTGAACCAATTAAGAATGAATTACTTGAGTTTCTACTTTTCTAGACTAATAATTAGGTCAAATATGATACTTTCTTGACAGAACTGACATCTGTCTCTGTCAAAACGAGTTCTTTTCATCCCCCCTTTGACATCCGATCGTAAAAACTCGAAATTCTTCAGCAACTACGAAATAATAAAGAATTAAAGCACTCAATGTCGATCCTGGACCAATTAAGAATGAATTACTTGAGTTTCTACTTTTCTAGACTCGAAATTCTTCAGCAACTACGAAATAATAAAGAGTTAAAGCACTCAATGTCGATCCTGGACCAATTACGAATGAATTACTTGAGTTTCTACTTTTCTAGACTAATAATTATGTTAAGTCAAACGTAGAACATCGAATATGCTACTTTTTTGACAGATTTGACATCTTTTTACTGTCGAAACGAGATCTTTTCTTTCCCCTCTGTAACATTCGATCGTTAAAACTCGAAATTCATCAGCAACTATCAAATGATAGCGAATAAATGCACTATGTTTGACATAATTATGTTAAGTCAAACGTAGAACGTCAAATATGCAACTTTTTTGACAGATTTGACATCTGTCTACTGTCAAAACGAGTTCTTTTCATCCCCCTTTGAAATCCGATCGTTAAAACCAGAAAATCTTCAGAAACAACCAAATTAATGCACTTTATTTCGAGATCAAATACCTGGATGAAGATCCGGAGTACCCGGCGTGTTCTTGGCCCCCGTAGTGATAATTCTGATGATTGGAGGCTGCAGGCACGTCCTTGCAGGCCGAGGTGCACTGCTGGTCGTACTCGTTTCTGTACTCGCACGGTTCTTGCTTGGGTGGAACGTTCAGAATGCACTCCGACTGAGCCTTGGCCAGCAACCTCTTCTTTTGCGAAGCGGGGGCCTGGTAACTGTTGGCAGACGACACCACCGGTGCGTTTGAGGACTGCGAGCAGAAGGAGTGGGAGGAGTTGGGCTCGTTCTTCACCACCTGAAGATGAGGCTGTTGCTGTTGATGGTGATTGTACTGCCCGTGGTGCTGCTGATTGTGGTGCGGCTGGAAAAGGGGGAAAATGGAAGGTTCCGTGTCTGTCTCGAACTCCTTGAAACTCACCTTGGTAGAGCTCCTCTCTTCGTTATCACTGTCACCAACAGAAACGCAACTGATCACGTTCTTTCGGTGATTATGGTGTTGTTGCTGTTGGACCTGGTGGTGACCACTCATAGTCTGCGAATGCCGGTTTGTCCCCGCTTTCTTGCCTGGGGGAACCTCCTCCTCGCTATCGGATATAGTTATCACGGATACAGAAGGAGAAGGAGTATCCCGGATGGTGATCGTGTGTTGTCTAGAACCTCCTGCAGCCTGATGGTAAGCCTGTCGATGGTCATGCTCGTTCTGTCAAAGAAAATACGTTGACATAACGATAATTTGACGTTTGACAGCGACGTCAACGTCAAAACTGTCAAAATTTGAAGGTTAAACTAACCTGATTCTGTGGTTGGGCTGTTTGGTGCCACTGCAAGCCTCCGGGACTGTGATTCCTTCTGCTACCGCTAGGCAGGTAAGGGTTGATAGGATCTCCCGGAGGTGAACTTTCCTTCACGCGTTTCTTGACAGGACTCAACTGGGTCTGTTCCTTCTTGTCGTGGGTTCGATGGTGAGACGGAATCTGAAAGAATATATAAGTCTATATAATATATTCATGTACTTACAGCTGTTAAAAAAGATAAAAGGATTAGAATAGCCACACAAAAATATCTGATTAAATAAGTTACAAACTTCTTGATTAAGATCGAGACAAATTCCAATACTTCCTTTATTTAAACGGCGATAACTTTAAACTGTCCGCGAACGCGAAATTAATGAATTAACCAGTTCGAGGAATCCCAACTGATCAAAAAAATGGCTTGACGAGCAACTTTAATACTTTGATATGTCCTTCATCTTTTTAATTGAGTTTCTTGATCAGCGAAGACCTGGGATGCTGTGTAAAGAGACAATGAAAACTATATACAAATTCATCACAGAAAATTTCCGCATCAACAGACATCCTTCGCGCATTTTTTACGTATCCGAAGAGACGGTTGAGCGTTGAACAAAGTTTTACTCGAGGAACTCATTTGTAAGAAATTCTATACAGTCGGGGATTATTATCCGAAATTATAAGCAGAACAGTTGATTGCTAGTATTGTTCAGTAATCGTCTCACTTTTTCTATTCTACACAATTCAAAAATATTATTCATTTGTACAATTACCAGATTACTAAACATGAAACCGCTACTGAGATATAAAAACCATCTAAACTAAGCTCGGAGGTTGATGTCGGGAAACACTAAAATTTGAAAAAGGCTGGGAAATTCTCGCAAGAAACAAACTCGAACCATTCAGTACTCTCTTAAGTACGTATTGAAGTAAAAATTTCAAAAAAAAATCAAGACTTGGAGGTTTTAGATGGAAATAGAAAAAATTCAACCATGTCGAGAAACACTAAAATAAAAAAAAAGGCTGGGAAATTCTCACTCGAAACAAACTCCAACCATTCAGTACTCTCTCAAGTTCATATTAAAGAAAAAATCTTAAAGAAAACAATCAAGACTTGGAAGTTTTAGACGGAAATAAAAAAATTCTACAACCTTTATTGGTACGTCTACTCACCATCAGATGGTGCTGCAAGTGATGCGAACCGCTCTGCTGCATGTGGTGGTTCTTCGAGCTCCTCTTGCTCGAGTTCCACGAAGAAGAGGCGTGATCCACTATGCCCGAGTTGTAAACTTCCGCTGCCACGTCCACAGGAAACACAGGACGCTGTTCCTGAAGAATGGCCGAGGAGTCAACGAGGAGGGGACGCCCCCACTCGGCCTCAGAAAGCAGAGGTTGCTGGATGGTGGTATGGGGTGGAGGCAGCTGCTGCCACGAAGACACTATCGCCATCTGTTGGCGGCTAGTGGGCCACGTAGTTTGCACGGCGTTCTGCGAAAAACGGGGTAATTAATTATAAAGTACCTTGCCCAAATGTATTTTTTTTTTAAATATTTTTTTTTGATCTTGAGGTTGTAACACTCTAGAATCTTCGCAGTACAAAGAAAGAAAATTAGACTGCTACCTAACTTTTAGATAACCGGCTGCCCTTCAATCGGAGAGTGGGTGTGGGTGAAATACAGTTGAAATTTTTGAGCGCCACGATAGTTTGATTTTCCACCGGTTACCTCGTTCATCGAATTACTCAGTAAACCACAAAATCCAAGTAATGATACAAATGATATATGGGAGATAGTAGGTAGAAGAAAAGTTTTCGGAGTGAACTTTCTGTCAAATGTATACTGAAATGGCTCAGAGGGTTTAACAAAGTTAAATGCAGAACTCTGACGGCAAATATATGATGGTAATAAAGTAAATATTTAGAAAAACAATATGAAAAGTCGACGTATAAAGTTATATGTGCTTTACAGTTAACAGTACAAAATTATATTGTATATTCTAATAATTAAATGTGATTAATATGAAAAGGAATTTGCAATAATCCTTGGAATGTTTCAAACTCCAATTCAAATCAAGAAAGTAATTTAAATTGTCTGGATCTGACCTGAATATATCTCCAAGAATAGGAAGTAGGTATACGCTAGTTCTATAAGATTCCACTGTCCTCTAAAATTAGACTTGTCTGCATTCGAAGTACTCCGGGTATGTTTGACAATCTCAGGAAGGTAAATCCAGGTAATGTTCGAATAACGAAACGTAGAAGATAGAACAAACGATGTAGAAGTGAAAGAAAAAGGCCTCCTGCAAGCATCATTGTCGATTAAGGCATTGTTGAGTGAAAATTTGAATTATCTACTCACTGGATGTTATGCGGCCTTTTGAAAAGTTTTCCAATGCTCTAATCCGAATTAATTGAATATGAAAGGCAAAATAGGTAATTCAGTAACGTAGATTTGCACTTCCAATAATATTTGGCAACTTTACGTAGCTTGAATCCGCTAAATGCGACAAGAAATATCTCGCTTATCATAAAGGGAAACTCATAATGATGGATCGACAAAGAAGAAAGCAGGAAAAACCCAAAAAAGTCTTCAGGACATATGCGGCTGATTGAGCCCGATACGCATTATTTCGAACCGCGAAATGAATGAAAATAAAGCGCTGCAATTTCGTCAGGAACCAGTGGCGGTTCCTGAATTTTTTCTTCAATAACAAAATGAATCTTACCTAACCTAACTTGAATGCGGATCGATGTTTTCATTTTTTATCCAATTTTTCTTTTAATTAAAAAATTTTTTATTTTTAATTTTTGGTAGAGAAAATGAACCTAATCTAACATAACCTAACCTTTTTAAACCAAACTATATAAGACCTTATCAGAGCCGTATCCGGTAAATGGAGTATATTCATGAGTTTCATTTATTTTTTTTCTCGAAAATTACTGCCTTCCCAGAGCCGTAATTGAGACTGTAGTATCAGGAAGTCCTATAGATTCACCGTGCAGAATATTTTCAAAATCAGTGACGGGGCCTATACTGCCGTGTTAATTGAAAAGGGCATATCTGCAAAAAAGCAATGTTCAAATCCAAAACTAATTTGTCGATTTAATCAAGAACATAAGCTTACAGAAATAAATTCGAAATATATTCAGGAGGTTAATTCAAACTCTGAAATGTCAAATGTGTTTTCAATCAACACCAACCTAAATCCTAGAAGTCAAAAGTTACTGATGGGATATTACCAACATATTTTCGAGATTTCACAGCCGCCCGAGATGCCAATCATTTTGAAACGGACTATAGTATAAAATTCATAATAACCAAAAACGGTCCGTTCGAACTACCGGAACCCTTCGACCCTTAAACTGTCAAACAAACGTCAATACTCACTGTCAAAAGCATCTGACGTCCGCTCGGCTCCACCACGCTGACAGGCACATACTGCTGCTGCCCGGTCTGGCCCAATATGGGAGGCTGTATCTGTATCTGCGGCTGTTGGACAACAGTGACGTGCTTCGCGGGCGACCCCCCCATGCCCTGATACCCCGCCGGACACAGGATGCTCGACACCAGCTGGTGCTGGAAGGGATCGGCCCTGGAGCCGGTCGCGTACTGTCTTCCGACAGCCCTGCCGTTGTAGATCTGATACTGGAAAGGGAGGCATAAGGAGATTCCCTCACCGATCGAGCAATCGTACGAGCTTACCAAATTGTCGTAACCAGATCGGTCTCGGACGAGCCTCTGGACCTGGTTAGTCAACTGGTTGTTGATGGTGAAGGTCACGTTGCCGTTGGAGCTGGGCACGAAATTGGCGACGAGAGATGGCGCCTGCTGCGCTTGCTGGTGATGGCTGGTATTCGAGGAACTGTTGAAGTCGTTTCTTCGACATACCTGAAGCAAACAACCCAACTATAACCTATCGATCTCTTTTGAAACATGGATGAATTCAAAATAGTAATCATCGAAATGAATACCATTTTCAATTCCCAGGCTCAGAGATCTTTTTATACCGAAACCGGTATATCTCTCATCTCAGTGACAAAATCTAATATCATTTTTACAAAGAATGAATTGGAGATAAGTGAAAATTGTTTTTTTCTTTTTTTGTGTTATTATTAGATGTAACTACTGGTTGAATAAACGTCATAATTATTATTATTATATATTAATTATTATTTCTCAAAACCAAGTTCGACGGCTTATTAGGCGTTTCTGGAGAACTGGACCTATTTGATATCTGAAAATTGGGATTATATCATTGTTTGACTGTATCTACCGATCTAAAATGTTCTTGAAGCCTGACCACTTTCAGTTATACAGGGAATGAAAAAAAAATTTTAAATTTTTTTGTTTTTTCGAATTTGATAGAGTATGCAATTCTGAATACATTCGTGTTCAAATAGTTGCATTCGTCGAAATACTTTCCAAAATATCGAGAAAAAACTGAAGAAAAAAGGTAGATAAGTGTATTCGGTATTATATTTGTTATTCCTAACCTAGATATCGCAAGCACAAACTGTTTTCACATTTTCGAAGGCGAAGAATGTGGAACAATTGTACATTTTCAGAATTTTGAAAAACCCGTCACAGGGTGTTCCAAATGTTGGTTCAAAAATTGGGATCAATATTGACCCATAACTTTCGTTTTTCAAATTAGAACCGTATTTTTTTATGATTGCGTTGGATTGTGCGAAGAAAAATGATGATAATGTTCCAACATGTTGATGCTCCTAAAATTACTATTTCTTGAGTTATTTAGAATTTTCTGTTTCCATTCATGAAATCTGTTTCACATCAACAATGATAAATGAATTCAGAAAAGAGGAAGTCACTAGTGAGTTATTTGAGTAATTTATCTTTTATGACCAAGGTCATTGTTGATATGAAACAGATTCTATGAAATTGACGGTACGTACGACATGAAATCCTGAATTACTCAAGAATTAATAATTTTAGGAGAATTAACATGTTGGAACATTATCATCATTTTTCTTCACAGAATCCAACGCAATAATAAACAAATAGGGTTCTTATTTGAAAAACGAAAGTTATGAGCCAATTTTGATCCCAATTTTTGAACCAATATTCAGAACACCCTGTGACGGGTTATTCAAAATTCTGAAATTGTACAATATTTCCACAGTCTTAGCCTTCAAAAATGTGAAAACAGTTTGTGCTTACGATACCTAGGTTAGGAATAACAAACATAATACCGAATACACTTATCTCCCTTTTTTCTTCCGTTTTTTCTCGATACTTTGGAACGTATTTCGACGAATGCGAAGATTTGAGTACGAATGTATTAAGAATTGCATACTCTATCAAATTCGAAAACAAAAAAACAATAAACAAAATTTATTTTTCACTCCCTGTATAACTGAAAGTGGTCAGGCTCCAAGAATATTTTAGATCGGTAGATAATGTCAAACAATAATATAATCCCAATCTTCAGATTTCAAATAAGTCCAGTTCCCCAGAAACGCTTAATAGGCCGTAGAACTTGGTTAACCCTGTATAAGAGTAAATAAACGTACCTCCATCATTTGAACACTGGCCTTAACATTATTACAATGGGCGTAATCAACTAAATGGGCTAATCGGACAAACGGATGATTCAGAGCCTCTCCTGGGGTGGTACGACGCTCCTAAACCAAACAATGCAATCAATTCAAAACTTTTTCGCTTTTAAACTACACTACGCAAAAAAATTAACGCACCTTCTGAAAATCTCAATTTTAATGAAAGTTAACTCTACATTGACTTTATAACTTATTTTTTTATGTTCTCTCGGGAAGGTTTTGAACGAAACAAGACACATTAAATGGAAGAAAAATTCAGGATTTCACCGAATCTTATGTGAAAGAAGAGAAATGAACAATTTTCAAAATACTGAAATGCTGATAAGTGATTTAATACTTGGTATTTTCACCCTTGCGTTAGTTAAAGCTCGGCAACGACGGTTCATACTCAAAACAAGTGATCTTAAAATGTTCTGATCTAATCCTTCCCAGATTTCTCTGAGTTGGATTCCTAAGTCATTAAGAGTAGCTGGATGATTTTCTGAACTTCTCAGCCTTCTATTGAGGTTGTCCCAAACCTGCTCCATCGGATTGAAATATTGACTTCTTGCTGGCCATTCCATTCGAGAGACTTCAACCTCTTCAAGGTACTCCTGAACGATGCGCGCACGATGGGGTTTGGCTTTATCGTCCATAAAAATGAAATTTTCACCAATGTATGGGGCAAATGGCACTACATGCTCTTCAAGAATGTTCCTTATATACTTATCAGCATTCATAGCTCCATTATCAACGACCACTAGGTCTGTGCGAGCAGTCAAAGATATTCCACCCCTTACCATAATCGATCCTCCCCCGAAACCAGTAGTATTCAGGAAATTGCACCGAGCATATCTTTCATGTGGACGTCTGTATACAAGGGAACGTCGATCACAATGGTAGAGGCAGAATCTAGACTCATCTGTGAAGAGAACTCTTTCCCAATCGGCCTCTTCCCAATGGATATGCTCTCTCGCAAAATCCAAACGCGCCCTTCGATGGGCTGGGGTAAGAGCTGGGCCTCTTGCCGCGACACGAGGCCTTGAATCATATTCTCTCAGGCGATTTCTTATTGTCCGAGTGCTAATTCGCACCCCATAAGTTTGCTGAAGCTGATTTCGAAAGAGGCGAGCGGTTGCAAACCGTTGTCTCAACGAAGAAACTCTCAAGTAACGTTCTTGAATGGCTGTTGTTACCCGTGTTCTACCCTGTCCTGGTCTTCGGACATTCATACCTGTCTCCCTGAATCGCTGCAACATTCTGGACACACTTGTATGGGAAACTCCAAACCTTTCTGCAATTCTTGTGTATGTCCACCCTTCTTCTCGCAAAACTACCGTTTGGGCACATTCTCTGGGTCAAATTGCGTGTTTCGAATAGCGATCGAGTGTAGAAAATCAAACAAAAAAAACTATTGATCACTAGAATTGATCGAGAACAACTGATTTTAGAATGGAGCCAATACATTCAAAATCTGATAATATCATCTTTTTTCATTCCTGCTGGGAAAAAACATCTGTATTGAAGAAAAACGTTGAAAGTGGATAACATATGCATGCATAATTCCGATAAGAATAATTATCATTGAGAACACCTTCAGTTGTAGAACAACTTCGAGATTTCCATAATGTGCGTTAATTTTTTTGCGCAGTGTAGTTCAAACTAAATTCCTTCATCCCAACCTACTAACCTGATCCATAGTGAGCATCCTTTTCAGCAGATCGATAAACTCCTTCCGATCTACCTTTTCCGCAAGCAACTGACCACCTTCAAGGTCAGTGGGCACATTCACCTGCCCGATGTCGTCCAGACAGTTGAAGATGTACTTCCTTGCTTCCTTCGACTTTATCCCCGTCTCAGCCTCGTGCTCTTCGGGCGTCTTCAAACGCCAGAATGGATACGTGCTATCCATGTCGCGATAGAAGAATTTAGTCGTTTTCGATGCATTGTTCAGCATGTGCTCTGTAGGGAGACCTGCGGAGAGAAGAGTGTCAATTGTCACCTGTCAACGTCACCTGTCAATGTCACTCGTCATGTATAAATGTCACCACAGCCTTCTGAAGTACAAGCCAGGAACAAGGAAATTCGGCAACGTCGCACGTGGGCCTACTGAAGAATTGATATTCAGTAGAGTTTTGTTTATAGTGTAGGTACGTGTTTGGATTGTGTTGAAAAATTGTAGTGTTTGTAAGTTTTAGTGAAGTGCAATGAGAGTTTCGTCTGATTTTCTTCACTAACTTGAATCATCTACTGGATAGGTTGGAGGTTAGGTTAGGATTTCAATTGCGATGAAAATAGTTCCGATAATCATAGGAAATTAATTTCAGAGGTTTGTTCATTTCAGATTCATATTATTTGCAAAATAGCGACATGGATAACTCCGCCAAAATTTATGTTTCAGAATATGCTGCTCCTTGGATCAGCAGCTGAGACTTGCAGGTGTGGAACGAATGCGAAATCAATTTCAAATTCACTTTGTTTGGTTTTTGCAAATTTACTCTTAAACAATTTCGTAAATAATAACAATAATATGATTAATGTCGAGCAAACGGAGAAGAAAAAACACTTGGGAGATAGGAAAAAGTTACCATTACCCAAAGATAGAAAATTATCATCCTTAGAATGAAACTGTCTAACTTTTCATACATATATGCATTTCCGTTTCTATTGCATATCATTTTTATGTTGAAAATTTCAATATTTGTTGTGTAAACATCTTATATCCATTTATTTTCACATTTACTTGGATGTCTACATATATTGAGTTTATAATAATGTTGAGAATACTACTTGTTTTGTTCACGTAGAGAATTTAATTTGATTTTTTTTGGCAAGAGTTAGCCCTACACCTTCCCGTGGTTTCTGCTGAACAATGAATTGAATATGCAATTCTCTTCCTAACTTTCAATTCAGAGAATTACCTTTTAATTCCAACCAAGATTCGAGCACAATCGTGAGATTTTTTAATATTAGTAATTAACGGTTCTGCCTCGAATTCAATTCCATTCTATCCACTCCACCCTTATGTCGTTCGATATCTTTCTGTTACTTTTCAGAAAATGATCCAACAACTTTACAAATTAAATGAATTGGGATGTCCTGAACATCTTATTTGGATAATAAGAAACTACCTGATGGGCCGTACTGTACAAATTCGCGTAAACAACTACCTGTCTTCCATTTTCTCAAGCAAGCAAGGAGTTCCACAAGGATCCCCCCTGTCGACTCTGCTCAGCAAGGTGTACTGTTACGATATTTGTAATGAAGATACTCCCCTCTTCAATAGAAACCTATATGTATTGCAGTTTGCGGATGATACAGCCCTTATTTCACACAACAAGTCGTTGGTGAACACTATTAACTGTCTACAGCAACTATTGGACAGCACAGTGACGTGGTTCAATACTTGGAGATTAGAAATAAACCCAGAGAAGTCGCAATTCATAATCTTCAATCACAAGATTACACCGAACTCTCCAAAATTGAAGATAAGAAGAAAGAATATCGTCTCACAAAACTGCATAAAATATTTAGGTGTAAATATAGACCACAAATTGAGCTTCAGAACAAATGCTCTCAACAACAAGCAAAAATGCATCACCAGAAGCAAGCATTTCCGCAGTCTGACCTTTAAAAACTCAGGAATCAGCATAAAAACTGCTGCACATATCTATAAGTCTATATGTCGGCCACTTTTGGAATACTGCCACCCAATATACCTGTCATAGAATAAAAACACCAAGAAAATTCTCCAGACCGCAGAAACCACCTCTCTCAGAGCCATCACCAAAATGCGACATCCAATGAATGAACTCTTCAACCCCTCCAACAAACTTCTGTACGAAAAAACAAATATCGAACCGATCGAACAACGCCTCAACGATCTGTCGACAAAATTTCGCAGAAAGAAGAGAACATACAAATCTTGAGAGAATTTTGCACTAACAGGACCGAGAATACAAGTTCACACAGAAAATACCCTCTGAATACCATATGGGAAATTATTCAAACTCTACAAAAATAGATTCAAAGTTACTAATGTTTTTTTTTTTTGTAAAATATTGTTGCTCACTTATTCGCCAAATAATTTTTTTAAATTATCAATAATTTCTCTTTTGTAACCAGGCTGAAGGACCTCGGTCGATCGCCTTTTGGATCTTTTTCCAATAAAGAACGTTTATTATTATTATTATTAGTAATTAAGATATTCAATTTTTTGACTAAGTAGGGTCTTATGTTCTTATTTCTTCCAGCAAAAAATTCATTCGATCAATTTGCAAATGATTTGAATTCGAAATAAGATGATATCCCGCGCTACCGCATCGGACGAGTATACCTACGGTTTGCCTTCGCATACGGCGTTGCCAGACCTAGTTCCAGGCTATCTCTATAGGCGGCTGTAATGTCACCTGTCAACTGTCAATGTCACCTACCCTGCGTCTGGCTGATGTA
This sequence comes from Hippodamia convergens, assembly GCA_038502775.1. NCBI lineage: Eukaryota > Metazoa > Arthropoda > Insecta > Coleoptera > Coccinellidae > Hippodamia > Hippodamia convergens. The sequence continues at coordinate 9,326,153 of CM076614.1, read as the reverse complement.
TCTGATCTGGTCGTATTCGGAGCTCCCGGGATAGAGGGGCCACCCAAGGAAGAGCTCGGCGACGACGCAACCCAGCGACCACATGTCTATGGCCTCGCAGAAGGGCAGGCCTAGGATGATCTCTGGCGCCCTGTAGTACCTCGACTGGAGGTAGGTGTTGCAGACTGCCTTGCTCACGTGACTGGCACTGCCGAAATCGATCACCTTCACCCTGTACGGCTGTCGTACCGGATCCACCAGCATGATGTTCTCTGGTTTCAGGTCGGCGTGGATAAGCCCGAGTTGCTGCGGAAAAAAACATAGAGTTCATATTTCACTCCGACATTGCAAGAAGATATTCTCTCAGATCATTCGAGGTTAAGTCTCAACTAGAGATGATGAAGAACTCTAGGATCTTATGCATTAGACATAAGAATCGATTTCAAGCGAATAACCGGTTATCATTGGTATTTACCATCTGCATTCAAGCGCTTTTGGTCATTCAGACAGGCCATTCATTTGAAAAGGGCTATAACCAAGGGCATAACCAACAATAACTGCGGTATTTACCGGTTATTCGCTTGAAATCGATTTAAGTTTGATAAGTCAGAAACATATTGTGAGATAATTCGGTGTTGAAAAGTAATAACAATATAATGTTTCGTGGGATAGAAACACTAAGTAGGTGGCGAATCAAGAAAACTCTTCTTTAGTACTTTTACTCGAGCTTTCGGAATACTTTATTCCATCTTCAGGAGCTACAAAGAAATGAAAAAAGGGGGGATGAGCTAACAATCGCAAAAAGGTAAAATATCAAAAAGTTTTTTTACCTTGGTCTGAATTTTGTTCCAATGTTTGTTATCATGATTTTAATCTCCCTTTAGACCAAGGTAAAAAAACTTATATATATATATATATATATATATATATTCTTATGAAAAAGAGAGCTAAAATAATACAATAAATGTTGAAACAAAAAGTACCTAAGCTGAGGTGAAAAAAGAACGGGGTATCATAACATTCTTCGTATGATACTATAGAATCATACGATACTATCATCACTAGTATCGTACGATACTATACAGCCAGGGGAAAAACCTCAGCCGAAAAAACCTGTCTCCCCGTAAAAAAATAACATAAAATATTAAATATCAGGAAAATCTTGAAAGACATCAGTGTGATCATCTTCCTCGAATTGATCGATCTCAAAAATATCCATTAGAATCACATGATATTTTTGTGAAGGTAGAAGATAAAAGGATGAAGAGAAAAAGAAGAAGGGGAATGTCTGTTGTTGCCTTCGATAATTTTTGTTTTTGTTGCACGTCTGTTGATTTTTTTTCTTCGTTATTATTCCCATACACAAGGAAATTCCTTTCCATGGGATAATTTAAGGCTAACATTAATATACTGTTTTTATAATCGTTATGTTGTTGTGCTCATTGTGTGAGAATTTTGAAATTGCTCGAATGGTGGAACTATATTCCTTTTGTTTATTTTGCTGCAACATGTTGAATATTCATATTTTTTTTTAAACTAGGTTTTCATTAAATTATTTTGGAATATTTACATTTAATTAAGAATTATAAAATCTTGTTTGTAGATTGTTGTTCTAAATAAACTATTATTATTATTATTATCCGTCGATGGGCTCGGATAAACAGATTCTTCCCAAAACAACTCGCAATTCTTAATCTGAAATGAAAAAAGACAAAAGCATAAAAAAACCGATCATTCAGAATAAATCAAATGCATTTCAGAAATGCCTTTGCTACTTTAAAAAACATCAACATTCAGATTTCTTGGCCAAATAATGTTCGGAGATTTATAAACATTTATGACAATTTCCCCTTTTCAAAGCTGTTGAGAATTACGAACTGATAATTTTTCAACATAACAAGCTAAACTTGTAAAAAATCAATTAATACATAACCTTTCCACTGTCCTCTTTCACGAGAATTTTTTTTTCTGTTGCAGAAGAATCACTTCGATACCATGTTCATCAGCCAATTTGGAGACGTAATCACACTTGTCTTTCGAAATTCCTTCGACATTCAAATTCAAAATCCACAAATTCTTGATCTCTGATCATGAGGGTTTTTCAAACCGGATACGACCTTCCAGGTGATAATTTTTCGGAACTTCAGATGTTTGAATACCGTTACAGGACCCCAATGAAAGGCAATCATCTCCCATAGATAAACCAAACATGTTATAACACAAGAAAACAGAATATTTTTCAGGACCAAAAACTACGACATATTCCGAGAATATAAGTAAAAAATCAATGATGTACATAGTATATTGAATTAAAATACACCTGATTTCATACATCAGAATTTCGAATCAAAAAAGCGCAGGATTCAAGCGCACAAGACGAAAGTCACTAAAGCGTTCAACATTAAGAGTCCTACGTCGAACACAAGAGGGCGTGCCTTCGCCTTGACCTTGGGAGCGCTGGGCGGAGGTTTCTTGACCCCGCCCCCTTCTCCATGCGGTGGTAGGGGTGGTACAGTTATCCTCGGAGAAGGGTACAAATCATACCTCTGACACAGACCTTCAGAATCGTCGGTACACTTCAAACCAGGTGGACAGGTTGTGCATTGAGGTCCCGATTTGTAGATGGAGACGTTATTCTTGATGCCTGGCCCATAGACACAAAAGAAGAAGGAACCTTCTGGAGATGCTGACCACGAGCAGCCAACTGCTAAGGTTTGATCGTGGATTATTTGAGCACCTCTGGCTACGTCAGCGTGTTCTTTGGCTGAGAAAAGCTCTTGGAATTGTAGGGTGTCGATCTCTTTAGCCCAGCTCTCCAGCATTGTCTTCCAAAGCTCCTCCAAAGGCTTGGTGTCGCTGTATGGGGAATCCAAGAAAGGGGACGTGTTCATCTCCTCTATCTTAATCATACCCACGTTCATGCCTACCTCTGAGTACGAAGAGGTTAGGAGACAATCAGTAGTGTCTTTCTTGCATTTAGCAGCCCAGCATTTGGCTATCTCCTCCAACTCTGCATCGTAATCCATCTTAGGCATACCAGAAGCTTTAGGCTCAGTCTTCAGACGATCCTTCCTCAAGTTATTATGCTTCTCCAAAATGGCAGCTCGTACCTCAATCGGCACAGGTCTTACCATGCACTTCCTGTCTAACATGCAACCGCACACGTCCTTGCATTCTTCCCTGTCTTCGTAGCAGTAGTTGAGGAAGTTCGGCTTGTACACCCCCTGGTTGTAGGACGGGTTCTCGGCAACTGTCAACCACAATACGGATAGGAACAAGATGGATGTGGCGAACATTTCGAAATTACACAAATCACGAAAAAACTTTCAGGGAATAAAACATCAAATCTGACAGCAATTTATTTCATCTATGGGCACTTGGATTTCGGAGATTTTCGGAAATTGTCACAAGAATTTCGGAGAAAAGAAAGAATGGAGAAGATTGGAAGGAGGTTCCTTGGTGTTTCGGGGTATACGACAAATTCTGGGGGTTACCAAAACACCAGAACATATATTTTGGTGTCCAGGAAATTCTTGAATTTCAACAGGGTGATTACGAGAGAATTTGGAGGCAACTCAGCACGAAATAGCTGGCAAATTGAGTACCTTGGACACATCAGAAAGAAGGGGGAAGATTTAAAGATGCAGCTAACCATTGGTAGTCCAAAGAACCATGTCAAGAATGTCCAGACACCCTTTCCTATGTCCCCCTAACAACATAGGTTAAGTGTGTTTCAGAAGAAGCTCAAGGCACTAAGGAAGGAAGAAAGATTCCAAAAGAAGCACCAAGCTGACTACATGTACCAGAATCTTTCCTAATTCCAGGACTTGGTGATCCTTGAACAGGAGAACCTAAGAATCACCAGAGATCGAGCTAGGAAGCAAAGGCTTCGAATGATGAGCAATTGAGAGAACTATGGCTCTATAGACTCCTCGAGCAGACTCAAAGAATACTGTTAGCATCGCAAGAACGAACAGGAGTGATTATGGATAACTTTGCATTCTCCCTGATAAAACAGTCCTGGTGCCAGACCCAAGCTGAAAGTTAAGGCTCCATCCAGAGTCCTAGAACTTTATTGGAAACCTGAAATCTTCGGATGGGACTACCCAATGAGTATTACTAAGACTCTGCATGAACCAAACTCTCATAGCTCTATTATCGAAGAAGCCTGGAGCATAAGATCTAACCTGAAACTTGTATAAGAGAGGGTAGAGAATCTTCCAAGACCTCTTTAAGGTCTCCCTAGTGTCGCAACCAAGACTTCTTACAACGAAAACTGTGCACCAGGTGACTTGGAGACTAGTTAGCAAGCTCTGGACCATCATCCTAGGAAAGTAGGCATGCTATACTGAAGAATATCATAGTAATTGGTGCCTCAGCATCCGAACTAAGTTGACTGGTTTGAATAGATTTCCTTGGGGTTTCAGCTAAGAAAGGTTTTCTTAGTTGGTGAGAGTCAAACACCATCAAGCCAAAAGCAGCTAGGTCATCAAGCTTCTTCTCTACCCTAAGATCATAAGAAAAGGTGTAAGAAGATGGAATAGAAGAATGTGGATGATACAACAAGGAAAAAGGATATTTAGGGTTATCCAATTCGTAATGAAGATAGAAGACTGTAATTGTAGATGGAAATGCTGCGAGAATTGCAAGAGTAGAAATAGAAGGGTGTAGAACCAAAGACCAAAGAATGGTTGACAAAGAGCGTTAGCAAAAAATGAAGCTCAATCTGCCTCAAAAGAAAAAGGTTGAGGTTCTTTCATTTATTCCGTTAGCCTTACCTTCTCTCATCATTCTTAAAGTCCCATTTGACGAAAGAATTAAAAAAAAACACCCATCCCCAAATCCCAAAAGAATCAAACCACCACAATGCATATCATTTATTCAAAACATCCCAATCAAAGACAACAAAATCAACGCATCAATTTCACCAGGCAAAAAACCGCAACAGCCAAGACGCCTCCGACGCCGTCAGCGACGCCAGCCGCCGACACCGGCGCCGCCCTTGGACGCGGCGGTTTCGGCATCTTCGGGTACGGTTCCGGGCTCTCCGAGTAGGGGGCGTCGTAATCCGCAGACTCCTCCCTCCCCGTCTTGGAGCTCCGCCCTTCTTCCTCTCTCATCTCCTCGTTGTCCAGCCTGTCCCCCTCGTGGGGGCTTCCCTGCGCGCTCTCCTTGCAGATGAAGGGGAAGGGGTCTTGGTAATCGCACCTGTAGCCTTCGGTGCACGTGGTGCAAGCCTTCCCGGTCTTGAAGATGGGCTCTCCTTGCCTGGGGCCCCTGGGGGCATAGGTGCACACGAAGATGAGCGAGGGTTGCTCGCCGGAGTCTCCAGAGGGCACCAGGCGAGACCAGGCGCAGCCGACCTTGAGGATCCTGTCTGCCAAGATCTGGGCGTAGCTGTGGACGTCTTCTCCACGTTTACCTGCGGGTAGGCTGGATACGACTTCAGCTGTGGTCTTCCGGACTTCCCCCAGCCATATCTGGATGGTTCTGTCCCAATAATCCAAGGGTAGCTCGGAAAGCTTCAAGTCTAAGGGTAGGAGACCTACAGTTTGGGTAGTTTCTTCGTAGTACGGAGTCCTGAAGCATTCAGAGTACTCGTTCTCGCATCTGGCCGACCAGCACTTGGATATCTCCTCCAGTTCCATGTCGTAGGTGAGTTTGGTCATGCCTGAAGCCTGAGGCTCTCCCTGCGTCTGGATATACCTAGCCTGGTTCAGAGCGATGAGAATCCTATTGCGCACGTCTGCGTTCATCTCCAGCAACTCGCAGTCTTCGTAATTCGCGCAGTCGCACACTGGCTTGCAGACGTCTCGGGTCACGCAGTAAGGGATGAACGACGGCTTGGACAGTACCTTCGTTTTGGCCCTTTTGGAAGCGGCCTTTTTGGTAGTTTCGCCCGCGGCCGCGGGCGCAGCTTCGGTAGTCGTGGTCACGTCTTGCGCGGCCACGAACGCGCAAGACCATAACAGTGCCAGTCCGATCAAGGCGGACCTCATTTTTCGTAATTCGGGATACCAAATTTCGATCTACAAAAAAGTTTCACACACACATCAATCTGACGTTTCTAGCGAACAACAAAACGCGGATTTCTCTCATCACTTGATCTCGGTTGCGATCAGTTTCCCAGGCAACAGAAGCACTTTCCCATTGTTGGTTCATTCCCGAGTTTTGAAAACGCTGAAAGAAGATAATTCGAAGCGGTAGTTTGTCGCCTTTGAAGAAAAATCCGTGAAAAAAGACACCAAACGGTAAAAGGACTCTTTATTATCAAAAACAACGACGTTATTTCAACATCTACGAGCTCCGCTTTAAACTTTAAATCAAAAATTCCCGTCTCAGAATATTATGAATGTTAAAAGAGTTTCCTTTACGAAAACTCGAACCATTTGAACACTTTCACTCTTTCCACTAAAACAAAATGACTTATGACATTTGAGGATACGTCAAATGTCAATATATGCAGTGTTGCCATTTATAATTGACGTTTGAATGCTTCTTTTTTAACCTGTTTTTACAGAGTCAAGCTAAATGCAGGAGGAAACTTGAATATTCTGAGTTCTCGTTCCTGTTTCCAGAGTTTTAAATTAATCTCGACTTCCATTAGAATATCTTCACGATCAGCGAGTTCAGAATTAAGTTCCTAGTCAAAATCATATTTTATCAAAAATTCCTTTTCTTCTACATTTTGTTATCACTCCAGAAGAATTTAAAATTTTGGCCAAATATTCAAGTAAGGCATCCAGATTGAGTACAGGGTGGGCATATTTCGATGTTTTAGCACTACAACTTTTGAACCAGAGGAGACAGACAAAATCTGATACCCCATTCTCAATCTCTTTTTCGTAGAAAATAACAAGAGTTGTATTCATTTTTGGCTACCTTCTTTTGTTTTCGAGTTATAAGCAAAAATTGGAAAAATTGCGATATCGAAAAAAATTTATATCTCCGTTAATACTGATGATAGAGCTCTGAAATCAAAACATTATACAGGCACTTTTTTACGTATAATCCAGTGGCATGCTCGTCTTTTTTGCAGAATTTTTAATTACGAAGCAATGATCCAAACTTATGTTTTTTTGAATAGGAACACTAGATTTCTGTGGCATTTTCTGAAAGCTTAATTTTTTCTGATTTCAAAAATATATTACATCGTATGGTTCATATCAATAAATTAATATGAGTATAGAAATTGGTCAAGAACCTATATTCATCTGAGTCTAAAAACTTTTTATGGTTTCAATTGTCGATAAGCACAGAATAACTTAGTATCGTATAATTACCACAATTTCTTTCTAGTAGTCTTTTTATTTCTATGGTCTTGTTATAGAAAGCTCCATTTTTCTGTGCTCATCAACAGTTGAAACCATAGAAAGTATTGAGACTCACATGGAAATAGGTTTTTGACCAATTTCTATACTCATATTGATACAAAATCAGAAATCAGAAAAAAATAAGTTTTCAGAAAATGGCACAGAAATCATTAAAAAAAACATAACTTTGGGTCATAGCTTCGTAATTAAAAATGTTGCAAAAATGACGAGCATGCCACTGGATTTTACGTGAGAAAGTGCCTGTAGAATGTTTTAATTTCAGAGCTCTATTATCAGTATTAACGGGAATATAAATTTTTTCCGATATCGCCATTTTTCCAAATTTCGGTTATAACTCTAAAAGGAGAGAAGATAGGCAAAAATGAATACAACTCTTGTTAGTTTCTCAGAGAAAGAGATAGAGAATGGAGTATCAAATTTTGTCTATCTCCTATGTTAAAAAGTTGTAGTGCTAAAACATCGAAATATGCCCACCCTGTACATACAGGGTTGCCATTTTCTAACCCATGAATTTTAGAGGTTATATCTATGTATGTGTTCTCCTCGAAAGATTCAAGACGAACAAAACCAGCAATAAATCCTATAATTTTCTAAGAAAGCGAGTTGATGTGAAAAAATGCTGAAATAAATTGGGGGCACTCACCTTTAGTTTCAGCAACGCCGTCAGTACCTGTTGTAGGATCGGCCTGATGTACTTCAGAGGTAGTGGACTGAACTTATTCTGTTTCAAGAAATCGTACAAGTTCTGCTCCAACATCTCGAAGACCAGACAGGTGTGATGCTTGTGTTGAAAGCACTCGTAGGCTCGAACAAAATTGAATTCGTCCGCATTCTCCTGGCTCAATCGGGAGAGAATGCTCACCTCTATCTGACCCTGTAATAAAATCCAAGAATAAAACCTCAAAAACGTCAGACGAGTGACGTTTGACGTTTTAGGTTAGGACTTACTGTCAAAAATTCAGTGACAGCTGACAGTTTTGCGTAAATTCGACCAGGAAAACTGATTTAGGGGAGTGTTACCCACCTGTCTTGCGTAAGAAGGGTGGTTCTTGAGTATTTTGATGGCGACGATTTCGTTAGTGCCTTTTTTCCAGCACTTGACCACTTGGCCGAAAGTGCCCCGTCCCAAGAACTCGAGCACCTCGTACTGGTTAGCCATGGAGAAAAGCACTTCATGCTGTACAAGCTGGTAATCGCCATCTGCTCCGCTACCTGAACTTGCTGAAATCGAAGGAAAAACATAAAAAGACCAAGTTTATTACTCCCGAAAAAACTTCAATACTTAAATACTGACGAGTTTCATGCTTAGTAAATTCTTTTACCATCAATTTAACAGACAAAGTGATTGAAAATACTATTCAAAAACTAGATTAACAAAAGGCCATCAAATTTAAAAACTACTAAACATACTTACACGATTTTGTAAGTCATAGACTAATATTTAGGACATTTAAAGTTGTTGGTCTTTTCTTAATGCCCCTTAAGTTTAAAATAGGCTCGATAGTTCCTCAGGAGTTCGTCGCAGACATACTCAGACTTAATGCATACACAATCGGGAAATTCGCTCTTGAATTCAACACGAAAAGAACTTTTCTTTGAAAATTATTGAACTTAAATTTTCTAAATGTTGAAAATTAAAGGTTTAATGGATGAAATGTCTTTCAAATTTCCTCCTATTGAGACAGCAGGCTGGGCGAACGAATGGGTGACCGAACCACGAGCCTCAAAAATAATTAAAAAAATGTTCATTACATTTTTTCTTACCTTGCGGCTGGGGGTTGGGCCCCGGAGCCGCTGAAACCTTGCTGTGGGCCGTCGTGTTTGTTGCACTTCTGCAATCTGAATGTGTAACAGGTTCCCCGCTATCACCATTACCTTTCGGGGACCAGGCTTTTCTCTGCAACAAACAGGAAAATTCTGAGAAATGGCCAAATTCTCCAGAAGATTAATAAAACGGAGCCTTATTTTCTTCTTTATGAACGAAAAGCGATCTATGGTTCCGTTTGAAGCGACATCACGAAGAAACTACTGCACCAAATTGAATGATTCTTTTTTTGTTGCGTTCTTTACAGTCCGGACAAGGTTTCTACAATCTAATATTTATAAAAAATCATGTACAAGAAAGAAAAAAAACGGAATTTGAATTTTCTTTCAACCATAGAGTTGAAGTTGACAGGAATTTGACAGGTGAGGTTATGTCGAGTATCGAACGTTTTAAGGGCGAAAACTCACTTTTTGGCCACTGCGTTGATAGCCGTCTAGCAACTTGATTGTGGAAGGTTGAATGAACAAGTGTTGCTGATTACTGGACCCCGGTACGGGGCTGACATGGTTCTGATCCGTCTGACTAGAGCTGGTTACTGTGTGGCCTGAGCCGGAAGGCAGATATAGGTCGTTGCCCCCCCCGATATGCTGTACACTGGCAGAGACACCACTGCCACCTGTGGACGATGCGTAAAAGTCTGCTTTTCGTTTTCTGGAATGGCTTGACGCGACACTGCTTGTGCTACTACCTGGGACCAATTGCTGGGATTGGATAAACATGTCATGGAACCGCTAGAAGAAAAATTCGGTTCAAACATCTACCATTCCATCAAAATACGGAATTCTACATAAAATGTCCAGTATTCAGAATTTTACCCAAAGAAGTTCAGCAAGTACGTTATTTACTTTCTCAACAATGAAAAAAGATTGCTGAATAATCAATAATGTTGATACCACACAAATATGTGAATTTTTAGAAGAGAAACTGTGAGAAATTGCAGTTTTTTTCATTATATTTGGAATGTATTATGTTGAAAGATAAGCAATTTAGAAAAGTATACTCAATAAGGAGAGATCTTTTTTATTAGATACAAAAATGTGTTACAAAGCAAACAATTAGTTGTGTTAGTTGGGTGCATTTTGAGTCTTCAGATGATTCAAGGTGTGATAGTCAATATCAAATATGTTACATGAACTTTCCCATCAAACTGTTGCTATCTACAACAAAAATGAACAAATCAATAACTGAAACACAAGGGGATCGTCAATTCTTCTGAATTCTTGCTCAAAAATAGATATAATTCCAAGTATAAGCGATTACGTGCTCATTTATAGAAATCAGTGGGGGTGGCCAGGCCATGGACGTCTGAAATAATTGGAACAAGCTAAGATTTCGTCATCTACCTGGTGTGAACTTATAGGAAAAACTGAGGATTCCCTCGAGGGGCACACGTAGAACGACGACTCACCTCAGAATATTCCTTTCTTCTGCAACAGACCCAACTTTCATACTGGCATACGGACAAAGAGTACTTAATAACCAGCCATTTTGGTTCCACGAATGTTCTAAATCCTTGTTTACAAATTACAGTTAGGTCTCTTCCAACCACTACACACAAATCTATCACTCATCCACATTTATACACATTTTATATACACTGGAGAATCACTTTAGATATCAAAATTTCATGATTCTTCTGTTTTTGCGTTTTCTTTCATCATGTCCCACACATCCACTTTCATTTCAACTACGTATTTCGTTCTCAATTACAGTTTGTTATTTGGCTCCTCCAAATTTCCGCTAGATGGCGCCAGTAATTGTGCATGACAATATATTTTCATTTTATTATTTTATTTAGATTTAAAACGCAAAAATTTCAAAACTAATAAGAAATACTTGATACTTTTGAAGGATTCGCATTTTATATATTCCACTGAGGTTAGTTTACAAGTAAAAAATTATTTTCCCAATAATTTATCAATTTAATAGTCCTATAATGTTTTTGATCGTCTCCAGGATATAAAAAAAAATTAATTTTCAAAATTTCCCACTCAAAAAATCATAGAATTATCAAAAAATCTTTATTATGTTCTATGGACGGTATCATAGAAATAAAATATGTTTTTGGGATCTATGGTTTGTATTTAGTTTATCATTAATGTCAAACATGCGCACAACCTCAAAAAATACGTCAATATGGCATCTTTTCAAATCTATCATTTTTATTCCTTCAACATCAGCTGTTGTGATAAATAAAGCTGAAGTTGAATCAGTTGACGAGGTTTAGTTTATTTCAGCAATGTGTAATTTGTCATGGGTGCAATTGCCTCGGTGCTACAATGGCATTGTGTCTCATGCAGTTACATTAATCCAACAGAGAAACTGAAATGTAGTAGATGTGGGGCATTCAGACAGACTGTTGTAAATAAAGAAACGAATGATCTCAGCCCAGGCGTTTCTACGTTGACCAAACATTTCATCGAAACCTCGAATTTCACTGTCATCAGAAGACTTTCAAGGAGAGATGAAAAATGTTCCAAGAAAAATTGCGAAGGGTAAAACTGAATGAGAATTCTTGTATATCTTCTACAGTTTCGCCTTTTTCAGGAAACAATCAGACAGGAAGTGCTCAACTTTCGTGAGAAAATACTGTTAATACCTTGCTCCTATTGAACCGGAGTTCATCAATTAAAAATGCCAAGCGAAAACCTGTTAGTTCTCTGAGGAAATCGCAGAGTTTGTTGGATTTGAACTATTCTGTTTGTAATAAATGCAAAGTGATATTTAAATGTTCGACTTATTCGTGTATATTGTGCGATTCGGAATTGGAAAAGATGAATATGACTCAGTCACCGTGTAAACATTGCTCGTTAACTCCCGTTGAACATCCTCAGAACCCCAGTGTATATAAGAGATACGATATTCTACCTTTAGGATGTCAATGCCAACAAAACAAGAGCAAGTTCGTGTCGTTGTCCAACCTGCAGAATTACGGCTGTTCGGGGGTTAAGAAAAACTGCGATTCCACAATCGACGGAGACATTCCAAAGAATATAAGAACTACAGCGAGTGGGATAAACGACCAGTCGAGAAGCAACCAAAACCAGTGGCCTGCGAAAAGAGGAGCCCCCATTTCGACGTGGACTTGCAACAGGTGTACTTTGCTCAATGGCCCGATGTTTTGATGTGCGAAGCTTGCGAATCACCCTACAACCCTGATCCTAACAGTAATTTGAGCCCTAGTGTCATAATTAAAGTGGGTATTTCTCAAAATTAAAATTAAAAAAAAAAAAAAAAAAAAAAAATTGCGTGATTTTATCAGTGATCGATTTCTTCGTAGGTTGATAATTGGACCGAGGACAAGGCCTTGAGGAACCCCTCAGGCTTGATGTTGGAGAAGAGCCCGAGTTACCGAAGGTCGTTTTCGGAATTAAGTTCCTCGCAAAACTTTCATTTCAACATAAATCGTCGTAGTTTGGGAAGTGAACTTTCGAGAATAACGTTCCCAAAATCTAGCACTTCAATGACTGATATACAAGGTAAAAGCATGGAATCTGTGTTAGATTGTTTCAAACTACAAATACTTGCTACCAAAAAAAAAATTATCGTTTTATTTGTTATAGTTTTGTATCTTTTATCTTCTGTATTTCATTTTTCCTTAATAAACTTTTACACCTTAAATGTTTATAGCGTTCTTGTGTGGTTAGAATGAAAGTAAAATTGTTTCAATTAATGGAGAAGAATTAATGCATTTAAAAAACAACACTAATACAAGAATCATTACAAAAACAAAGAAATTGAAGTTTAGAAAAGTCTTTATTAGTTTTTCGAGCACTTAAACCTTCTGTAGTCTGATCTGAAACCCTTCATTGGTTTTAAAAACATCTAAATTTCGATAACTCTTCTAGGATCTCATAATTTTCCTCTATCGGACTCTCTACTGCCCGACAAAAGCTGTGTTAACTTGAACCAGAGCTCAAGCGACCTAACCTCGAAATTATCATGCAATGCTTCACCCACCCAGTACAGTTACATCGGCATGGCAGAACCGGAGAAGAAAAACCACATTTACCAAAACCAGAAGTTGGAGTTTGACTCCGAAAAACACGAGAAAATGTAAGATTATTTATTCGTCAGAGATTGTTGAACGAAATGAAGTCTTTTTAGCATGCAGACGTTAAAGAGGGGAATACCAAATACGACGACAAATGGTCGCTGAAAGAACGGAAGTGGACATGCCAAATGTGTTCTTATTCGTACAATAGCTTAGATATTGATCAGTGTGAGATCTGCAAGGACCAAAGAAGCAAGCCTTCCGTTAGCCAGCCGAGCACAATCACCGTCACCGATGACAGAACGGCAGTGTAAGTTCAATTTAAACTATTCGTTAATTTTTAATTCTTCAAGAAATAACCAAATTCTCCAAAAGATTCTATGATTTCATTAGACGAGGCATCACGTCCAAAAGGCTGCACCAAATTGAACGATTCTTTTTTTGTTGCGTTCATTATAGTCCCTGCAAGGTTTCTACAATGTAACATTTCAGAAAAAACACGTACAAGAAAGAAAAAACGGAATTTTAATATTCTCGCAAACATAGAGTTAGAAATTTGACACTTAGACAAAATAGTGACACTGACAGTTAGGTTATACGATTCTTTTGAATTTTAAGCTAAACTGGGATGTTTTCAGGTCTTTTCCGTGGAAGGGAACAGGCAAAGTACCGATAGCAACTCTGGATCAAGACCTCGACGACGATTTCCAGTTCCCCATAGGTACCAACACAAAAACCTGAAAAAACCCCGCTTAACCTCTATTTTCAGGCGAATGCACCAGCACGGAACAAACTTGGACCTGCAAAAAGTGCACCCTGGTGAACAACGCGAAATCGATGTCATGCGAAGCCTGCTGCGGCTCGAAACTCAAGTCCATATCCCTCAGCAACGACATGACCTTGAGGAAAGGGGAGTTCTGGACTTGCTCCTTGTGCACCTTGAAGAACCCCCTCAGTTACTTGAATTGTTCGGTCTGCAAGGGGCCTAGGAAACACCTGTCTTCTAGGGGCGGGTCCCCAATCACCAGCAAGAGAAGAGGAATTCCAGGGTGTCGGGAATGGCTGACGGGAACTTAGAAAGCGTGAGGATTAATTTAAAGTCGGATAAAGATATCGGTGAGTGAATAGAACGTTAAACTTGTCACAATGAAGAGTTATCGGAAAATACAGAATTTCAGCTGTCAAATGACTCATTTTCTGTCAAGTTTATTCCTTTATTTTGACAGTTGTCAGAAAATTGGGAAAACTGTCAAAATAAAGTTGGCCTGTATTTGAGTTTTGATAACTCTCTAAGGGCCAGTTTCATAATAAACCACTAAAGTACGCTTTAGTTGAAGTGCACTTTCAGCTAAAGCCCACTTTAAAAGTCCACCCGATTTCATAATGAAATTAAATGGGACTTTACGTAAAGGAGACTATACGTGAAGCGTTGTATGTTGGCATAACTGAAATCGTTTCATTTGACCTAAAATGGACAGTTGCAGTTGTATTTAACCACAGCCATCTTGAAATTGAAGCAGGTTAGGTTATTTTCATGTCATGTGGATATAAAGTTCAGGTTCAAATTTAAAATATACACTTAGAAATTTGGGGGAAAATCCCGATCCCAAACTGAATATTACAAAAAAAAAATAGAATTGATGACAAAAGGGAGCACTGCCTCAGATTAACATCATTAGATTTAGAAAACGAAATAGGAAAAAAAAATTGAACAAACATAATCTTTGAATAAGCATTTATTTTCAACAATTACATCAGCTTAATATAGCAAAATGACCTGTTATGATTGAATTTTCAACATGTTTCCTATTGACTGCTTCAGCAAAATTTTTTTAATTATCACCTAATTCCTTTTCAAAATTATTGATAGGAAACATGTTATTGATATCAATTGCAACCACAATGAGCCGTATGATGTCTAATTGTAGTCTCATTTCGAAATTGGAAATCTACGTTTCCATACTCTCATTTTCGTATTCTCATTCCACTTGTGAAAGTTGATTTCAAAATAAAACACACAAAACTAACCTCAAATGAGTTGACAGTTTGAACACAAGAGGTTAGGAATTCAGGGCTAAAGGATGCTTTAGCTGCTAAAGACCCGAGATTGGGCCTTTAAATATAAAGTGGCTTTAAGAAAGTTAAATGTGTTATGAAACCGAAATATTGAACTTAAAGGAGCTTTAAAATTGATTATGAAACTGGCCCTGATAACTTGAAGTTGAAGACAGGGATAAAGGCTCGATTTGCAGCACCTTCGAGGCCTGCGGCCCTCCAGTTCAAACCGTGGAGCTGCAGGTACTGCACGTTCGAGAACAACAAGTCGAAGATCATCTGCGACATGTGCCAGAAGATGCGCAAAGACATCGAGGCGAAACCTGAGGAACCTCAACGTTTTAACGACGAGGAAATCGCAGAGAAACACTGGAGTTACATCGTGCGATATTGCAGGTTAGTGACAGACGTCAAACGTCATCTGTCGAAGTCATAGAAATGAACGTTGCAGATCACGCAAGCAAAGTTACATAGATGAGTCGTTCAAACCGGGCAATTACAGCTTGTATTACTATCCTTCTGAGTCGAACTTGCCTCATGTGGTTAAGTGGAAGAGGGTTAAAGACATAACTGTTGACGATGGGCCGGAGAGTGATTTGCCTTGGACTGTTTTCAGGAGACCTCACATATCGGATATATCGCAGGGTAGGTCAACCGTACTTTCATTTTGGGGTGTTTTTGATCGGTGTTCTTCGTAGGTATACTCGGGAACTGTTGGCTTTTGAGCGCCTTGACCGTTTTGGCTGAAAGGGAAGAATTGTTGAGAGCCATCATCATAACTAGGGATATCTGTCCTCAAGGCGTCTACCAAGTGAGGTTATGTAAGGACGGGAGGTGGAACACCGTACTTGTTGATGATTACTTCCCTTGCGACAAAAGGGGTCACCTGTTGTACTCTCAGGTATATCATCTTCATTTCTAACCTCAAAAAAGTATAGTAACAATCCTTTTTCCAGGCGAAAAGGAAACAGCTGTGGGTGCCTTTGATCGAAAAAGCCGTAGCCAAGATCCACGGTTGCTACGAAGCCCTAGTTTCCGGAAGGACGATAGAAGGCCTGGCCACGTTGACTGGGGCCCCTTGCGAATCCATTCCGCTTCAAATCACGATGAAGTCCGACGAGGAATTGGACATCGATTTCATTTGGGCCCAGTGAGTCTCGCCACCTAACCTAAAAGTCATTTTGACATTTAACCTAACCTAACCGCCATTTTGACATTTAACCTAACCTAACCTAACCTGAAAGTCATTTTGACATGTAACCTAATCTAACCTAACCTGAAAGTCAGTTTGACATTCAACCTAACCGTAATTTTGACATTTTACCGGTACAATTAAAATGTCAAAGGGTTCCGGTAGTTCAAACGAACTGTTTTTGATTATTATAAATTTTATAGCCCCGTCACCGATTTTAAAAATATTTTGCACAGTGAATCTATAGGACTACACTCTCAATTACAGCTCTGGGGAGGCAGTAATTTTCGAGAAAAAAATAAATAAAACTCATAAATATACTCCATTTACCTCGGATACGGCTCTGATATAGTCTTATATAGTTTTGTTTTACAAGGTTAGGTTAGGTTCATTTTCCCTACCAAAAGTTGAAAAAAAAAATTTGTAAAAAATTTAAAAAAAAATTGGATAAAAAAAAGATTGATCAACATTCAGGTAAGGTTAAGTTATAGACCCCGTCACCGATTTTAAAAATATTTTGCACAATGAATCTATAGGACTTCCTGATACTACACTTTCAATTACAGCTCTGGGGAGCAGTAATTTTCGAAAAAAAAAAGTAAACTCATAAATATACTCCATTTACCTCGGATACGGCTCTGACATAGTCTTACATAGATTTGTTTTACAAGTTTATGTTATGTTAAGTTAGGTTAGGTTCATTTTCCCTACCAAAAGTTGAAAAAAAAAATTTGTAAAAAATTAATAAAAAGATTGATCAACATTCTTGTTAGGTTAGATTAGGTTCATTTTCCCTACCTCAAGATCACAAAAAAAAAATACAATTGGGCAGGGAACTTTTAATTACCATTCAACTAACCTATAAGTCATTTTGACATTCACCTAACCTAAAAGTCATTTTGACATTTAACCTAACCTAAAAGTCATTTTGACATTTAACCTAACCTAAAAGTCATTTTGACATTCAAATTTCTGCGTTCTAGGTTGCTTTCGTCGAGGGAAGCCTTGTTTTTGATGGGGGCTTCTTGCGGGGGGGGAAATATGAGAGTGGACGAACAAGAGTTTTACAGCAAAGGTTTAAGGACGAGGCACGCTTACTCTTTGTTGGACGTCGTAGATATAAACGATTACAGACTGTTGAAACTGAGGAATCCTTGGGGTACTTTGTTTAAACTTTTCATCGATGAACTGTATGATTAAACTATTAAATTGTAGGTCATTTTGTGTGGAAAGGGGACTGGTCGAACAACTCCCCGCTTTGGACGCCACTGTTAAGACTCCAATTGATGCCGGACGGTCCTGAAGATGGAACTTTTTGGATTTCATTCGAAGACGTCTTAAAATACTTCGATTCAATCGACATCTGCAAGATCAGACCGACCTGGAGAGAAACACGGTTGAGCGGAATCCTACCACCTATAGCCGTTCAACAGTACCTCTCCTGCATCTCGGTGACAATCTCCGAGCCCACCGAAGTCGATTTCACCCTTTTCCAGGTAAGAAGAAGCTTGAAAAGTGCGATTTTTACTCAAGTTTTCGATCAAAGGAAGGACAAAGGAAGAGCGAGAAGTCTCAACGTTCTCAGTTGGATTTATGCGTTGGAATCTTCAAGGCGACATCTGAGAGCTCCATAGGAAGCTTGGTGGAACACAGCAAGAGGCAGGTGAGGGGTTTCGTCGGCTGCAACAAGATGTTAGAGCCTGGAAGGTACACCGTCATACCTCTAGCTTTCAACCATTGGAACACCGGCTTGGTAGACCCAACGCTTTTCCGAGGTTAGATCCTGTCGAAATGACGTTTATCTGTCAGTTTGACGTTGACGTTTTTCTTCTTCTTGACAGGTACGTGCTGTCGATTCACAGCTCGAAACCGGTTTTCGCTAAACATACAGCTCCCTCGGAGTTTCTTCTGGCCGATACTATTATTTCTTTGACGATGGATAAAGGTACGAGGCATCATGGGAGAGACGGGATGACTGCTTATTACCTGACGAAAGGCTGGGCGGGTTTGGTTGTGATGGTGGAAAATAGGCACGAGAACAAGTGGCTTCACGTGAGGTGCAACTGTTGCGAAAGCTACAACGTTGTGTCTACGAGGGGATCGTTGGAAGCCATTGATTCTATACCGCCCATGACGAGACAGGTAAGGAAGGTTGTAACTTTATAGAGTAAGATCCCAGGGCCCCCAGACGTTACTTATTTTTGAAGTAACGAATTTCACAGTATAGACAGTCTTATATGTGTTCAATAGTGTGTGCATACTCGCTATCTTGGCTAGGCGGCCCGTTCACAGGTAGAAGGTAGAAAAGATAGACAAAAACGTCCCGAACTTTTCTTAAATTCGAAGAACTGATTTTTATATATGTCGCGCAGAATATTATGAAAAATAAATATTTCATATTGCCAGACAGTTTCCGTGGGCCGTAATTCCTCCCAGACGCTTCAAATTTCAATAAAAAAATGACAGGTTAGAAATATTGTTGCGAAATGGCCAGATTCAGCACTTTTGTTAAATTCGAAGCACTGATTTTTATATATGTAACGCAAAATATTATAAATATAAAAATATTTCATATTGCCAGACCGTTTCCGAGGGCCGTAATTCCTCCCAGACGCTTTAAATTTAAAAAAAATCACAGTTAGAAACATTGTTGCCAAATGGCCAGATTCAGCACTTTTGTTAAATTCGAAGCACTGATTCTCATACGTAACACGCAGAATAAAAAAAAAAATAAATATTTTATATTGCCAGACTGTTTCCGTGGGCCGTAATTCCTCCCAGACGCTTTAAATTTCATTAAAAAAATGAACTTTTCTTACATTTAAAGTCTTCAATTTTGAATATAATCCTTGGGGAATTATTTTAATTTCTTTTGTGGAAAGCCAGACCAATCCCAAGGGCCAAATATTCTGCCAGTACACAATCAGAATTTTTATTAGTTTCCTAGAAACTATGAATTTTTTTGCCTATAAAGTGTATGCGAGGAATTACGGCCCACAAGGCAGGTTCTACCAACTTGAGGAAATTCGAAGAACCCATAGTTACGAAACCTCTATCAATAAAAATATTGTAAAACGCCAGGTACGAGTTAACCATCGAGTGAAGCTGACAATGAAGATTAAGATGAAAAAGATTATATTTTTTGATTTCTGTTATAATTATAATAATAAATTGTCATTACCATAATTTGATGTTGAAAACATACACTTTGTAGGCAAAAAAATTAAGTTTCTAGGGACCTAACAAAATTTTGATTGTGTCTGGCAGAATGTTTGGCCCTTGGGATTGGTCTGGCTTTCCACAAAAAGTATCAAAATGATCCCCTGAAGACTTCGACTGTAAAAAAGTTTTTCTTTTTCAATGAAATTTAGAGCGTCTGGGAGGAATTACGGCTCACGAAAACGGTCTGGCAATATGAAATATTTATTTTTATAATATTTTGCGCGACATATATAAGAATCAGTGCTTCGAATTTAACAAAAGTGCTGAATCTGGCCATTTCGCAACAATGTTTCTAACCTGTCATTTTTTTTTTATTGAAATTTGAAGCGTCTGGGAGGAATTACGGCCACGGAAACGGTCTGGCAATATGAAATATTTATTTTTCATAATATTCTGCGCGACAAAAAAAATCAGTTCTTCGAATTTAAGAAAAGTTCGGTATGTTTTTGTCCATCTTTTCTACCTGCTACCTGCGAACGGGCCGCCTAGCCAAGATAGCGAGTATGCACACACTATTTAACACATATAAGACTATCTTTACTGTGAAATTCGTTACTTCACGTAAGTAACGTCTGGGGGCCCTGGGATCTCAGACTATTAAATTCTTGTCGAATTAAAGGAGATCCTTGGATTTAGGTTATAATAGTCCTGACGCAGTTAGAAGGTGTTGGAGGCTTTTCGATAGCCCACCGACTGACCCATCGGACATCAAACTCGCCGACCTTGTACGATTGGGGCCCCGAAGGCAGGAGTCACAACCCCGAGCTGGATAGTCAGACTGTCGGTTTGCATTCTCCAAGACCTATATGTTGAATTTTTTTCGTTCTAGTTCACCGTTTAGAATGGAATTTGTTTTAATCGAGGATATTTCTCACGGTTTTAGGTATTTATCGTCAGTTGCAAGTGAGTTCTTGCAGTTTTTGTTTCTATGAAATGTTCGGAGTACAAAGTTTTGTTTAAAAACGTCTAAGGTTTAGGTTAATTCTTTCTCAACACGTACGCTGTTCTTAAGGATGTAGGAAGAGGTGAAATTTTAGCGCTTGACCTACGAAGCTTGAACACTTCAATTATTAGAGTTAACTATCGTTTATTATATTATATAATATTATTACAATTATATAATATTATTATATCGGTTCAAAATACAGTGTGATAACCACAAATGAATATTACCGTTTCTTTCTTCGTATCTGTGTTTTTGGTGTCTTAGAAGGGTACTTTTTTAGATTTACTCACGTTTTAAACATTCGTTGAATTCATCGAGATGGATCTGTTTCGTTTTGAGAACCAAAAAGTTTAGCTTGTTGTTCTTTTATAGCTTTTATTGTTTCCTTGTTATTTGAGACTGATATTAAGAGTGAAATTACAAATTTTAATGTTTTTAGCTATTAGTTGCATCCGTTATTGACGAAATGACCTTTTAAGTGGATGTCGTTACTTTTATGTTTGATTTTTAGCCTGTTTGTAGTAATTTTTTCTACTGTAAAATAAATCACCGTGTGTTGATTATATTGTTTCATTTCTCCAATTGACCCTTGAATTAATTCACAAACCTCATAAAACAGAAAAACATCAAGTAAAACTCTGTTTATTCCAATAAATTGTGGTACATCAAGAAGTTAATAAAAATTAAACCTAACCTAACAAAAAAAGTTGGTACCTTAATACAGCTCCAAAAACTTTCTAACTTCCTAAAAAACCTTCTAATTAGGTTACACATAAATGCTTTTATCAATTTCGAAGCAGGAATAATTCTTTATTCTCAATTTTTCTGCCACACTAAACATTTGTTGTTAGAAGGCATATCATACTTATGTTTCAGAATAATCCCAAATTCATTCGCAATTTTCTCCAGATCTACAATATCTCCTCACTCCCCACTTTGGTTGTTGACTCCTTATACTCTTATCAAAGTCGATATTAGATTGAGGCTCTAAAACACCTTTATAAGCGTAAGCTCCGTAAGTTATAATCAAACCACCAGGTTTCATAATCTGCGAGCCATTCCTGAATAAGCCTATCGAGCATTCGATAGGGCTTACGTGAATTAAATTAACACAGATAATGTAATCAAACAGTTCATTCAAGTTCCAATCTTTTATGTCGATAGCTGATACATCGAGTTTTATAGGATATCTAACGTTTTTCGTTGGAGTGTCGTCTGCGTACGCCTTGATGCTTTCGAAGAGACTGGATTCTATGTCGGAGGGTTGGAATTCTAAGTTAGGAAAGTGTGTGCCAAAGTACGAACAATGTTGCCCAGTTCCGGAAGCTAATTCTAGTACTTTTCCTTGACCCTCAGTGCTCAGATGCTTCTTTAATACCTCTAAAATATGTATCTTGTTCCTGTCAGCTGAGGGATAGTTCATTTTCTTCGAACTGAAACAGAAGTCTTGAAATAAACTTCGAATATCCCTAGTGATGAGAATATTCACCTCATTTTTGCTTGTGCTAGATCAGATAGGTTTTTTACTGTGAAGGTTTTTTGAACCTTGTCTACAACTTCGAGGGGTAGCTTCAAAGCATTTTTGAAAATGTTCATTTCAAAGTTAATTTACAAATAAAAACATTAAATTTTGAATTTTGTCATCATCAAGGTTAACAAGGTCATAGATTACAATATCTAATCTGTGTTTGAAAAAATACACTACAGATTACAATGATCTTATCAATGACAAACCACAGAGTGTATCTACCGTGAATTCGTATGGTTGGTTGCAGAAATCTTGGCGCGAAATTCAATTCCTAAGAATTTTATTGCGCGCACCGCAACTTTTATTTTATATTCAAAAGTAGCTTCAATTATTAGAAAACTAGTTCATGCGAAGAAATAGCATTGGGAAATGATAATCCGCACTTCTACAAACAGTCGAATTCCAGTAATAACAAGGGAAAATAGTGAAGAGAACTTTTTTTATATTCCTTATTTCAAGAAATCAACATAAAATAGTTCGCAAGTACGGATTATGTTTTCGAAAAGTGTCCTCATTGATTCCTTCAGTGATATTCCTCTATGACGGTTACGAAAACAGTTGGTGAACTCATCAGTTTCTTAAAAAACGTGAAAGAATTAAGTGCATCCTTTTCAGGAGAAAAAAAAATTGTGAAACGTGGAGAAATATGGGTAAGTACCTCATACTACTTCATACTTTGTTTTCAAAAACTGCATTTTTGATTATTTCGATAACTATACGATGGAATTGGTGAAATTCATTGCGTAATAATAGTCATAGAGAAAATTCAGAACACTTTGATCGCTACAATCAAAATTATTTCTGTGACTGCTACGAAAATTGGAAAACAATTGCTAACTCCTCAGTTTTTCCCCAAGCGTGAAAGAAGTAAGTGCTCTCCTCCGCGAGTGAAAAAAATTAGTATAAAGTGGTGAAATATCGGTAAGTCCCTTATTATATTATTCGCCACTACGTTCCTTTAGTCGAATTTTGGGAAATTTGAAGTGCGGAACTATTAAACAATAGAATTCAGTCAAGTGTATCTTTGTTCCGACGCCAATTTTAATTTGGTGAATGATGAAATGAAAAAATAATATCGTGAGCTACTTTGGGCTGGTCTTATTTCTTGATTTTCATTTCAGATAAACAAAAATCTCGATTGATTCCTGAAGAAAATATGGATTTTGGGAGTCCTACCAAGGACCAAAGTTGGATTATTGTGAAGAGATTTCTACCAATGCAAATAGGTGAGTTGAATAATTGATTTGGATAAATGAATTGGTCGAAAAAATAGGATGAAATATCTGGAAAATGGTATTTCTGACTAGTTTTCCGAAATAAATTGTGATAAAGGGCCTAGTTTTATCCCAATGGCATTTCTCGATATCCACTTAGTGTTCTATGATGACCACTGAAAATTTGATAATAATAAAAATGGTAATTTCGAATAAATTCATGGCATTCAAGGGAGGATACGAGCGGATAAGGGAAAAAGGTTCACAATCACCCTAGTTTTTTCTAAATCGAACGTTAGAAACAGACAAAATTTTATTTTTAACTCATTCTGATTAATTTCGTAATAATGGTCATAGAAGGAAATTCGGATACTATGATGGCTCCCAATAAAATTAATTCTATGGTGGCTTCCTCGTCTACGAAAATCGGAAAACAATTGCTAGACTCATCAGTTTCTACCCAAGCGTGTAAGAAGTAAGTGCTCTCCTCCTCGAGTGAAAAAAAAATTAGTAAAACAGTGGTGAAATATCGGTAAGTCCCTTATATCATTCGCCACTACGTATTTTCAGTCGAATTTCGGGAAATTTGAAGCGCGGGAACTATTAAACAATAGAATTCAGTCAAGTGTGTGTTTTTGTACCGACGCCACTTTCGATTTTTGCCAATTTCGTACATGAAATGAAAGAATCGTTGCTCAGATTCACTCAATCGGTTTGTTTAACGAGAAATAAGATGATTTTTCACTCGAGAGTGGTTCAGGAAATGCATTTTCAGTAATTTCGATAATCGGAATATGAAATGGAAAAAATTCTTATTTTCTGCTTGTTAATGAGTGAAGGAAAAAAATAAAGTCGTCAGCTCCTTCAAGAGGGTCTTATTTAGTGATTTTGATTTCAGGTGAGTGAAATTTCCTAGTGATCCTTCAGGAAAATGCAGATTTCGAAACTTCTCTTATGGTCAAAGGTACTTTTGTGATTATAGATTATTGCTATTCATCGAAAGGGTGAGTCTTGCGGCTTATTTTGATCGGTGAAGGGTTCGTGTTGATGAAAAATAACATATTTCATCTGATAAAATAGTATTCCATCGGTTTTCAGTGAAATATTAAATAAAGGACCTAGTTTCGGCGGGTTTTTGACTTTTCTCGATAGGTTTCGCGAAGTTCTATGACCACATCCTCAATTCGTGATCGATGGTTTCATCAGTTAAATATTATATTTTCCAAATTATTCGGAATATTTCAGAGTTAAAACGATTCGTGGTACGTATAAATATGCGGAGAAAATTCAGGACTTTCCAAATTACGATCAGTTTTTTTAATTTCATTGAAGAAATAGTTATTTTCCTAATTTCCTAACAAGTGTGGAAAATGATACTTTTCAGCAAAAGACTGCATTCGGTCAAGCAGAAAAGTGGGGAAAAGGCACTTCTTCTACTCGGAAAAATATTTAAATTAGCAGTAATTTTCGGCGTTCGGTGCATAGAGAGTACATTGCAGCTCATAGTTCATAGATACATTGAAATTTGATGATTGCGCATAGATACAAGTTAAAATTTTATGATTGGCGCCAATATTTAATATTTGCGTTAGTAATAAAACTCTGATATTTTTTTTCGCTCATATACAAGCATTTGGAAAAGTGGTACTTTCCAACTTTCCAAATGCTGGTATAAAAAAATGTATAACATCTCGATTTATTCTAGACGTTTTTTCTTTCTGTGACATTTGAAGAATTATCTGATAAACTTACTAGATTTTCGTGAAACGTTAAATGAATTTCTGCAGCGTCCCTTTGAATATTTTTTAGTGAAACTGTGTCCAATTCGCAAGTGCGTGTGTTAAATTTGAAGTGCAAAACAATCAATGAAAGATTGTTCACTATACAGTGTCTTTGCAATTATTTTAATATTTCTTATATGCATGAACTTTTTTTTTTCCGCTTGAGAATGAAGAAAAAAATATCCTCAGTTTCTTGGAGATGGACTTTATTCCTCAATTAAATTCCCAGATTCACTTCATTCTCAATCGATTTGAAAAAAAGATAGTATGAATTTGTTTATTGAACCATATTCGGTAGCTTTTTATGACTCTCCTCTGTGTAACTCATTTCCTCTTACTCTATGGTCAATCACGATTGTCATCTTTTTTTATATTCTATGGTTCTCGAAGGTCATGGTCTGTGTTCACATAAAACCTTCTTCTATGGTTTAAGTATTCTATGGTCATTTTTTACTCTGTGGTTATCATTTGACATTGTCGAGATGTCAGTGTTAGTATTCTATGGTTCACGGTTGTCCTCTATTCTGTGGTTATGTAATCGTCTGTCTTCTATGGTCACGGTTGTCATCTATTCTATGATTTTGTTATCGTCTCTCTTCTATGGTCGTGAGTGTCATTCTATTCTGTGGTTATCATTTGACATTATTTTGACAGTTTCAATTTTCTGTGTTATGATGTTTCATTGCTCTGTGGTTCAATTTTGACATGTTTGTCTATGGTTGTCCTCTGTCAAAAACGATCAGCTGGTTTTTGTTGTTAAGATCACAGAGTACTCTCAGTTTTTTAGGTTAAGGGGCCCGATATTTGTTTTGGGAGGAAATGGAGAAAGAGGATGAATTTCTACATTCATTTTTCACCTACATCTCACAAATATGTTTCGAAAAAGCCAAGGAACACATTGTTAACACCCCAATACGATTCCTTCTTCTGTTGAATAAACTCGTCTTGTTTTAGGAAAAGGAAAAAGATCTTCATAAGTCTCTACTCCAATCGCCATGGTACGCTTTTTTGAATTTCCTGCAACAACTAGCGTTATCTGAGAAAAGTTATGTCGAAATAGGCTTCCTTCAGACTAAAAATAAAGGTTTTTTACGAAAAGATGTGAGTTAGGATACTCCAGTTGTTTCATACGTAACCTCGTTCTTTTCAGAATTCTCTTAAGGCAATATACGAATCCATGAAAGTAGACATAAGGAAACTAGAGGAAAATTTCAGGTTAAACAACAAAAGAGTACAAAACTACTGTCAAAACATTTATCAGTTTTTAAGCTCTAAAATCAACCTCATCGAATTGTATCCTTTGGTATATTCCAACAAACTAAACCAACGCGTCTTTAAATTCCTCCTTACATCCTCGAAGATATGAAAAAATTTACCAAATGGGATCTGGCAAACACTTGAGGTACTTGGAACTTCTAAACCTAACCGAAAACATAATACAGAAGAACGCTCTATGCTTCACCGACATAAGTTTAACACCTGTGAAAGCCGTTTTCAACTTGGAATGCGAAATATTGCAACAGCTCTTCAAAGCCTTAACCGAGCTCCAACGCTTGCAATTTCTACCTTCTCTCGCTCTGATTCATGGAGCCCACATAAGACTTACCGCATGGGAAGGTAGAATTCAAAAAGAGGTAAAGTAGAACTTAACAAACATCATGTGTATGGTAAGAAGCTTCAAAAGGTGGAATACCATCTTAAATATGGAGATGAAGTGGAAAATAAGCAACAGGGAAGAGATAACCTATATTTCATAGGTTATCTATGTGACAGATGACAGATCAAACCATAGAGACTTACCTCATGCGAGCATAGAAAACCTGATTTAACATAGTTATTTTTTAGAGTTGGAAATTGGGATTTCTTAAGAACAATCCATCTCCAGCTTTACTCCAGTGGCTGATCAAGCTGAAAGGCATTGTTCTTAGCAAATTCAGCCTGTACTTTCACAATACGCTTGCCCAACAAACTACGCCAAACGACATGCGAAATATCTGCCTAAAACTGCAGCACGACCATTATCAAAAGTGAAGTAAAGAATTCTTCGAATTTCCCAATTTTAATCTGACTGGTTTTTAGGATGGTGTCTTTTCAAAAAAAGTATGATGCTGCGTACGTTATACTGTTGTCGGACAATCAAGTGATTTACGATACAACAGATTACGATAGTTTTCCGATTATAGTTTCGTATCCCCCTGTAAGTGTTGCTTTCGGTTAGTTTGTTTGTTTAGGGGTTTATTTTGATTCTTATTGCAGAAATGTCCGCCTCAGCTTGAAACTATAATGAAAATGATATCTGATACTGTCTCCGATTTAGTTATAGTCGACAAAATTATTTACAAATTTAGTACTCAAGTGAGTATTTTATGGTTTCTCTTTTTTGTAATTTTTAGATTTTTGTTGAATCTTTTATCTTTATCTTCGAAAGTCTTTGGGCTTGTTTTTTAGGTTTTAAATGTTTCAGGAGCTCCGTACGTACGTGATAACAACAGTAGAACCCAACATTTACCTGGTGATAATTTTCGAGTCGAAAAAATCCGAAAAAGACTCCTTCATCGAAAACTTCATATCCGACATGTGCGTTAACTTGAGGTGCACCAAAGTCTTCACCAACCTCAAAAACAACAATAAGTGATTACGAAATAAAATATTCGAATAATAGAAAACTTTTTATTTCAATATAAAATAACATAATCAGTCGGTTTGAATAAGGTGCTCTTTGAAAATTCCGAATTAGTATTTACAATGTTTATATACATCTTCGAAGGGTTGAAAGCGTAAACGAATGAATAAATATTTTCTTAGACGAGGATCTAAAAATTTACAAGCTAAAATAATTTTGTACAACGAATTAACAAATTTTTGAGGTAACACAGTAATCGCTTTCAACCCCTCATTTTAAATAAATATAACATTAGTTTTTTAGTGCGAAAACCTATAAGGGATCCGGCTTTATCATATCTGTCATGACTTCCTGAAAAAAAAAAAAAAATTAAACGAAAATTAACAAAATGAAACACTGCAATTTACCTCGATCACTATAGGTGTTTGGATCTCCAAATTTCCATAAGCCATCCCCATCGCCCTGTGTTGAGCTTGAGCTTCTTCCCTTTGTCTCATTTCCTCCCTTAAAAAAATTGAAATTAAAATTTAACCTCAAAATAAAAAAAAATAATCTCACCTCCTTTTCTTAACAGAACCAGAATGAAATCTTCCTCCTTCTCCCCTTATTCTGTTCATTGCATGTCTGTGTCTAGATTCGTGCAGATATTTCTGAAAAAAAAAAAATTATCAATTGAACGACAACAAACTAAACTTTACATACTGGTCTTTCCTTTGGTATTTTTCCTTCGGCTTCCAATTTAGCCCTCGCTTGCCTCCTTTTAAGTATCCTTCGGTACTGTTTCGCATTCACATACAAAGGTTCTTCTTCTAAAAACTCAGACCCATTGATCGGTATCCTCTGAAATTGCGCACTACTAGTCCCTGGCAACATCTGCGAGAAAAACAAGAGAATTAATCAAAGGAAACCATGAAAATCACCATCTTTTGACACCTTTAACTTAACCTCAACTGTCACTTGTCAATTCTGACAGTTATTCTATGTTCTACGTGAAAAATGTCAAATTTGACAGTTTACGATGTTGTTAAAACCGTGTTACCTACTTCAGACATATTATTCCTCACCATGACTAAGTTTCCGTTAGCCATAGCTAGTTGGTTTGGTGATGTGTTGGTGATGGCCGGTTGAACCACAGTTTGAGTCGTTGGTGACTGCGGTTGCGTCGCAACGGTTTGGGGAGCCCCCTGTATTTGCACCAAGCTGCCGTTTATGTTTAACACTGCAAGAACGAAGCAAAGTTATTCATAACCTACGAATGAGGCTATCCTAACCTACCTGTAGGTTGCGTATGCTGAAGAGTCGAATTATCTATAGCTAACGGTTGGTATATGAAAGTTTGACCGTCCGGGGTTTGGATAATTTGAGTTTGTTGGGGCTGTTGCAACATAACTTGTCCCTGTCCAGCTTGGAGGCTAGAAACAGGCAAGACTTGTATCTGTTGGAGGCCTTGAGTACCAGGAGGTATCGTGTGAACCATTATCTGTTGGCCCCCAGCCCCTTGTATAACTTGTCCAGGCATCTGCATCACTTGTACCTGCTGCGGGGTGACAGCTTGCATCACAACTTGCCCGTCTGATGTTGCTAGTTGCTCCATCATTTGAACAAGTCACTTTGCACACTTATCACAGTGGAATTAAGTAGGTTTTCTAGCTTCTCGACGATCTAGAAATGAGGAAACTGTGATTATCACTTTATATTATTGAAAGTTTCAAATAAATTAGCCACACACAGACCATCAATAAATTAACGAGTTATTTTCATGTTAGAACATCAAAAAGCACAGAAAATAATAATGGCAAAGTGTTCATCGAGATTGGAACAAACTTTTCGAACGTTTCTGCACACCTTGAAACATTCTGTGTTATCTTTGATAAATTCCGTGACAGGACATGCCAAACTGCAAGAAAAAAGGGGAAATTTAAGGCTGGAAGATCATCCCAAGGCACATTTTCGAAAACGTAGACTTCAAGGAACGAGAAAACTCGTGTTTATCACTGACATCTCGCTGGACTTGATTATTTTCGACTTTTGCTATCGCCATTATTGAAAACGTGAACAAAACTGAAGGAAAGGTTTGACAGCAGTCGAAACTGGTACATTTTTGTCGATAACTTGGATATTCTCGCGAAATAAACATTGTAATTCGGCCGGCACAACATCTGAACGTCAAACATTTGTTTTATAATATGTGAACTTACATTGGATATTTCAACTTGCACTTTCCCAATGATTGGTCGGCAATGTACAGACCAATGGCCGCTACGCACTAAACACAACGCTGTTTGTGTATTGGCCACTGACGTTTTATTTGTTACCACTCCTTGCCGTACTCTCTCGATCGATAAAACGCTGGCATATCGACATTATGTTTTTCAACTGCGCGGGAAACCTTTAACCAATTACGAAGATAGAAAAGGAAAAACGAGTTCAAAATCAAAAAAGCCCACTTTTTCCCCCAAAACTAGTTTTCACGGTTTGAAAAAGTCCTCGAAAAAGTGCGCAAACGTCAGGTCTTTTTTGAATGATTCCAGTCCAATTTTTTTTCCTCCCTTAGCAAAACTACGGAACCATCGGAAAAATTGATTTTCACACATATAATTCAATGGAATTTCCTTGAATTTTCAGTTTTCCGCACTAATTCTTTCTTTTTTATCGCTTTTCCTAGTATGTAGTTCGGGCTACCCGATATAGATGGCGCCAAGATCACTGCAAATTGAAGCAACTTTACTCTTTTTCCCTTTTTTTTTTACCTTATACTGTTATTTTAACACACTTATGGCTTAGATTATATATCTCAGGGATATATAATCTAAGACTTATGGGCTGTTGGAATTCTCATTTCATCCTTACTCACTTTTGAGAAAATCTTGTTTTTTCACAGTGTTACTTGACTTATTTTACGAACAAATACAGTAAATCGAGTATTTTATTCATAATTACCGAAATAACTGGCTAAATTTGTTTATTTTCTGCAAAAATTAGTATTTTTTATCGTTTATCCCAAGTATGTTTCGGTCTACTCAACATAGATGTCGCTAGTTCACTGTGACTACTTTCCATGAAAATCTGAATTATAAAATCGATCAGTCTAACTTGAGACTGTTATTATTTCTTGTAGATGTGAAATTAATCGTTTTTTCTTTGACTAAGAAAGTTAAAAAAGAAATAAACACTTTTAAAATTCCTTTCTTCGATTAAACGCAACAGTTCTTAACTTATTTTTAGAAACTTCTGAACTTTTCTTTTCTGAAGAAAAAAGAACTAAAATCATTTATTCCCATTAAAAAATTTGTTTAATTAATTATTTTAGAAAGTATTTTTCATTTAAAAAGTTTGTGATAAGGTATTACGAGCATAAACAAAAAGACATGTAATTAAAAGAAATTCAAACACTTTTTACAGTTTTATTGATTCATTATTCGATACATCTTGAAGCACTAATACTCAATAAAAAAATTACAAAATGAAAATGAGTAGCAGGTACCTCATAAAAACGATTGCAATTCGAGAAGTTTTGAGCAATTGTAATCGTTTAAAATTAATTTTTGGCACCTCATTCATTCGTAACAATTTTAAATATGTGCGACAATAATTTAAAGATTCTCTGTAGGTATTAAAAAAAATTAAATACATTAATTGTTTCATGATTAGTTTAAAAAGTTGATAATTAAAGGTATTTCGAGTTAGCGAAAATGTAACCACCAACTTTTACAATCGTTACACAATACGACATTTATTTAAATAAAATAATAACTTAGAATACATAGGGGGTTCAGTAACTTTGCAATAATATTTTTGTTATAAGATAACAATGATGAGGTTAAAGAAAATATTATTCACGTTGGAAATTAAGGACTAGTTTTGCACTGGGATTGAAGTAAAAATAAATTATTACGATAAAAAGTTTCAGATTGATTAAATTCCTGCATAAATAAGATTACGATAATAAATGAAGCAGCAGAGTATTGAATATATAAAAAGCACACTTTGTAAAAAGCCACACGAAAAAAAATTTAAACGCCTTATTCACAATAACATCGGGTCGTATAAAACCTCAATCAAAATTACGTACAAAATGTAAAAAAACGTTAATCGGCTTATATATACCTATATATATAAATAAATAATAAAATGTATAAATAGAAAATATAAAAATATGTATATAAATATGGGAAAAATTGATGAGCTAGATTAATTACCACTGCGTCTTTCGACACGCGAATTCTTTAGTACGGAAATGCTCAAACGGAATGTCGTTCAATCCCACTCCTTTTCATCTACCCCCTCCATCTCGTCCTGCTCCAATTTCAGATTGATCTCCATCCTGTTGCTGATCGCCTTCTGAATCTTAAATCGAAAAAAAAAAAAAACTTAACCTACATTCACAATTAATTTACAAGTGTCAACTGTCATCTGTCAGTGTCTAACCTAAAACGTCATAAGTCAACTGTCTAAATTTTGTTCAACTGCGTTTTCTTTTTCTTTTTTGAGATCGGAATGAAATAAAATGTCCTCAACGACGATTTTCTTACCTCGTTCTGTTTCTCCTTGATTTGACTAGATATTTCCTGATCCCAGAGGTTGATCGGCCTGCTAGCAGCGATAAAAGGCGAAGAGGCTGACTTGTTGATCGTGTTCTTTTCCATGGCCTTCTCGTTTACAGTGTTCGAAGTTTTCGTACCAGACACTGAAAGATTTAAAAAAGTTATCAAAGATTTTCTTCGAGATCGAAAAAGTCTTACATGCTGTCATTCCTTCCGGTTGCATGCTTATCCTCTGGGGCAACTTGTCTTTGCCGCTGAACCATTCCTTGCTGTTCGTAGAATGCTTCCATGTCACTCTGGTCGGAGGGAACAGATCGTCTTGGAATAATTCCGTCTGAAAAAAAATTTAAACGTTAAACTTGAAAAGAGGAGTGATTCGAAAGGATAGTTAACCTTGATTCTTGGGACGGTGAACGACAGAGGCTCTATGGTGTTGTTGGTCAGCCTGAGGGCCACGGCGAACTCGACAGCGGCAACGTCGCAGGTGTTCTTGGGGAGGAACGAGAGGCCTTGGTGGAGGCTGGGACATCTGTGGTGACTCAAGGGGCAGATGTGGGGGGCCTCCTCCGTTATCTCGTAGGCGTATATGGTGGAATCGCCCTGAAATGCAATTCGAAGGTGTGGACATTTGAACTACCGACTTGCGTCGCTTATTTTTCCAGTTTCTTGTTTCAAAGGATAGTGGACATTTGAACTACCTACTCACGTCACTTATTTTTCCCAGTTTCTTATTTTAAAGGATAGTTGACATTTGAACTACCGACTCACGTCACTTATTTTTCGAAGATTCTTATTAAGGAAGGGTGGACATTTGACTACTTATTCATTCGCTTATTTTTCAGGGTTTTTCGTTCTCGATGTTCTTTTTTTCAAGAAAGTTGGGAACGTTCTGAGGGTCGATACTCAGGGACATTTGAACTACTTATTATTTTTCTAGGTTTTTCGTTCTTGGAGTTTGTTTTAAGAAAGTTGGGAAGGTTTTGTGTTTGTTTCAAGAAAGTTGGGAACATTTTGAGGGTCGATACTCAGGGACATTTGAACTACTCATTATTTTTCTAGGTTTTTCGTTCTTGGTGTTTGTTTTAAGAGAATTGTGGGAACGTTTTGTGTTTGTTTTAAGAAAGTTGTGTGAGTTTTGTGAGTCGATACTCACGGACATTTGAACTACTCATTCTTTTTCTAGGTTTTTCCTTCTTGGAGTTTGTTTTAAGGAAGTTGGGAAGGTTTTGTGTTTGTTTTAAGAAAGTTGGGAGCGTTTTGAGGGTCGATACTCAGAGATATTAGAACTACTCATTATTTTCCTAAGTTTTTCGTTCTTGGTGTTTGTTTTAAGAAAGTTGGAAACGTTTTGTGGGTCGGTTCTCACGGACATTTGAACTACTCATTATTTTCCTAAGTTTTTCGTTCTTGGCGTTTGTTTTAAGAAAATTGGGAACGTTTTGTGTTTGTTTTAAGAAAGTTGGCAACGTTTTGAGGGAAGATACTCACGAACATTTGAACTTCTCATAATGTCTTTAGGTTTTTCGTTCTCTGTGTTTGTTTTAAAGAATTTGGAAACGTTTTGTGTTTGTTTTAAGAAAGTTGGCAACGTTTTGAGGGAAGATACTCACGAACATTTGAACTACTAAAAATTTTTCTCCTTTTTTCGTTCTCGGTGTTTGTTTTGAGAAATTGGGAACGTTTTGTGTTTGTTTTAAGAAGGTTGGGAACGTTTTGTGGGTCGATACTCACGGACATTTGAACTACTCACTATTTTCCTAGGTTTTCTCGTTCTTGGTGTTTGTTTTAAGAAAGTGGGGAACGTTTTGTGTTTGTTTTAAGAAAGTTGGCAACGTTTTGAGGGAAGATACTCACGAACATTTGAACTTCTCATAATGTCTTTAGGTTTTTCGTTCTCCGTGTTTGTTTTAAAGAATTTGGAAACGTTTTGTGTTTGTTTTAAGAAAGTTAGGAACGTTTTGAGGGTCGATACTCACGGACATTTGAACAACTCATTATTTTACTAGGTTTTTCGTTCTTGGTGTTTGTTTTAAGAAAGTGGGGAACGTTTTGCGTTTGTTTTAAGAAAGTTGGCAACGTTTTGAGGGAAGATACTCACGAACATTTGAACTTCTCATTATGTCTCTAGGTTTTTCGTTCTCCGTGTTTGTTTTAAAGAATTTGGAAACGTTTTGTGTTTGTTTTAAGAAAGTTGGGAACGTTTTGAGGGTCGATACTCACGGACATTTGAACAACTCATTATTTTACTAGGTTTTTCGTTCTTGGTGTTTGTTTTAAGAAAGTGGGGAACGTTTAGTGTTTGTTTTAAGAAAGTTGGCAACGTTTTGAGGGAAGATACTCACGAACATTTGAACTACTCATTATGTCTCTAGGTTTTTCGTTCTCCGTGTTTGTTTTAAAGAATTTGGAAACGTTTTGTGTTTGTTTTAAGAAAGTTGGGAACGTTTTGTGGGTCGATACTTACGGACATTCGAACTACTCATTATTTTTCTAGGTTTTTCGTCCTTAGTGTTTGTTTTGAGAAAGTTGGGAACGTTTTGTGTTTGTTTTAAGAAAGTTGGGAACGTTTTGTGGGTCGATACTCACGGACATTTGAACTACTCATATTTTTCAAGGTTTTTTGTTCTCGGTGTTCATTTAGAGGGATTTGGGAACGTTTTGAGGGTCGATACTCACCTTGCCCGTCAAGAATAAGGTCGAACTGTCCTCATCGTAAAAAGGAATAAGAATCGAAGGCGAAACATCACTCACGATGGTGTTCAAAGGATTCTCAAGATCCTCAACTTTGTACACGGAAATCAACCTCTGCGAAACCTTATCGAATCCACTAACAGCCAAATACTGCCCCTCCAAAGCCCATACGATCCTAGCCCCCCTGTTCCCTTCGGGCCCCTTCCCTTCTTTAACCGGCACTTCTGACTTCCTCGGGTTGTAAATCCTTATCTTCCCGTCCTTACAGACCGTTGCGCAGAAGATTCCGCAAGGGGACCAGGCGAAACTGAAGATTTGGTCGGTGTGACCTTGAATAAAAAAAAAAAAAAATAAATTGTTAAGTTTTGTTTTTAACACTCACCTTTCAAGACGATCTTCTCAGAGCAATCCGAGAGGTCCCAAATCTTTATCGTCATGTCGTAGGAGCCTGTAGCTAAGACGTCTTTGGCTGTGGGGTGGAATTTGATGAAATAAATTTTATCGCTGTGAGCATTAAACTCTTTCTCCGGTTCATTTGTTGATTCTTTCAATCCTTCGTCTTGGATCCTCCACAACTTTATGATTCCATCATCGCAAGCAACGGCAAGCCTGTGATTGTCGAAAGGGTCCCAAGAGAAGTCCATAATGTTGCTCCCTTGGACTAAAGAAGGGATCACACCGTCTGGAAGCTTTCCTGGTTTGTTTCGGTTGAGGATCGAGATCCTACCTCCGGGGCCACTCAAAGGAACAGCCAGGAATTCAGGATTCGCTGCAAAATTAATCATAATCAAAACCTAACCTTACTTAACCTAGAAGACAATACTAACCATGAAACCCATCACATTCGCCTGGGATTTGCCTGCTTACGTTCCGAACATTCTCGATTTGTTGAGATTTATGAGCGGGGGTCACTTTTAAGTGTCTAAACTTCGACACTCGACCTAAAAAACGTCCATTAATATTCCACAGATACAGGGAAAAATAAACCATCTTAGGGCCAGTTTCATAATCAATTTTAAAGCTCATTTAAGTTCAACATTTCAGTTTCATAACAAAATTCAGGTTCTTAAGCCACTTAAATTTAAAAGCCCAAAGGCTAAAGTATCCTTTAGCCCTGAATTCCTAACCTCTCGTGTTCAAACTGTCAACTCATTTGAGGTTAGTTATGTTGTGTTTTATTACGAAATCAACTTTCACAAGTGGAATGAGAATACGGAGTATGAAAACGTAGATTTCCAATTTCGAATGAGACTACAATTAATGCCATACGGCTCATTGTGGTTGCAACTGCAGTGCTGCAATTGATATCAATGACATGTTTCCTATCAATAATTTTGAAAAGGAATTAGGTGATAATCAAAAAATTTTTGCTGATAATGGGAAACATGTTAGAAATTCAATCATAACAGGTCATTTTGCTATAATAAGCTGATGTATTGGGTGAAAATAAATGCTTATTCAAAGATTATGTTTATTCAACGATGTTAATCTGAGGCAATTGCCCTTTTGTCAGCCGCAATCATCAATTCAATTTTTTTTTTGTAATATTCAGTTTGGTATTGGTCTTTTCTCCCAAATTTCTAAGTGTATATTTCAAATTTTAACCTGAACGTTATATCCACAGGACATGAAAATAACATAACCTCCTTCAATTTTAAGATGGCTGTGGTTAAATACAACTGTAACTGTCTATTTTAGGTCAAATGAAACGGTTTCAGTTATGCCAACATACAACATTTCACTTAAAGTCTCCTTTACGTAAAATCCCATTTAATTTCATTATGAAATCGGGTGGACTTTTAAAGTGGGCTTTAGCTTAAAGTGCACTTTAACTAAAGTGTACTTTAGGGGTTTATTATTCTCCTTTGAAACAGTTGGGACATTTGAACTACTTTCGTTATTCAGGCGTAACCGAAAAGATACCGAACAATTCATGTTTTCAAATCAATTAGGACAATCCCCCTCTTAAATTAAGGCCCCTAAAAACTCACCGAAGACTGTTGAAGTTCTCTTAGGTGGCGCTGCTATAACCTCACTTTTCCTGCCTGCCTGAGGATCCAACGATTGCTGTTTGGTGATCCCGACATTCTTCTTAACCTCAACTTCTTCCTCCTTAGTCTTGAGACCTTTGAAGGACCC
The DNA here is from genome assembly GCA_038502775.1 of Hippodamia convergens. Lineage (NCBI taxonomy): Eukaryota > Metazoa > Arthropoda > Insecta > Coleoptera > Coccinellidae > Hippodamia > Hippodamia convergens. Next base: position 9,289,086 of record CM076614.1, on the reverse strand, counting down.
TTTTCTCCTCAACATTACGGGAGAAGCTATCTTGTCTGCCGTTGCATTTTCTACAACCGACAAAGACTTGTTCTCGTACATTCTTTTCCGTTCTGCGATGCTGGCTCTTTGGGATCCCCCCCTTTCGAAATTCTTGGAGTCGATGGAGTCCAGATTTTCATCATTCTCGCTGTTTTCAAACAGTTTTCTTCGTTCGGCTGTTGTCGGAGTTTTCGAAGACAACTCGACGGTTTCAGGTTCGGATTTAACAGGGGAGGTGTCTTCGGTTGTTTCAGGGTTTGGAGGTTTTTCCTCGGCTTCCAAACTGTTGTTTTCGGAGGTGGGGCTCTTGTTTTCGCATCCGTTGGTTTGGTTTTGGGTCGGTACTGGAGGAACGCAGAAAACTTGATCAAATGATTTGGTTTCGTTCAGTTTTAACGGAGTGAACGGTTTGGGGCCTAGTCGAGGCTAAAATAGAAAAAAAAACATGAGGAAAAGTTCGCAGACGAAGAAAAAAACTACAGTGCAATAATCGCATTCAAAAATCAAAGAAACGAAAAAACTAAAATACAAAACAAAAAAAAACGTTTTTTTCATACTTTCTTGGGTCTGTACCTACAATCAACATTTTAAAAAACTTCTTAAATACCTTGTAATCATGCATGTGAAATTTCAACCTAATTCGAGTACTTTGTGTTTTCAAAGACGAAGTAACAAAACAAGCAAAAAAAAACAGACAAAAAAGGCCACAGAGCAATAATCGCATTCCAAATTCAAAGAGACGAAAAAACTAAAATACAAAAAAAAAAAACGTTTTATCACACTTTCTTGGGTCTGTACCAACAATCAACATTTCAAAAAACTTCTTAAAGACCTTGTTAACATGCATTTGAAGTTTCAACCTAATTCGAGTACTTTGTGTTTTCAAAGACGAAGTAACAAAACAAACAAAAAAAACGGAAGAAAAAGTCTACAGAGCAATAATCGCATTCCAAATTCAAAGAGACAAAGAAAAACAATAATACAAAACAAAAACAATGTTTTTCACACTTTCCTTTTGTCTGTACCTACAATCAACATTTTAAAAAACTTCCTAAAAACCTTGTAATCATGCATGTGAAATTTGAACTTAATTTGAGTACTTTGTGATTTCAAAGACGAAGTAACAAAACGAAAAAAACAACATAAACAAAGTGGAACACAACAACGTGAATAACCTTATAGCCTCCAGAAATGGGTGCGACAGGGTTCACAGAACTGACGACTGGAACGCAACTGTTAGTTCTAGGTCTAGCCACCGGTTTGGGGGCACTCCCTTCTTCAGTGCTCTCGCAAATGGAGCCTGTTCTAGATGCTCTGGGTAAAGGTTTCGGAGGAAAAACCTTCTCGTTCAAAATCTTATCTTCGTTCTTTGCGCCTTCGTCTATTTCTTTTTTCTCGACATTTCTTTTCTCTTTTTCGCTGTCTGTTTCTTCGTTCGCGTTGTCCAACTGGATTCTTTCGTTGGTTATTTTGGTTTTTTTCGAGATGAAATCGTTTGATTCGGGTAATGTTACTTTGGGTTTCTGCGTTGTGTTTGTTTTTTTCGACTGCAATTTTTCGTGTTCCTCTTTTATGTTCTGAAGGGATCCTTTGTAAACCTAGCCGTGCAGATTAGTTAATTGCGGGAAAATCTCAGATGAATTTCCTCCGTTGTTGTTAATTTCAAACACGATAATGCAAAAAAAGATACTTACAATTATAGGAGCTTCTCCTTTCTCTCTATCGGCTGGATTCAAACTGATTTTCGGCACGTTGAAATTCTCCCCTTTCGACCATCTTTCAGCGTTTAATTCTGTAGTGTATCCGGAAGTTTCTGGATAAAGATCAGCATGGAAATCCCTGTAACAAAAAAGAATATTCGTATTTTGAAATAGTTTATTTTATCTCGAATATTCACCTGTAAGTTTTTCGAGGTACTTGATAGGTGACAGGAATGACAGATGTCGATGTCAACTGAAGAATGCGGTTAACTTCTCCCTGCATGACATTTAGAGCTCGCTTGGGGACCAGGCAAGCTCCTTTTGTCTGTTCCCCGGAATGTCTTATTCCCTCTATTAAATAAGGGTCTTTATCTGTCACTTCCATGTATCCAATTGTCGTATCACCTACATAATTCCATCATTTCAAAATTAATCAATCATATTCGGCAATATCCCTTTTTCTTTAAACGTTTCGTTAAGTGTGGAAATAAGATTGAAAACTTACCTTTTCCTGCTAAGAAAAGCATTCCTGTGTCAGCATCGTAAAGAGGCATTAAAATACCAGTGGAACAATCCAATTCCAAAGATTTCTCGATCTGATTAAAGTTCCGAATGTCCCTAATAATGATTTGACGCAACCTTTGAGCATCAAAACCAGTCGTTAACACTCGATTACTATCCCCAAGCCAAATAATTCTAGAATCCTTGATACTCTGATGACTGTTTGCGGTTTTCAAACAACAATTTTCACTCCTAGGATCGAGAATACGCACTTGTTTATCTTTGCAAGATGTAGATAGTAAAGTACCGTCTTTTTTCCAACTAACGGATTGTATAACTTCCGTATGATCTTCCGAATTCGAGAATAACTCTTTCTGGGACAATAAATCGAACAAGGTTATGTTCGTGAAGGAGGAACAATGGATTAAACACTCAGCTGTTGGATGAAAACCCACAGTTTCTATCCTTCTTTGAGTTTGCGAAAACGTGCATTCAGGGTTACTTAAAGATTCTTGTAGTCCTTCCTCAGGTATCATCCAGAATTTGACGGTGCAATCTTGAGAGCCCGTAACGAGTAAACCATCGTGAAATGGTGAAAAGTCGAGGTCTGTTACTGTGTCTAAATGTGCATGTAAAAGAGGCATCAGTTTGGTTTTGCGTCCTGAATCGTTTAAAGGCAGCACTGCAAGGCTGGAACCTGTGTGTTCCCAGTTGAAAGCCATGAATTTGGCTGAAGCAGCAATATTGTTCCCATAAGTTTGATAGGATCCTACGCATATGTCCCGAACGTAATTTTCTGGTTTTGGTACTATGGGAGCGGCGTTTTTGTATTTGGATGCCTTGAATCTCCAAGCCATGATTGATTACAGTGGATTTTAAAGATTCGTCGAAAAATTGTCTACATTAAGGTGCAAGTTAACACCCAAATTTTATTCCTGTGAGAAACTGAAATTAAACTGGAAAATTCACTCAGTCATCTTCGAGAATTAAAGCCAGAAGTACTCAATCCTGAAGTTTTATCGTACTTATTGGGAAATTCAAGATTTACACCCGAATTTTCCTCTAACAATTCCCCACCTACAACCCAAACACAGTTCAACAACCATCAAATTTCCTTTTGTTTGTTTCGCATTCTATGACTCATCGTCAGTTTGACATTTTCAACCGGAAATTTAATTCTATGGTTTGAATCTGACAGATCACATAATCTGTGGTCGAGTAGAATCTTTCTAATCCGAGATCAGATCAGATAGAGTAGATCTTTCGGATCTAAGTGATTCTATGGTTTAATTTGAATTTATTCTATGGTTTCAATCTGACAGATCACCTGATCTGTGGTTCATAAACGGAGTAAAATCTTTCTAATCCGAGATCAGATCAGAAAGAGTAGATCTTTCTGATCTACCACAGAATCGAGGACAATTATACTTTGTGGTTTGACCACCGATCAATAAGTTCCTTTCTGTCAGATTTTACAGATTTCTATGTTTAGGAACCTAACCTATAGGTTACAGATTTCTGTATGTCATCTTGAATTTTCCGTAGATGGATTCAAACGTTTATTGATTTTATTTCGAAATTTTGTAACAGAAAATCATAAATACTCACTTAAATGAAGGTGTCCAGCGATTGCGAGTATGAGGCAACATGCCAAGTAAATATAATGGAATCCTTTCTGGAATTATTCATAGAAATCCACGAAAGCCCTGCTGCTTCCTTGAAAACATTAGATAACGAAAAATTAAAAAAAGCCTTCAGACTAGCATTCGCCATAGAAAACTTCATGGATCGTCTTGGAGAATTAGAACACTCGACAAATCTAATTCGTACAATGTTGAGGAATAAAAAACTTCCACCTGATTTCGACTTCAACATTCTGAAGAAAGCATGCGATCTTTTATTAGAAAAATTCTTCACACATACAGAGCATTCCTTGCTCCAAACTGAAGTTGCTGTAAGAATTTACACTTCAATGATGCCTTTGGAAAGATACGAAGAATTCATATGTAACCTTCTAATGGAATCTGCTTCTTACCAAGCAATTCAAGAATTCGTATTCCAGAATGAGCATCTCGATATAAAAACCTTGCAATTTAAGTTGCTTCTTCACGAATGGGTCCTCGAGTATCAAAAGGGAAAAACCGAAGAGTTAATCGCTTTGATTCAAAATATGATGTCTCCGTACAAAGTAGAACAATCCTTGTCTCCTCTAATTGGAATAATTGCGTTAAACACTGATACCAAAGAAGAAAATGAAGTTAGACAAATTGTATTGAAAGAAGTGCTCGAAAAAATGTTCGGAAGAAGCATTTTGAGTCGAAAATTCTGGGTAACCTTGTTCGAAATCGATCAAAATTTACTTTTGACTGCTTGTGTAGCATCGGAAGAATTCCACGTTTCCATTTGTAACTTTCTCATTTACATCGGGTGCATGATGGATTTGGTAGAAGAGGATGGTAGGAAAAAGTGGAAACCTAATTTAACAACAACAATTTGTCCTGAATTTACGTACGATCTTTTAGTAGCTGTCCTGCAACCTTTGTTTAATTTCGTCAAACGTGAAGTTACCATTGAAAAATTTTTGATAGCTGAGGAAGAAACACAATGTACTTTATTGAGACATTTGTTGAAAGTATTGTGATAAATAACTGTTTTAATTGTATTTAATTTATTGAATCTATTTTGTTATTATTGTTTTTTAAAGTGTTTAACAATATATTTTTCGTATTAAACAATTTTTATTTTCATTGAAACAAGCATCAGAAATTCTCATATTTTTTATTATTATTTTTATCGACAGTGATCTTCGAGGACATTAAAGCCAATAATTTATAGGGAACAAACGAAATGCAATAAAATCTTGTACCAGAAATATTCAACAGTCTATATTTTACACAATATATCTATCTATTTATGTATATATTTACAATAATTTACAAATTACATTAAGTTTCTGATGAATTTACATCACCTAGTTCACATTGTTCCTTCGAAATATCGCAGACAATTTTTTAACGAACACTATAAACACAACATTATTTGATAACACTATAAAATAATTGATAAAGATAAAAAACAAGCAATAAAAAAATTTTTCTTTAATATGCTAGAGTTTTCGGGATCAGCCTGTATACATTCAGCTGTAGTTCTTTGAATATGCGGAAATGGAATGTTTGAAGAACCGAAATAAACTAAATCTGGAACAATTTTTGAGGAAACCAGCGCAAAAATACTTTTTTCGCAAATATTTTTCTTCCTACACGTAAAAAATTAAATTTGCATATAAAGTAACAGTTGCAGTCTTTAAAATAATCTTCAAATTTTGCCCCAAAATTTTTTTTCTACGATTTACTGATATTGCGGATGAAATAACGCTATCTAGGTAATCCTTTTCAAAAAAGTTTACTATTATTCATGAAGAAATATTTTAGAGCAAAAAAAATTTGGTAAGTTCATCCAAACACAAATAAAAGTATAAGAACGAAAATTTTTGCGAAAAACTTATTTTTGTTTACTGCTTGAGCATCCATATTTTGAGCTGAGGAAAAGACAACGCAACATCTCCTTAAAAAAATAAAGCCTTAGGAACTACAGTGAAGATAAAGAAAAAATAGTACAAATGTTCGTCAAAATCTCTCAAGTTCTATCGTCCCAGAACGTTCAAACTTTCCGAAAGCACCTAAGAATCTTTACCGACATATAACATCGTCACTGTTTGCCGCACAAACGTGTTGCGGATGCGCTAAAAAAAGTTTTCCGTTATCACACACGCAAAGCTGGTAAATTTCGTGGGTTTTAGACGCCGTAGGCCTGGTAGTTGATATGGCTGTGGGCAGGGCCGGCATTAGGATAGAACTGGACTCCAAATTAATCGAGCCCACCTCTGACTTTAAGGTTATATCGTTGAAGGAGAGCAGGTTGATTTTGCCCCCCCTCGATTCGATGTTCACCCCTTGGGGGGCCTTCACATGAAGCGAACCAGTCGGTGATTCTAGCCTGCAAGAGAAAAAATTGAATTTCATTCATTATTATCATCATTTAAAGAATCAGACCATTTATTTTTCCAAAATTCGTATTCGATAGTTTCATTCTTCTATCAAATATAAACCAAAGACAGATTAGAATCTTTAGAACACAGATTTGTTTCTCTATCGATATGATTTTATAACCCCTGGTTCATCCACAGAGTGATAAATCATCGACACTCTCTCCACTTTACTTCAAATTCTATGAATATCTTTCAGTTTGACAGGTACTCTTTGTACCCTTCGTCTGTGATCTGATCTCAGATCAGAAAGATTAATTCCACAGATTATATAAAGGATCTGTAAGAGTGACACTTCACCCTTTAAATCATTAATTATTCGAAAATTAATGTGAAATCCGTCATTCTTCCTCAGTTTTCATCACAATTTCAAATGAAACAATGGTAAATCTTTGAATATCGACTAATTGAAACACTCACCTCAGATCACTATCTGCTCTGACAAGAGTAGTTTGCACGGATCCGGTGAAGCTCGTGCCGCCTTCCCCTGAAACTCTCAAACTGTCAGCGCCAACTAGGACTTCTTGGTCGTCCACAGAAAACAAGAGAACTCCCCGATCGTCCATGATTTTGAAACTTTTCGCTAAGCATTCAAAGCGATCGTCTCCTGAAATTTGATTAGGTTGAATTGGAGTGATTTTAGGAGTTGTTTGTATTTGGGATGGTAATGAATGGATTCAAGACGTTTTATAACTTTTTATAATGAAAAGAGTAGACTGAGCTTTTTATGTTGGAAAATGTTTGACGTATTACGTCAAAATGTGAGTTAGGTTAGGTTGATTCATTTCTACCAACATGACAAGATTGTACTCACCTAAAAAAATGAAATTTTCCAGATATCCATCCTTGTTTCTCGTAGATAATGTTAAATTCATACTAGATTCTATCACTATAGGTTGACCATACCTAGATTTTATGCTGCTAGCTAGGAGACTGTCGAGTACAAAAGCTCGTCCTTCCAATCTTATTCCACCGTTTACTATTTTCAGATGTCCCATGCCTTCCTAGAAAAAATCAGTATGGGTTAGAAATCTCCAAGTTTAATTTAGAAAAAGTAGAAATTTGTTGATTTTTCTGATGAACAATCCTCTTGGAACGCGCACGTCATAACCGAACGCAACAATTCGTATTTTCTATGTTCCGTCATTTCGTATACGCAAAGTTCGTCGCAACAAAGAAGAAGCTCCTGGAATCCCTCAATGGCCCCTCAAAACTCCGGTTAATTACTTCCGCCAACAAAACTAAACAACGGAGGCGGCGAAATTTTAATGGGCGCAAAATTTGAATCGAAAAGAATCTCAAACAACTGTTGCTCCTCAATTAAACCGGTTTTAATACGGAAAATTAGAAAAAAACCCGTCTTCTCTTTGCCTTTGCACTTCCAACAATGGAGCATCCTTATCTGACGACCTCAGGTTATAATTACCAGCCCAAATTACGTGAACCGTTCTCCTGAAAGATATTATTTCGTTAAATTGTTTCCTTTTACTCCTTACCCGCTTTCGCAGAAATTATTTCTGTCAGTTTTCTTCTACTCATACTGAGGTCGAAAAAGAAAGAATAACTTCGAGAATCTATGGAATTCACGGTATAAATACTTACTGCTGAGAACTCCATGACTTTGAGCATCCACAAGGTCAAGGCTAAGTTTATAATGACCATCAGCAAGAGCACCAGAATCAGCACGTAAAGACACCTCTTTCTCCACCCGTAAATGCCTATTCTGAATTGATGTTGGCTCATTTGGTCCCCCCCAGAGTCTGGAGGGCGATCTGAAGCACTAGGCTCGTTCCTCTGCATTCTGGAAGAGTACAGCATTTTTTTCAAGTAGTCCACACTGTTTGTCAGATGAAGATTTCATTTCAATCAGTTGACAACCCTTTTATGAGGTTGGCAACATTGAACTTTGTGATTGGCGCCAAATTCAAACATTCTACTCTATGCTCATCGTTCGGGGGGAAAGCGACACGTTTAGAGCAATCGCGGGAATTGAGAAGTAGGCCGGTAAGGCAGAAAGTGCGCGGACTTTGAAATATCGTCGGGGCTGCATGGTAAATTTCGAATTTTCCCGGCGGATTCGGGACAGCAGAGCGACACGGCGTGATTAATAGCGTAATCAGGAGGGAGATGGATGGCACGTTGCGCGATCCCGGACTTTTCTCATATTTTCCCCTTCAGACTCCGTCATTTGGCATTTTATATTGTTTGTAAATATCCCATGAGTTCCGATGTTACGTTCGGGGCCCCAGAAACGAACGAACCACGATAAATTTTGCTCGTTTCACCTTTTGCAAAGCCGATCGCTCAACCGTGATTCGAAATCACTATTGATCCTCTATGATCTATATGGACGTGACGGAATCACTGTGATCTGACAGACGATCAATCTTCTATGATCAAGATTGTCAAAGTGACAAGTATTAGCATAACCTCAATTTTTACTGTCATTTCTCGTTGAATCAGTGGCGTAACTTGGACAACGGCTTAGGGTTAGTGTAAATTTGGTTTTAGGGTTTCAAAACGATCTGAAACTCGGGATTTTGGACTTCCTATCCTATTCCCAAGTATCTCAACTGAGTATAGAGGGTGGTATGGTTAAGAAAACTCCCACGTACCCGCATTAAATATCCCATTATCGCGAACACGGTGAAAACTATACAGCAGTCGGAAGCTCAGCGAGTGAATGCAGGAACCAATTAGCGAACCGGACAGCAAGCAGGAAGGAAACACCCAAGTTAACCTCAGCGGTTGGAAAACATAGCAGGCGGACGCGTTGTTTACATACCTGCCCCGACAAAAGACACGTAGGAGACGAGTTACAGAGTCCTTTCACCGTTATTGTCGACTTGATGCTTAGTTTACCTCCATCAAGGGTGGATCGATGTTTAACAACCCCGCTTGGAAAACTTTTTGAAAACCAGTTCCATGAAACAATCAATGATGATCAATATCAATTGAAATTCTCAACTTTCCAAAGAGAACATCCCTTCTTTCTACAGAAAAACGACTAAAAAAACCACTGGTTGAATCTGTAGCAGCAAAAAAGGGAGTACTAACTAATGGAGTTCAGGATGAGATAGAACAGGAAGGTTCTCGGATAATTCAATCTGCCCTTAGCACGTGTTGCTTTCTCTCCTATCTTTTACTTCCGGAAATCGCTTCAGGGTAATGTTATCGACCTAACCTAACCTAACCTCCAAATCAGCTCGGCCAATCGCGAGAGACAGGGACGGTGATGACAATTTTCATTTTCTTTTGACGATGAATAAAGCAAAGACAGATCACAAATAGTAATCTGCGGATTAGATCCTTAGATCACAGATTTGATTCTATATCGATATGATTTTATCACCCCTTGGTTTATCCACAGAATGATAAATTATCGACACTCTCTTCACTTTGCTTCAAACTCTATGAACAACCTTTAGTTTGACAGGTACTGTTCGGAAATCCGCTCTGTGATCTGATCTCAGAGCAGAAGGATTAATTCTGCATATTCACTACAGATTACATCAGTGATCTGTAAGAGTAGCACCATACACAGGAAAAAATGAATTATTAGGCGTTTCCAAATTTAATTAATAAGAAAACTGTAAAATATATCGATGTTTTTCTGTTCTCGTGACAATTTCAAATGATACAATCGTAAATCTTTGAATATTTTATTATATTGATGAACTGAAACAATCACCTTAGATCACAGACAACCTCAAGAAGTGATTACAAAAAGCAAAAACCCTACAGATCAATTTCAATCCTTTATCGATAGCCCGTGGTTCATCCACAGAGTGATAAATTATCGACACTCTCTCTATGAGTTGCTTCAAACTCTATGAATAACCTTCAGTTTGACAAGGACTATTCGGAAATCTGATCTGTGAGTGTCAGAAGGATTAATTCTGCAGATTCACGACAGATTATCTCAGTGATCTGTAAGAGTGGTACCATTTACATAAAATCATTAATTATTCGGCGATTGCAGAGTTAATTCATGAGAGAAATGTAAAATCCATTATTTTTTCTCGGTTTTCATGAAAGTATCGTAAATCTTTGAATAATTGCTCTAATTGATCAACAAAAACACTCACCTTAGATCACAGGCAACCTCTAGAAGATAGTGCAAGAAACAAAAAACCTCCAGATCAATTTCGAAACATGAAGTAAAAGGAGTTACAAAAAAGAAAGAAAAAATGTTAAACAAAAAATTTAAATTCATGAGTCAATGAGAAACTTACTTAAGAGTAATGAAGGGGCCAAATGCCGAAATAAAGTTGTCGACCATTAAAATGACATAAGAATCAGGGATATATAGAATAAAATGAATCTTACAAAATTCACATCGAAAAGTTGTGGACGCACGCCACTGCCTTTTCTTTATTGGCCAGCTTCACTCTGCGGTCTCCCGAGGGACGCTGGGGTAATCGGCAAAAGGGTGCTTTTAACCTGCACCTAAATTACGCCAATGATGCGTTGAGGTGCTAGGTTTTTACCCTTCCAGAATTGCGTTGAAGTATTGGGGTGTGAGGGGTGATCCTCAGACTCCGAATTTGAGACCTCCGATGAGGGAGAGTGTCCTGGGACATTCTCCGGGATACGTGACTCCCTCCATTGTGATATGGCATCGACATTTATAGCCGGAAGTAACTTTTTCAGGTTCACAGGTGAAATGAAAAAATTCATCGTTGATATGGAATTTCTTGGAGAAAAACGTTTGGACGAGTCAATTTTAGTTCTTAATTAATTCTTAGAGCGTGAATATTTAACTTTCGACGTCATGTTTAGAGAGCAACACTTTAATTTTTTTTATTTTAACGTCGAAGACCAACATTGTAATGTACCCAGTTAGGGTTGGTTCGGTCAATCGTTATACAGCAGAGGGATGGTAAATTATACACTCTAGACTCATAAAGGGTGCCTATTTCTTAAGCCATGTTGCACAGATACACAATGAATTAATCATTTAATCAATGACTTCAGTTCAACTCTGGTCGAATGATATCATTATTATATATCGTTATTTCATTTGAATAACCATCAAAAATTTAGAAAATTAAATGTCCTTTTCGGGAACTTTCCCTCGAAACATAATTTTACTCCCAAATACTTAGGTGTTAAATTAGATTCCTCTCTGAATTACAAAGCACATTTGGATGACTTACGAATGAAGCTGAAAACGAGAAATAACATTCTACAGAAACTTGCTGGTACGTTATGGGGTGCTGACCCGACTACTCTTCGCACAGCAGCCCTTGCCCTGGTTTTTTCCACCGCTGAATATTGTTGCCCTGTTTGGCTCAATAGTGTTCATGTTCAGAAAATCGATGCACAGCTCAATTTTTCAATGAGAATAATTACTGGAACCATCCGATCTACACCTATCCAATGGCTACCAGTGCTATCAAATATAGTTCCTCCCCATATTCGAAGACAGTCTGCAACTTGGAATTCTTGGAATAAATTCAATTCATTTCCGGATTCTTTTCCGATACTTTCCTACGTTCCAGAAAATAGAATTCCAAGACTGAAATCTCGTAAACCTATTTGGTCGAATAACTTTCTGAATTCGAACTTCAGCTACAACGAAATCTGGAAATCCGAATGGGATGTATGTTCTTTATCTAATAAAGATCTAATATCTGATCCATCGAATAAAGTTCCTGGTTTTAACCTTCCCAGGAGAATATGGTCCCTTCTTAATCGAATAAGAACAGGTCATGGTCGTACCAATAGCATGCTTTTCAAGTGGAATTCGGTTGATAGTTCTGATTGTGAATGTGGTGAATCAGAGGAAACAGTTGAACACCTAATTAATAATTGTTCGATTTATAAATTCCAAGATGGCATTAGAGCCATACACAATATATCATACTCATTTTTGCAATGGGTTGAAAATTTCAGATCAATTTGATGAAGTATAAATTGAATTCTCTTGCTGTTCTGGCTTTTTTTATTTTCAGGTTGGAGTTTGTGTTTGGAAATCCTTCCTCCGAAGAGCCGTTCCGATAATCGTGATGTCCTTCTATTTAGAATATTCAGATACAACAATTTTATTTTATTTTTTAACGGGGAGACAGGTTTTTTCGGCTGAGGTTTTTTCCCCTGGCTCTATAATACTATGATACTGGTGATGATACTGGTGATGATAGAATCGTATGATAATATAGTATCATACGAAGAATGTTGTGGTACCCCGTTTCTTTTTTCACCTCAGCTTAGGTTCTTTTTGTTTCAACATTTATTATATTATTTTAGCTCTCTTATTCAAAAGAAAATATATATCATATGTTAACTTGTTGTTATAACAATATCATGAATTGATAAATATAACCGACCATGGATACAAACAATGTGTATAGATCTTTATCACGTTCTTAAGATGATGTAAGGTTACTCAGACCTTATTGTCTCAAGTATGAAAAATATACAGGATGTTCCTATTGATACATACTACAGCATGTCGAGAGAATATTTTGAAAGATGCAGATCCAGAGCAGTTGTACACCTAATAATTGTGTTTAGCAACAACTTTACAAACAGATTTGTTCGAAAGGAATTAAAGAAAAGATAAATATCGAATGATTTCCTCTTTTACATGCATTGAAAGCGTTTGACCCTGTTTAATAAAGTCTAACCTAACCTAACCTAACCTAATTCGAGAAAACTTTTAATAAAGTCGCCTAGCCTTGAATTTTCTCCCTTCTAAACCCCCCAAAAAAGGGGGACAAGAGTTATTCCCTCCCCAGATTTGTCCCCTTTCGGCCCATTAGCCAGACAAAGAACCGCTGCAATTCCAAAACAATCGACGAAATTAGAAGCATCCCAGGCGAATACCTTAATATTTCTCGTTCCGCAACAACCCAGTCCCACTAATGGCTGGTTAGAATCGCGGAAGAAGAAGAAGAAGAGGAGCAATTAATGGGATCAAGTCATCCGGTGACATGTGCATAATGACGAGCATCAACTTTCCAAGGAATTATAATCTGAGAAGCGATGGAAGAGAGAGGGGGAAATTTAATTAAAACCTCGATAATATGTTTTCTTTTGTTGGCGATGAAGTGGCCCAATTAATTTAGGGTTGAGGAACAAACACTGAATACGTCCCTTTCTTGGTTTTGAACATTTATTCTTCACGTGAAGACAGAGCTTCTTCACGGCATCGACAAGTGTTGTTCTTAACCCAAATAGACCGTTCCGTATAAAGAACACCTATCTAAAAGTTTTCTATTCATGCCCAAAATAAAGAAACAAAGAAGGCGTCAATATAAACACATAAATTAATGCTTTCTTCAACACTGAATATAACCTACAAAGTGCTTCAGTATTCAAATTCACTTTAAAGCCACGTTAACTTCATAAATATATCAATTGTTGCAATACCTCATTTTGTCCGGTGGTGTATTTTTTCATATGTATTTATTTCATCGCGTTTGCGAATAAAATGATTATATCTATGGTCAGATGAATAATATAAGAGGCGAATTCATCTTCTCCATGATTTCAAATCCTGATTTTTGCTACGTAAATGAAGGCGTTCTTTCAACGGAACGGTAGGATTATCACCTGGATATATTGTTATAACTATTGGAAAAATAATCTGACTTGCATGAGATACTACATCATGCAGATAATCTGGATATGATTTCAGAACCACCTGATAGCAAAATTTTCTTCTGCACATAATTCAATAGTTTTCTGTAACTGAAATAACAATAATGTTGCTTATGCGCCTACTAATTTCTTATTCGTATTTCCACGCACCAAGCAAAGTAATAATATATTCACCATGAGAAAAAAATATATCATTGACCAACCAAAACTCATGCAACATTAGAATATATGGGGGGCGCTGACTGATCCCGTAAAAACATGAGTTAGAATCATATTTCGACAAGGACAAAAATTGTATTTCCCACTTCTTGCACACTGCTTTGACATGGTTGTTCAAAACGCAGAAATAGTAACAAACTAGACTATCTATCATCGCAACAAGATTGCTGGAAACTAATAGAAAAACAACAAAAACAGGACCATCTGAGCAATCAAAGAGTTTACACCAATCTTCAGGATAGGTCAGAGTAGACCATCTGATTGTTTACCAGAATAAAATAAAAAAATTGTGAAGTGTGGCATAAAAACCAATATTTTATAAGTATTAAATATAAAATAGCATAACATCCGAAAAATTGCTTCTACAATTACGACATATTATAATTCAATGTTCATTTTTCATAGAATGAATTTTAGTAGCTCAAAAACCTACCGTTCCTTTAAAAGAACACCACAAATTTTGACTTCTCGTGAAAAATAAGTACACATTAAGATGAAAAATATGAAAAGGCTCCATTTAAACCATAATCTGACACAATTCTTATTGAAATGAAAGAAAAAAATTTCAGGTCTATTTGGGTTAAAGACTACCACATTTTATGGCTTCCATTGTATTTACCAGAAGGTGATTCAGGAGAATCAGGAGAATGAAAAGTCTTAGCAAGAGTTTAAATTCACCTCATGAGGAGAAAGAAACACCTAGAGATACCAAACAAAGTTAAAAACGCTTCAGACAAGAGACTGGTAAAAATTTCAACATTCCGCCCGCCATAAATAGTCCCAGATATTAAGTAAATCGATCTGAACCATTTAAAAGGGGTCCTTTTAAGGCTCTAAAATCCTGAAAGTTGCGAACAACGAGTTTATCAAAGCCAAAACTACATGCCACGGCATAATTTCCATCGCACCGTTTATCACCAGACCCTTCATTCCTCACGAATTCAGCTAATTCTTGAATAAACTGCTAAACACTCAATTTCGACATCAGGCTGCACGCATAATTAGATGCAAAGTTCAAGTTTTAGCGTGTTATTCCGTTGCAGCCAATTGCGCTAGATTCCTCTAGCAATTATAGCCCTGTTTTAGGTCTGGACAAACTTCGTGTTTCTATTCTGGCCCCACGCAGGGTTTCTAACCTCAATTAGTCATCGGTGTGGGGCCCGATTGTTCTGTACGTGTTGCCCTGTTGAGGAGAAAAAATGAGCCTTAATGGAGGTGTTGGGAGGACTCAGTGGCGTGCGATTCATGTGTCTTCTTCAAGACTCTTTCCAAAAACAATTAAAACAACATTTCTATTTTTAATTATCAATTTTTTTCTTGAAATCCAATCATCGTTTTTTATTAATTTTGAGCGTGAAACAGATGAAACAACGCCCCCAAAGCAACCTGCGATTGGACGTGTGAGAGTTGGGGCAACTACTAAATTTCGTCGTGGATTTACTGAACATGCCATGGGCGACTGAAATTTTAACGCTGATTTATTTTATTAGGTCCTGATTCCCCATTTTGGGATCATCGTTACGTATTTATCGGTTAGGTTGGCCGGATTTGTAAGGGATTAGTCGAGATTTTTTGGTCCTTCGGTTGTGATTGATTAGGATTTTTACCTCATAATTTAAATATAATTTTCGATAATTGGCAACAGTAGTAAATGCAATTTCTCAATCAAAAAATAGGTATAAATGATGAATAAGATAACAACTCAGTACGATGTGTATCAAAGTGATATACAGGGCGTCTCATTTGAAAGTGTCCACCCTTAATAACTCAAAAACGAATCAGAATTTGTAAAAACACTCAGACAATTTTTTTTTTAAAGACATGATCTGCGATAAAAAGCTTGTTTCTACTACTTGTTTTCCTATTTAGAATTTGAATAAGGAAATTCAAATTTGTATGAACTTGCAGTTTGTGTTCTCATAAAATGGATTTTCATAAAGTTACAGGGTGTTTTTTATGGCATTATGCCCGATAAAGCTGAATGAAACAGAGATGTTCTGATTGAGGGTATAATTTGTATTGAAAAAAATGTTTTCAACAAACAGTATCAGTAAAAATTAATCACTCTAAGGTCGTCTATATCTGCAACTTTGGTTTTATGAACTTATGATTTCAATTGGCCCCAGAGAAAAAAATCTACATCAAATCTAATGGCGAGCAAATTGAGAATTTGTGGTGAATTTATATCAATACTGTTTGTTGAAAATATTTTTCTTTCAATAGAAATTATTCGCTCAATCAGAACATCTCTGTTTCATTTAGCTTTATCGGGCATAATTCCATAAAAAACACCCTGTAACTTTGTGAATATCTATATCTATTTTATAAGAACACAAACTGCAAGTTCATACAAATTTAAATTTCCTTATTCAAATTCTAAATGGGGTTGCAACCCTCTTTAAAGGGTTGCTAGTATAAACAAGCTTTGTATTCCAGATCATGTCCCCCGTCTTAAAAACTCGACCTATCTGAACGTTTAAATAAATTCTGATTCGTTGTTGAGTAATTGAGGGTAGACACTTTTAAATGAGACAACCTGTATAGAGAAATTCTCTTCTAAGGAAATCCTCATTTTGTAAGGAATTGAATTATGTTAAAACTTTTGGAAGTAGTATAACGTGAATTAAGTTGTGAGAAATGTTTATTATCTTGTAATTATTCATGATAAAAAGAATAAAGAGAATATAAATTGGACAAACAATGAGAACACATATGAAACCATAAATAAACAAAAAAAGCAAAACGAGAAGACTGTTAGCATTCTTAACATTAGTGATTACGATACGACAATAAGAAAGAATGAAAATACAACAATTTTAACTTTGAGAACAATTTTTTTATGGGGGTGAGAGTGATATAAAATCACTCTTGTAAATACCTGTAAGTATATATATATATATTCTTATGAAAAAGAGAGCTAAAATAATACAATATTTGTTGAAACAAAAAGTACCTAAGCTGAGGTAAAAAAAGAACGGAGTATCATAACATTCTTCGTATGATACTATTGAATCATACGATACTATCATCACTAGTATCATACAATACTATACAGCCAGGGGAAAAAACCTCAGCCGAAAAAAACTTGTCTCCCCGTAAAAAAAATAACATAAAATATTAAATATCAGGAAAATCTTGAAAGACATCAGTGTGATCATCTTCATGTTATCCGTCGATGGGCTCGGATAAACAGATTCTTCCCAAAACGACTAGCAATTCTTGATCTGAAATGAAAAAAGACAAAAGCAGGAAAGAAACCGATTATTCAGAATAAATCAAATGCATTTTAGAAATGCATTTGCCACTTTAAAAAACATCAACATTCAGATATCTTCGCCAAATATTGTTCGGAGGTTTATAAATATTTATGACAGTAATGTCACAAAATTTGAAAGAAATGAAAAAACTCCATCAAATTCCCCTTTCCGAATCCGTTGAAAATTAGGAACTGCTAATTTTTTAACATAACAAGCTAAACTTGTAAAAAATCAATTAATACATAACTTTCAACTGTCCTCTTTCACGAGGATTTTTTTCTGTTGCCGTGTGGGTTTCTTGCAGAAGAATCACTTCGATACCATGTTCATCAGCTAATTTGGAGACGTAATCACACTCGTCTTTCGAAATTCCTTCGATATTCAAATTCAAAATCCACAAATTCTCGCTCTCTGGTCGTGAGGGTTTTTTCAAACCGGATACGACCTTCCAGGTGATGATTTTTCGGCACTTCAGATGTTTGAAGACCGCTACGGGACCCCAATGAAAAGAAATCATCTCCCATAGATAAACCAAACAATTTATAACACAAGAAAACAGTGTCAAGAATTTACAGTGTCATTCACCTGAAATTCCTCAGTAAATTCGAACTCTCAACACGAAAACAACCACTCTCAATCCTAAATAAATGTCGGACACCCCTAGTCCAATCTTCACCCCTCTGAGGACTGGACCAACGTAGGACAATGTTTTCAAAGACGATCCATGAATAATTTGAGGACCTCTTGAAAGGGACCCCGATATGGAAGATATTCTTGAATCAATATTTGGGGAGGAAGTGTAAAAACACTCTGCCATTATTCTGAAATATTCCAGTTCGTGTTGGAAGGCACTTCTATGGGGGTATATGCAAAGTGGTTATTTTGGGGACTTCCATGACATGTTTTTGAAGAACCGCTGGAATTTACAGTGTTGGGGGACTTGTTATGGGGTTGATAATTATGAGGAGGATATGTACGTGGTTAAAAAATCGAGAACATGGGGTTTGGTAATGCCAGTTTCCTAGAAAACACGCCTTGGAGTGGTAAGGGGTTTTAAACACGTTGTACAGAAGAGGCCACATTGGATCAGGCTTAAGATTTATGGGTTTATTTGAGAATCTATATTGAGAATGATTTGAAACCGAAAAGGATGTTAATTTGCTGAATTTTTGGACAATATTTTGATGAACTCTTCATCGTTTTGTCTTTATTTAGTTTTTTCGACAAATTTGAATTTCAAATCCAGGAAAAAACTGGAATTATTTCACCTTTATCAGGTAGAGCGACCTCGAAAATCAGTATTTCGAATATGAAAATGAAGGTATCGGCCGTAGTTTTTGCAAAAAAAAAAATAAAGTCGTTTTTTCATTTTTCATTTTCGAGTTGACTTCAAAGGGCTGTACTGGCAACAATATACGTGGCAGAAATCTACTAGGTACTTTTTCTGAATCTGCTCGACCGGTTCTAGAACCTTCATGCACAAAAATTACTACAACCCTCCTGGATTGCGTCTGAGAATGCCAAATATAGCGTTTTAGGGGGGGTCTACCCCTTACGATTTTTTCGGTCAAAATTTCAAAATTTTTTATTGCGTTTTCTTGTATAAGAAATGAAGAGTTGATGCCATTGATCACTTTTCTGAAAACCAATCATCGGTCCGTCGCGTAGAAGTCAAGATATGCAAGTTTGAAATTTGAAAATTTTCACTTTTGAACTAAAAAAATTTCAAAATCGGGAAAACTGGAATTATTTCTCTTTTATCAGATAGAGCGACCTCGAAAACCAGTATTTCGAATATAAAAATGAAGGTATCGGCCGTAGTTTTCGCAAAAAAAAATAAAGTTGTTTTTTCATTTTTCATTTTCGAGTTGACTTCAAAGGGCTGTACTGGCAATAATATACGTGACAGAAATCTACTAGGTATTTTTTCTGAACCTGCTCGACCGGTTCTAGAACCTCCATGCACAGAAATTACTACAACCCTCCTGGATTGCGTCTGAGAATGCAAAATATAGCGTTTTAGGGGGGGTCTACCCCTTACGATGTTTTCGGTCGAAAGTTTAAAATTTTTTATTGCGTTTTTTTGTATTAGAAATGAAGAGTTGATGCCATTGATCACTTTTCTGAAAATCAATCATCGGTCCGTCGCGTAGAAGTCAAGATATGCAAGTTTGAAATTTGAAAATTTTCACTTTTGAACTAAAAAAATTAAAAATCGGGAAAACTGGAATTATTTCTCTTTTATCAGATAGAGCGACCTCGAAAACCAGTATTTCGAATATGAAAATGAAGGTATCGGCCGTAGTTTTCGCAAAAAAAAAATAAAGTTGTTTTTTCATTTTTCATTTTCGAGTTGACTTCAAAGGGCTGTACTGGCAAAACTATACGTGACAGAAATCTACTAGGTATTTTTTCTGAACCTGCTCGACCATTTCTAGAACCTCCATGCACAGAAATTACTACAACTCTCCTGGATTGCGTCTGAGAATGCAAAATATAGCGTTTTAGGGGGGGTCTACCCCCCTACCCCGGTCAAAATTTCAAAATTTTTTATTGCGTTTTTTTGTATTAGAAATGAAGAGTTGATGTCATTGATCACTTTTCTGAAAACCAATCATCGGTCCGTCGCGTAGAAGTCAAGATATGCAAGTTTGAAATTTGAAAATTTTCACTTTTGAACTAAAAAAATTTCAAAATCGGGAAAACTGGAATTATTTCTCTTTTATCAGATAGAGCGACCTCGAAAACCAGTATTTCGAATATAAAAATGAAGGTATCAGCCGTAGTTTTTGCAAAAAAAAATAAAGTTGTTTTTTCATTTTTCATTTTCGAGTTGACTTCAAAGGGCTGTACTGGCAACAATATAGGTGGCAGAAATCTACTGGGTATTTTTTCTGAATCTGCTCGACCGGTTCTAGAACCTCCATGCACAAAAATTACTACAACCCTCCTGGATTGCGTCTGAGAATGCAAAATATAGCGTTTTAGGGGGGGTCTACCCCTTACGATGTTTTCGGTCAAAATTTCAAAATTTTTTATTGCGCTTTTTTGTATTAGAAATGAAGAGTTGATGCCATTGATCACTTTTCTGAAAACCAATCATCGGTCCGTCGCGTAGAAGTCAAGATATGCAAGTTTGAAATTTGAAAATTTTCACTTTTGAACTAAAAAAATTTCAAAATCGGGAAAACTGGAATTATTTCTCTTTTATCAGATAGAGCGACCTCGAAAACCAGTATTTCGAATATAAAAATGAAGGTATCGGCCGTAGTTTTCGCAAAAAAAAATAAAGTTGTTTTTTCATTTTTCATTTTCGAGTTGACTTCAAAGGGCTGTACTGGCAATAATATACGTGACAGAAATCTACTAGGTATTTTTTCTGAACCTGCTCGACCGGTTCTAGAACCTCCATGCACAGAAATTACTACAACCCTCCTGGATTGCATCTGAGAATGCAAAATATAGCGTTTTAGGGGGGGTCTACCCCTTACGATTTTTTCGGTCGAAAGTTTGAAATTTTTTATTGCGTTTTTTTGTATTAGAAATGAAGAGTTGATGCCATTGATCACTTTTCTGAAAATCAATCATCGGTCCGTCGCGTAGAAGTCAAGATATGCAAGTTTGAAATTTGAAAATTTTCACTTTTGAACTAAAAAAATTTAAAAATCGGGAAACCTGGAATTATTTCTCTTTTATCAGATAGAGCGACCTCGAAAACCAGTATTTCGAATATGAAAATGAAGGTATTGGCCGTAGTTTTCGCAAAAAAAAAATAAAGTTGTTTTTTCATTTTTCATTTTCGAGTTGACTTCAAAGGGCTGTACTGGCAAAAATATACGTGACAGAAATCTACTAGGTATTTTTTCTGAACCTGCTCGACCGGTTCTAGAACCTCCATGCACAGAAATTACTACAACTCTCCTGGATTGCGTCTGAGAATGCAAAATATAGCGTTTTAGGGGGGGTCTACCCCTTACGATTTTTTCGGTCAAAATTTTAAAATTTTTTATTGCGTTTTTTTGTATTAGAAATGAAGAGTTGATGCCATTGATCACTTTTCTGAAAACCAATAATCGGTCCGTCGCGTAGAAGTCAAGATATGCAAGTTTGAAATTTGAAAATTTTCACTTTTGAACTAAAAAAATTTCAAAATCGGGAAAACTGGAATTATTTCTCTTTTATCAGATAGGCCGACCTCGAAAACCAGTATTTCGAATATAAAAATGAAGGTATCGGCCGTAGTTTTTGCAAAAAAAAATAAAGTTGTTTTTTCATTTTTCATTTTCGAGTTGATTTCAAAGAGCTGTACTGGCAACAATATAGGTGGCAGAAATCTACTGGGTATTTTTTCTGAATCTGCTCGACCGGTTCTAGAACCTCCATGCACAAAAATTACTACAACTCTCCTGGATTGCGTCTGAGAATGCAAAATATAGCGTTTTAGGGGGGGTCTACCCCTTACGATTTTTTCGGTCAAAATTTCAAAATTTTTTATTGCGTTTTTTTGTATCAGAAATGAAGAGTTGATGTCATTGATCACTTTTCTGAAAACCAATCATCGGTCCGTCGCGTAGAAGTCAAGATATGCAAGTTTGAAATTTGAAAATTTTCACTTTTGAACTAAAAAAATTTCAAAATCGGGAAAACTGGAATTATTTCTCTTTTATCAGATAGAGCGACCTCGAAAACCAGTATTTCGAATATAAAAATGAAGGTATCAGCCGTAGTTTTTGCAAAAAAAAATAAAGTTGTTTTTTCATTTTTCATTTTCGAGTTGACTTCAAAGGGCTGTACTGGCAACAATATAGGTGGCAGAAATCTACTGGGTATTTTTTCTGAATCTGCTCGACCGGTTCTAGAACCTCCATGCACAAAAATTACTACAACCCTCCTGGATTGCGTCTGAGAATGCAAAATATAGCGTTTTAGGGGGGGTCTACCCCTTACGATTTTTTCGGTCAAAATTTCAAAATTTTTTATTGCGTTTTTTTGTATTAGAAATGAAGAGTTGATGCCATAGATCACTTTTCTGAAAACCAATCATCGGTCCGTCGCGTAGAAGTCAAGATATGCAAATTTGAAATTTGAAAATTTTCACTTTTGAACTAAAAAAATTTCAAAATCGGGAAAACTGGAATTATTTCTCTTTTATCAGATAGAGCGACCTCGAAAACCAGTATTTCGAATATGAAAATGAAGGTATCGGCTGTAGTTTTCGCAAAAAAAAATAAAGTTGTTTTTTCATTTTTCATTTTCGAGTTGACTTCAAAGGGCTGTACTGGCAACAATATAGGTGGCAGACATCTACTGGGTATTTTTTCTGAATCTGCTCGACCGGTTCTAGAACCTCCATGCACAAAAATTACTACAACCCTCCTGGATTGCGTCTGAGAATGCAAAATATAGCGTTTTAGGGGGGGTCTACCCCTTACGATTTTTTCGGTCAAAATTTCAAAATTTTTTATTGCGCTTTTTTGTATTAGAAATGAAGAGTTGATGCCATTGATCACTTTTCTGAAAACCAATCATCGGTCCGTCGCGTAGAAGTCAAGATATGCAAGTTTGAAATTTGAAAATTTTCACTTTTGAACTAAAAAAATTTCAAAATCAGGAAAACTGGAATTATTTCTCTTTTATCAGATAGAGCGACCTCGAAAACCAGTATTTCGAATATAAAAATGAAGGTATCGGCCGTAGTTTTTGCAAAAAAAAATAAAGTTGTTTTTTCATTTTTCATTTTCGAGTTGACTTCAAAGGGCTGTACTGGCAACAATATAGGTGGCAGAAATCTACTGGGTATTTTTTCTGAATCTGCTCGACCGGTTCTAGAACCTCCATGCACAGAAATTACTACAACCCTCCTGGATTGCGTCTGAGAATGCAAAATATAGCGTTTTAGGGGGGGTCTACCCCTTACGATTTTTTCGGTCAAAATTTCAAAATTTTTTATTGCGTTTTTTTGTATTAGAAATGAAGAGTTGATGCCATTGATCACTTTTCTGAAAACCAATCATCGGTCCGTCGCGTAGAAGTCAAGATATGCAAGTTTGAAATTTGAAAATTTTCACTTTTGAACTAAAAAAATTTCAAAATCGGGAAAACTGGATATATTTCTCTTTTATCAGATAGGCCGACCTCGAAAACCAGTATTTCGAATATAAAAATGAAGGTATCGGCCCTAGTTTTTGCAAAAAAAAAATAAAGTTGTTTTTTCATTTTTCATTTTCGAGTTGACTTCAAAGGGCTGTACTGGCAACAATATAGGTGGCAGAAATCTACTGGGTATTTTTTCTGAATCTGCTCGACCGGTTCTAGAACCTCCATGCACAAAAATTACTACAACCCTCCTGGATTGCGTCTGAGAATGCAAAATATAGCGTTTTAGGGGGGTCTACCCCTTACGATTTTTTCGGTCAAAATTTCAAAATTTTTTATTGCGTTTTTTTGTATTAGAAATGAAGAGTTGATGCCATTGATCACTTTTCTGAAAACCAATCATCGGTCCGTCGCGTAGAAGTCAAGATATGCAAGTTTGAAATTTGAAAATTTTCACTTTTGAACTAAAAAAATTTCAAAATCGGGAAAACTGGAATTATTTCTCTTTTATCAGATAGAGCGACCTCGAAAACTAGTATTTCGAATATAAAAATAGAGGTATCGGCCTAGTTTTTGCAAAAAAAAATAAAGTTGTTTTTTCATTTTTCATTTTCGAGTTGACTTCAAAGGGCTGTACTGGCAACAATATAGGTGGCAGAAATCTACTGGGTATTTTTTCTGAATCTGCTCGACCGGTTCTAGAACCTCCATGCACAAAAATTACTACAACCCTCCTGGATTGCGTCTGAGAATGCAAAATATAGCGTTTTAGGGGGGGTCTACACCCCTTACGATTTTTTCGGTCAAAATTTCAAAATTTTTTATTGCGTTTTTTTGTATTAGAAATGAAGAGTTGATGCCATTGATCACTTTTCTGAAAACCAATCATCGGTCCGTCGCGTAGAAGTCAAGATATGCAAGTTTGAAATTTGAAAATTTTCACTTTTGAACTAAAAAAATTTCAAAATCGGGAAAACTGGAATTATTTCTCTTTTATCAGATAGGCGACCTCGAAAACCAGTATTTCGAATATAAAAATGAAGGTATCGGCCGTAGTTTTTGCAAAAAAAAATAAAGTTGTTTTTTCATTTTTCATTTTCGAGTTGACTTCAAAGGGCTGTACTGGCAACAATATAGGTGGCAGAAATCTACTGGGTATTTTTTCTGAATCTGCTCGACCGGTTCTAGAACCTCCATGCACAAAAATTACTACAACCCTCCTGGATTGCGTCTGAGAATGCAAAATATAGCGTTTTAGGGGGGGTCTACCCCTTACGATTTTTTCGGTCAAAATTTCAAAATTTTTTATTGCGTTTTTTTGTATTAGAAATGAAGAGTTGATGCCATTGATCACTTTTCTGAAAACCAATCATCGGTCCGTCGCGTAGAAGTCAAGATATGCAAGTTTGAAATTTGAAAATTTTCACTTTTGAACTAAAAAAATTTCAAAATCAGGAAAACTGGAATTATTTCTCTTTTATCAGATAGAGCGACCTCGAAAACCAGTATTTCGAATATAAAAATGAAGGTATCGGCCGTAGTTTTTGCAAAAAAAAAATAAAGTTGTTTTTTCATTTTTCATTTTCGAGTTGAATTCAAAGGGCTGTACTGGCAACAATATAGGTGGCAGAAATCTACTGGGTATTTTTTCTGAATCTGCTCGACCGGTTCTAGAACCTCCATGCACAAAAATTACTACAACCCTCCTGGATTGCGTCTGAGAATGCAAAATATAGCGTTTTAGGGGGGGTCTACCCCTTACGATTTTTTCGGTCAAAATTTCAAAATTTTTTATTGCGCTTTTTTGTATTAGAAATGAAGAGTTGATGCCATTGATCACTTTTCTGAAAACCAATCATCGGCCCGTCGCGTAGAAGTCAAGATATGCAAGTTTGAAATTTGAAAATTTTCACTTTTGAACTAAAAAAATTTTAAAATCGGGAAAACTGGAATTTTTTCTCTTTTATCAGATAGAGCGACCTCGAAAACCAGTATTTCGAATATGAAAATGAAGGTATCGGCCGTAGTTTTTGCAAAAAAAAATAAAGTTGTTTTTTCATTTTTCATTTTCGAGTTGACTTCAAAGGGCTGTACTGGCAACAATATAGGTGGCAGAAATCTACTGGGTATTTTTTCTGAATCTGCTCGACCGGTTCTAGAACCTTCATGCACAAAAATTACTACAACCCTCCTGGATTGCGTCTGAGAATGCAAAATATAGCGTTTTAGGGGGGGTCTACCCCTTACGATTTTTTCGGTCAAAATTTCAAAATTTTTTATTGCGTTTTTTTGTATTAGAAATGAAGAGTTGATGCCATAGATCACTTTTCTGAAAACCAATCATCGGTCCGTCGCGTAGAAGTCAAGATATGCAAATTTGAAATTTGAAAATTTTCACTTTTAAACTAAAAAAATTTCAAAATCGGGAAAACTGGAATTATTTCTCTTTTATCAGATAGAGCGACCTCGAAAACCAGTATTTCGAATATGAAAATGAAGGTATCGGCCGTAGTTTTCGCAAAAAAAAATAAAGTTGTTTTTTCATTTTTCATTTTCGAGTTGACTTCAAAGGGCTGTACTGGCAACAATATAGGTGGCAGAAATCTACTGGGTATTTTTTCTGAATCTGCTCGACCGGTTCTAGAACCTCCATGCACAAAAATTACTACAACCCTCCTGGATTGCGTCTGAGAATGCAAAATATAGCGTTTTAGGGGGGGTCTGCCCCTTACGATTTTTTCGGTCAAAATTTCAAAATTTTTTATTGCGTTTTTTTGTATTAGAAATGAAGAGTTGATGCCATTGATCACTTTTCTGAAAACCAATCATCGGTCCGTCGCGTAGAAGTCAAGATATGCAAGTTTGAAATTTGAAAATTTTCACTTTTGAACTAAAAAAATTTCAAAATCAGGAAAACTGGAATTATTTCTCTTTTATCAGATAGAGCGACCTCGAAAACCAGTATTTCGAATATAAAAATGAAGGTATCGGCCGTAGTTTTTGCAAAAAAAAAATAAAGTTGTTTTTTCATTTTTCATTTTCGAGTTGAATTCAAAGGGCTGTACTGGCAACAATATAGGTGGCAGAAATCTACTGGGTATTTTTTCTGAATCTGCTCGACCGGTTCTAGAACCTTCATGCACAAAAATTACTACAACCCTCCTGGATTGCGTCTGAGAATGCAAAATATAGCGTTTTAGGGGGGGTCTACCCCTTACGATTTTTTCGGTCAAAATTTCAAAATTTTTTATTGCGTTTTTTTGTATTAGAAATGAAGAGTTGATGCCATAGATCACTTTTCTGAAAACCAATCATCGGTCCGTCGCGTAGAAGTCAAGATATGCAAATTTGAAATTTGAAAATTTTCACTTTTGAACTAAAAAAATTTCAAAATCGGGAAAACTGGAATTATTTCTCTTTTATCAGATAGAGCGACCTCGAAAACCAGTATTTCGAATATGAAAATGAAGGTATCGGCCGTAGTTTTCGCAAAAAAAAATAAAGTTGTTTTTTCATTTTTCATTTTCGAGTTGACTTCAAAGGGCTGTACTGGCAACAATATAGGTGGCAGAAATCTACTGGGTATTTTTTCTGAATCTGCTCGACCGGTTCTAGAACCTCCATGCACAAAAATTACTACAACCCTCCTGGATTGCGTCTGAGAATGCAAAATATAGCGTTTTAGGGGGGGTCTACCCCTTACGATTTTTTCGGTCAAAATTTCAAAATTTTTTATTGCGTTTTTTGTATTAGAAATGAAGAGTTGATGCCATTGATCACTTTTCTGAAAACCAATCATCGGTCCGTCGCGTAGAAGTCAAGATATGCAAGTTTGAAATTTGAAAATTTTCACTTTTGAACTAAAAAAATTTCAAAATCGGGAAAACTGGAATTATTTCTCTTTTATCAGATAGAGCGACCTCGAAAACCAGTATTTCGAATATAAAAATGGAAGGTATCGGCCGTAGTTTTTGCAAAAAAAAATAAAGTTGTTTTTTCATTTTTCATTTTCGAGTTGACTTCAAAGGGCTGTACTGGCAACAATATAGGTGGCAGAAATCTACTGGGTATTTTTTCTGAATCTGCTCGACCGGTTCTAGAACCTCCATGCACAAAAATTACTACAACCCTCCTGGATTGCGTCTGAGAATGCAAAATATAGCGTTTTAGGGGGGGTCTACCCCTTACGATTTTTTCGGTCAAAATTTTAAAATTTTTTATTGCGTTTTTTTATATTAGAAATGAAGAGTTGATGCCATTGATCACTTTTCTGAAAACCAATCATCGGTCCGTCGCGTAGAAGTCAAGATATGCAAGTTTGAAATTTGAAAATTTTCACTTTTGAACTAAAAAAATTTCAAAATCAGGAAAACTGGAATTATTTCTCTTTTATCAGATAGAGCGACCTCGAAAACCAGTATTTCGAATATAAAAATGAAGGTATCGGCCGTAGTTTTTGCAAAAAAAAAATAAAGTTGTTTTTTCATTTTTCATTTTCGAGTTGAATTCAAAGGGCTGTACTGGCAACAATATAGGTGGCAGAAATCTACTGGGTATTTTTTCTGAATCTGCTCGACCGGTTCTAGAACCTCCATGCACAAAAATTACTACAACCCTCCTGGATTGCGTCTGAGAATGCAAAATATAGCGTTTTAGGGGGGGTCTACCCCTTACGATTTTTTCGGTCAAAATTTCAAAATTTTTTATTGCGCTTTTTTGTATTAGAAATGAAGAGTTGATGCCATTGATCACTTTTCTGAAAACCAATCATCGTCCCGTCGCGTAGAAGTCAAGATATGCAAGTTTGAAATTTGAAAATTTTCACTTTTGAACTAAAAAAATTTTAAAATCGGGAAAACTGGAATTTTTTCTCTTTTATCAGATAGAGCGACCTCGAAAACCAGTATTTCGAATATAAAAATGAAGGTATCGGCCGTAGTTTTTGCAAAAAAAAATAAAGTTGTTTTTTCATTTTTCATTTTCGAGTTGACTTCAAAGGGCTGTACTGGCAACAATATAGGTGGCAGAAATCTACTGGGTATTTTTTCTGAATCTGCTCGACCGGTTCTAGAACCTCCATGCACAAAAATTACTACAACCCTCCTGGATTGCGTCTGAGAATGCAAAATATAGCGTTTTAGGGGGGGTCTACCCCTTACGATTTTTTCGGTCAAAATTTCAAAATTTTTTATTGCGTTTTTTTGTATTAGAAATGAAGAGTTGATGCCATAGATCACTTTTCTGAAAACCAATCATCGGTCCGTCGCGTAGAAGTCAAGATATGCAAGTTTGAAATTTGAAAATTTTCACTTTTGAACTAAAAAAATTTCAAAATCGGGAAAACTGGAATTATTTCTCTTTTATCAGATAGAGCGACCTCGAAAACCAGTATTTCGAATATGAAAATGAAGGTATCGGCCGTAGTTTTCGCAAAAAAAAATAAAGTTGTTTTTTCATTTTTCATTTTCGAGTTGACTTCAAAGGGCTGTACTGGCAACAATATAGGTGGCAGAAATCTACTGGATATTTTTTCTGAATCTGCTCGACCGGTTCTAGAACCTCCATGCACAAAAATTACTACAACCCTCCTGGATTGCGTCTGAGAATGCAAAATATAGCGTTTTAGGGGGGGTCTACCCCTTACGATTTTTTCGGTCAAAATTTCAAAATTTTTTATTGCGCTTTTTTGTATTAGAAATGAAGAGTTGATGCCATTGATCACTTTTCTGAAAACCAATCATCGGTCCGTCGCGTAGAAGTCAAGATATGCAAGTTTGAAATTTGAAAATTTTCACTTTTGAACTAAAAAAATTTCAAAATCAGGAAAACTGGAATTATTTCTCTTTTATCAGATAGAGCGACCTCGAAAACCAGTATTTCGAATATGAAAATGAAGGTATCGGCCGTAGTTTTTGCAAAAAAAAATAAAGTTGTTTTTTCATTTTTCATTTTCGAGTTGACTTCAAAGGGCTGTACTGGCAACAATATAGGTGGCAGAAATCTACTGGGTATTTTTTCTGAATCTGCTCGACCGGTTCTAGAACCTCCATGCACAGAAATTACTACAACCCTCCTGGATTGCGTCTGAGAATGCAAAATATAGCGTTTTAGGGGGGTCTACCCCTTACGATTTTTTCGGTCAAAATTTCAAAATTTTTTATTGCGTTTTTTTGTATTAGAAATGAAGAGTTGATGCCATTGATCACTTTTCTGAAAACCAATCATCGGTCCGTCGCGTAGAAGTCAAGATATGCAAGTTTGAAATTTGAAAATTTTCACTTTTGAACTAAAAAAATTTCAAAATCGGGAAAACTGGATATATTTCTCTTTTATCAGATAGGCGACCTCGAAAACCAGTATTTCGAATATAAAAATGAAGGTATCGGCCCTAGTTTTTGCAAAAAAAAATAAAGTTGTTTTTTCATTTTTCATTTTCGAGTTGACTTCAAAGGGCTGTACTGGCAACAATATAGGTGGCAGAAATCTACTGGGTATTTTTTCTGAATCTGCTCGACCGGTTCTAGAACCTCCATGCACAAAAATTACTACAACCCTCCTGGATTGCGTCTGAGAATGCAAAATATAGCGTTTTAGGGGGGGTCTACCCCTTACGATTTTTTCGGTCAAAATTTTAAAATTTTTTATTGCGCTTTTTTGTATTAGAAATGAAGAGTTGATGCCATTGATCACTTTTCTGAAAACCAATCATCGGCCCGTCGCGTAGAAGTCAAGATATGCAAGTTTGAAATTTGAAAATTTTCACTTTTGAACTAAAAAAATTTTAAAATCGGGAAAACTGGAATTTTTTCTCTTTTATCAGATAGAGCGACCTCGAAAACCAGTATTTCGAATATAAAAATGAAGGTATCGGCCGTAGTTTTTGCAAAAAAAAATAAAGTTGTTTTTTCATTTTTCATTTTCGAGTTGACTTCAAAGGGCTGTACTGGCAACAATATAGGTGGCAGAAATCTACTGGGTATTTTTTCTGAATCTGCTCGACCGGTTCTAGAACCTCCATGCACAAAAATTACTACAACCCTCCTGGATTGCGTCTGAGAATGCAAAATATAGCGTTTTAGGGGGGTCTACCCCTTACGATTTTTTCGGTCAAAATTTCAAAATTTTTTATTGCGTTTTTTTGTATTAGAAATGAAGAGTTGATGCCATTGATCACTTTTCTGAAAACCAATCATCGGTCCGTCGCGTAGAAGTCAAGATATGCAAGTTTGAAATTTGAAAATTTTCACTTTTGAACTAAAAAAATTTCAAAATCAGGAAAACTGGAATTATTTCTCTTTTATCAGATAGAGCGACCTCGAAAACCAGTATTTCGAATATGAAAATGAAGGTATCGGCCGTAGTTTTTGCAAAAAAAATAAAGTTGTTTTTTCATTTTTCATTTTCGAGTTGACTTCAAAGGGCTGTACTGGCAACAATATAGGTGGCAGAAATCTACTGGGTATTTTTTCTGAATATGCTCGACCGGTTCTAGAACCTCCATGCACAAAAATTACTACAACCCTCCTGGATTGCGT
This sequence comes from Hippodamia convergens, assembly GCA_038502775.1. Taxonomy (NCBI): domain Eukaryota; kingdom Metazoa; phylum Arthropoda; class Insecta; order Coleoptera; family Coccinellidae; genus Hippodamia; species Hippodamia convergens. The sequence goes on along the minus strand of CM076614.1, from coordinate 9,258,104 downwards.
CTGAGAATGCAAAATATAGCGTTTTAGGGGGGTCTACCCCTTACGATTTTTTCGGTCAAAATTTTAAAATTTTTTATTGCGTTTTTTTTGTATTAGAAATGAAGAGTTGATGCCATTGATCACTTTTCTGAAAACCAATCATCGGTCCGTCGCGTAGAAGTCAAGATATGCAAGTTTGAAATTTGAAAATTTTCACTTTTGAACTAAAAAAATTTCAAAATCAGGAAAACTGGAATTATTTCTCTTTTATCAGATAGAGCGACCTCGAAAACCAGTATTTCGAATATAAAAATGAAGGTATCGGCCGTAGTTTTTGCAAAAAAAAAATAAAGTTGTTTTTTCATTTTTCATTTTCGAGTTGAATTCAAAGGGCTGTACTGGCAACAATATAGGTGGCAAAAATCTACTGGGTATTTTTTCTGAATCTGCTCGACCGGTTCTAGAACCTCCATGCACAAAAATTACTACAACCCTCCTGGATTGCGTCTGAGAATGCAAAATATAGAGTTTTAGGGGGGTCTACCCCTTACGATTTTTTCGGTCAAAATTTCAAAATTTTTTATTGCGCTTTTTTGTATTAGAAATGAAGAGTTGATGCCATTGATCACTTTTCTGAAAACCAATCATCGGCCCGTCGCGTAGAAGTCAAGATATGCAAGTTTGAAATTTGAAAATTTTCACTTTTGAACTAAAAAAATTTTAAAATCGGGAAAACTGGAATTTTTTCTCTTTTATCAGATAGAGCGACCTCGAAAACCAGTATTTCGAATATAAAAATGAAGGTATCGGCCGTAGTTTTTGCAAAAAAAAATAAAGTTGTTTTTTCATTTTTCATTTTCGAGTTGACTTCAAAGGGCTGTACTGGCAACAATATAGGTGGCAGAAATCTACTGGGTATTTTTTCTGAATCTGCTCGACCGGTTCTAGAACCTCCATGCACAAAAATTACTACAACCCTCCTGGATTGCGTCTGAGAATGCAAAATATAGCGTTTTAGGGGGGGTCTACCCCTCACGATTTTTTCGGTCAAAATTTCAAAATTTTTTATTGCGTTTTTTTGTATTAGAAATGAAGAGTTGATGCCATAGATCACTTTTCTGAAAACCAATCATCGGTCCGTCGCGTAGAAGTCAAGATATGCAAATTTGAAATTTGAAAATTTTCACTTTTGAACTAAAAAAATTTCAAAATCGGGAAAACTGGAATTATTTCTCTTTTATCAGATAGAGCGACCTCGAAAACCAGTATTTCGAATATGAAAATGAAGGTATCGGCCGTAGTTTTCGCAAAAAAAAATAAAGTTGTTTTTTCATTTTTCATTTTCGAGTTGACTTCAAAGGGCTGTACTGGCAACAATATAGGTGGCAGAAATCTACTGGGTATTTTTTCTGAATCTGCTCGACCGGTTCTAGAACCTCCATGCACAAAAATTACTACAACCCTCCTGGATTGCGTCTGAGAATGCAAAATATAGCGTTTTAGGGGGGTCTACCCCTTACGATTTTTTCGGTCAAAATTTCAAAATTTTTTATTGCGTTTTCTTGTATTAGAAATGAAGAGTTGATGCCATTGATCACTTTTCTGAAAACCAATCATCGGCCCGTCGCGTAGAAGTCAAGATATGCAAGTTTGAAATTTGAAAATTTTCACTTTTGAACTAAAAAAATTTTAAAATCGGGAAAACTGGAATTTTTTCTCTTTTATCAGATAGAGCGACCTCGAAAACCAGTATTTCGAATATAAAAATGAAGGTATCGGCCGTAGTTTTTGCAAAAAAAAATAAAGTTGTTTTTTCATTTTTCATTTTCGAGTTGACTTCAAAGGGCTGTACTGGCAACAATATAGGTGGCAGAAATCTACTGGGTATTTTTTCTGAATCTGCTCGACCGGTTCTAGAACCTCCATGCACAAAAATTACTACAACCCTCCTGGATTGCGTCTGAGAATGCAAAATATAGCGTTTTAGGGGCGGTCTACCCCTTACGATTTTTTCGGTCAAAATTTCAAAATTTTTTATTGCGTTTTTTTATATTAGAAATGAAGAGTTGATGCCATAGATCACTTTTCTGAAAACCAATCATCGGTCCGTCGCGTAGAAGTCAAGATATGCAAATTTGAAATTTGAAAATTTTCACTTTTGAACTAAAAAAATTTCAAAATCGGGAAAACTGGAATTATTTCTCTTTTATCAGATAGAGCGACCTCGAAAACCAGTATTTCGAATATGAAAATGAAGGTATCGGCCGTAGTTTTTCGCAAAAAAAAATAAAGTTGTTTTTTCATTTTTCATTTTCGAGTTGACTTCAAAGGGCTGTACTGGCAACAATATAGGTGGCAGAAATCTACTGGGTATTTTTTCTGAATCTGCTCGACCGGTTCTAGAACCTCCATGCACAAAAATTACTACAACCCTCCTGGATTGCGTCTGAGAATGCAAAATATAGCGTTTTAGGGGGGTCTACCCCTTACGATTTTTTCGGTCAAAATTTCAAAATTTTTTATTGCGTTTTCTTGTATTAGAAATGAAGAGTTGATGCCATTGATCACTTTTCTGAAAACCAATCATCGGTCCGTCGCGTAGAAGTCAAGATATGCAAGTTTGAAATTTGAAAATTTTCACTTTTGAACTAAAAAAATTTCAAAATCAGGAAAACTGGAATTATTTCTCTTTTATCAGATAGAGCGACCTCGAAAACCAGTATTTCGAATATAAAAATGAAGGTATCGGCCGTAGTTTTTGCAAAAAAAATAAAGTTGTTTCTTCATTTTTCATTTTCGAGTTGACTTCAAAGGGCTGTACTGGCAACAATATAGGTGGCAGAAATCTACTGGGTATTTTTTCTGAATCTGCTCGACCGGTTCTAGAACCTCCATGCACAGAAATTACTACAACCCTCCTGGATTGCGTCTGAGAATGCAAAATATAGCGTTTTAGGGGGGGTCTACCCCTTACGATTTTTTCGGTCAAAATTTCAAAATTTTTTATTGCGTTTTTTTTGTATTAGAAATGAAGAGTTGATGCCATTGATCATTTTTCTGAAAACCAATCATCGGTCCGTCGCGTAGAAGTCAAGATATGCAAGTTTGAAATTTGAAAATTTTCACTTTTGAACTAAAAAAATTTCAAAATCGGGAAAACTGGAATTATTTCTCTTTTATCAGATAGAGCGACCTCGAAAACTAGTATTTCGAATATAAAAATGGAGGTATCGGCCCTAGTTTTTGCAAAAAAAAATAAAGTTGTTTTTTCATTTTTCATTTTCGAGTTGACTTCAAAGGGCTGTACTGGCAACAATATAGGTGGCAGAAATCTACTGGGTATTTTTTCTGAATCTGCTCGACCGGTTCTAGAACCTCCATGCACAAAAATTACTACAACCCTCCTGGATTGCGTCTGAGAATGCAAAATATAGCGTTTTAGGGGGGGTCTACCCCTTACGATTTTTTCGGTCAAAATTTTAAAATTTTTTATTGCGTTTTTTTGTATTAGAAATGAAGAATTGATGCCATTGATCACTTTTCTGAAAACCAATCATCGGTCCGTCGCGTAGAAGTCAAGATATGCAAGTTTGAAATTTGAAAATTTTCACTTTTGAACTAAAAAAATTTCAAAATCCTGAAAACTGGAATTATTTCTCTTTTATCAGATAGAGCGACCTCGAAAACCAGTATTTCGAATATAAAAATGAAGGTATCGGCCGTAGTTTTCGCAAAAAAAAAATAAAGTTGTTTTTTCATTTTTCATTTTCGAGTTGACTTCAAAGGGCTGTACTAGCAACAATATACGTGGCAGAAATCTACTGGGTATTTCTTCTGAATCTGCTCGACCAGTTCTAGAACCTCTATGCACAAAATTTACTACAACCCTCCTGGATTGCGTCTGAGAATGCAAAATATAGCGTTTTAGGGGGGGTCTACCCCTTACGATTTTTTCGGTCAAAATTTTAAAATTTTTTATTGCGTTTTTTTGTATTAGAAATGAAGAGTTGATGCCATTGATCACTTTTCTGAAAGCCAATCATCGGTCCGTCGCGTAGAAGTCAAGATATGCAAGTTTGAAATTTGAAAATTTTCACTTTTGAACTAAAAAAATTTCAAAATCGGGAAAACAGGAATTATTTCTCTTTTATCAGATAAAGCGACCTCGAAAACCAGTATTTCGAATATGAAAATGAAGGTATCGGCCGTAGTTTCCGCAAAAAATGAAATAAAGTTATTTTTTCATTTTTCATTTTCGAGTTGAATTCAAAGGGCTGTACTGGCAATAATATACGTGACAGAAATCTACTAGATATTTTTTCTGATCCTGCTTGACCGGTTCTAGAACCTCCATGCACAAAAATTACTACAACCCTCCTGGATTGCGTCTGAGAATGCAAAATATAGCGTTTTAGGGGGGGTCTACCCCTTACGATTTTTTCGGTCAAAATTTCAAAATTTTTATTGCGTTTTTTTGTATTAGAAATGAAGAGTTGATGCCATTGATCACTTTTCTGAAAACCAATCATCGGTCCGTCGCGTAGAAGTCAAGATATGCAAGTTTGAAATTTGAAAATTTTCACTTTTGAACTAAAAAAATTTCAAAATCGAGAAAACTGGAATTATTTCACCTTTATCAGATGAAGCGACCTCGAAAACCAGTATTTAGAATATAAAAATGAAGGTATCGGCCGTAGTTTCAGCAAAAAAAAAATAAAGTTGTTTTTTCATTTTTCATTTTCGAGTTGACTTCAAAGGGCTGTACTGGCAACAATATACGTGGCAGAAATCTACTAGGTATTTTCCTGAATCTGCTCGACCAGTTCTAGAATCTCCATGCACGAAAATTACTACAACCCTCCTGGATTACGTCTGAGAATGCAAAATATAGCGTTTTAGGGGGGTCTACCCCTTACGATTTTTTCGGTCAAAATTTCAAAATTTTTTATTGCGTTTTTTTTGTATTTGAAATGAAGTGTCGATGTCACTCATCACTTTTCTGCAAACCAATCATCGGTCTGTCGCGTAGAAGTCAAGATATGCAAGTTTGAAATTTGAAAATTTTCACTTTTGAACTAAAAAAAATTCAAAATCGGGAAAACTAGAATTATTTCTCCTTAATCAGATAGAGCGACCTCGAAAACCAGTATTTCGAATATAAAAATGAAGGTATCGGCCGTAGTTTTCGCAAAAAAAAGTAAAGTTGTTTTTTCATTTTTCATTTTCGAGTTGACTTCAAAGGGCTGTACTGGCAACAATATACGTGGCAGGAATCTACTAGGTATTTTTTCTGAATCATGCATCAGACAAATTCTTGAATTCCTGAAAATCTCCAGAAAAACTCCAATTGAGTATTTTTTTTTAATTCCAAATTTATATTATAGACATCCTTTTCTCTGGAAGTCGAAATCCATATCGTAACTTCACGAGGACCCAAAATTTCCTCTTCATCCCAACTTGTTCAACACTGCTATTTACCCAATTTAAATTTCGTCTTGAACGACAACAGCCACCTTGTTAAGGCAGTCACATCTCCCAAAGTAGGTACTCGGGAGTATTATTCTTGCGATCAATTAACCGGCCTAACTTTTTGCGGAGTCTGCAGAGGAGAAACAAGAGAAACATTAACAGTTGGTTATTCTCTCGAAACTTCCATTTTGAAATCCGCTTTTTGCAGACGTTTATGACGGATATAAAAAATTACATTTCGCCCCCTCGATGTCTCATTTCCCGATTGTTCAAATTTTCATTACCAGGGTGTACTTTTCCCCTTCGTCGATCATGGCAATTTTCTTAAATGAATTCTGTACTCACCTGAGGATTCCGCCGGTCGCTGTGTTGTTGTTTGTTTTCGCCTGGAAAAATGAAATCCATGTGAATCAGGTACGAATGGAGTTTGGGGGAATGATGGGGGAAATTTAGGTCCTACCTATTTGATAAAAAAAATTGGAAATATGTTGGAGATTGATTGAAACTTCAAACTTCTTCAGAGCATATGTGCTTCAACCTTAGGCATTGATTATTTTAACGACTACTTCAGAATGATGTTAACAATTGGGTTTTTTGAAAAAAATTTTCACGAGTTCTTTTCAAAATCCAATAATACCAAAGCTTATTGTATAACATCTGAGACCTATTTATTTCAAGTATATTAATATATATTAATATTTTGTGTAGCAACCAAAAATTCATCCAGTATAGTTGGAATTTTTGGGGGCTTGGATATCTAAAGGAACTCAGTCATATCTTAACGAACTTAGATATATTTTCATGAATTCAGACAGCTGTATTCCTTCACAAACTTGAAAATCTTTACGATATCTGATATCTTAACGGACTTACATATATTTTCATGAATTCAGGCAGCTATATCTCTTCACAAACTTGGATATTTTCACGAGCTTAGATATCTTCACGAACTCAGACATCTTTTCACGAATTCAGACAACTGTATTCCTTCACAAACTTGAAAATCTTTACCATCTCGGATATCTTAACGAACTCAGATATATTTTCACGAATTCAGACAGCTGTCTCTTTACAAACTCAGATATCTTCATGAGCTTAGATATCTTCAGGAACTCAGATAAATCTTTACGAACTTGGATATCTTAACGAACTCAGATATATTTTCACGAATTCAGACAGCTGTCTCTTTACAAACTCAGATATTTTCATGAGCTTAGATATCTTCAGGAACTTAGAAATATCTTTACGAACTTGGATATCTTAACGAACCTAGATACATTTTCACGAATTCAGACAGCTGTATTTCTTTATGAACTTAGATATCTTAACTTACATATATTTTCACGAACTCAGACAGCTGTTTCTCTTCACAAACTTGGACATCTTTACGATCTCAGATATCTTCAAAAACTTAGATATATCTTTACGAACTTGGATATCTTAACGAACTCAAAAACATTTTCATGAATTCAGACAGCTATATGTCTTTACAAACTTGGATATATTCACGATCTTAGATATATCTTTACGCACTTGGATATCTTAACGAACTTAGATATAGTTTCATGAATTCAGACAGCTATATCTCTTCACAAACTTGGATATTTTCTCGATCTCAGATATTTTCACGAACTTAAGCATCCTAAGGAACTAAGGATTTATTTACGAACTTAGATATCTTTACGAAATTCAACATATTTTTACAGATTCAGATAGTTGCATCTCTTAACAAACTTCTAAATATTTACGAGCTAGAATATCTTGACAAATTTAAGTTCTACCTATTTGAATAAAAAAAAAATTGGAAATATTTTGCAGGATTTCAATAGAGATTGCTTGAAACTTCAAATTTTTTCAGAGCATATGTGCTTCAACCAGCTTTATTTTTTGATTTTTTTAACGGCTACTTCAGAAAGACGTTAACAATTGGGTTTTCTGAAAAAATTGCAAGAGTTCCTTTCAAAATCCAATAATACCTAAGCTTATTGTGTGAAATCTAAGATCTATTTACTTCAACTACTAACTAGCTATTGCAAAACTGCGGAAGCAAAGTATACAAAGTGTACAAATCAAAAATTCATCCAGTATAGTTGAAATTTTTAACGTTTTAAAATCGCATGATCGTTACAAGGTAGAAAAATTACCGATAAATACCTACTCACTCGAAATTCAAAAGTGGAGGGAATATTTTCGATAAAAAGATCCCCAAAGGCGGCGTCCTAATTGAATCGCTGCCAACACAAACAAATAAACTAGCAGTGTAAATCACCGCCGATTTATTCAGAACTGAAAGTAACGTCCACTAATTGCACATGAAAATTGTTATTGGTACTTTTGCCCGTTCGGAACTAGCAAATGAATGCACGACGCTCTAGAGCTCTGCCAAAACGTCGACTATCATTTTACTCTCAAGTGGCTAAATTCCTCTTAGGACGAGGTAAAAATAGCCCGTTTTGTTTTTATTGTTTTCGAGTGGATCCGTTACACTCGGCCGAGGGCTCCCACGCGTCCGCCGTTTTAGATTGATGCGCTTTTATCGGTCCTTTAGACGGTTGCTCACATTTTACTGCCATAACGTACGTTTGATGACTCTTAGATGAGCTTTCATAAAGTCCATTTGAGTTATTATGATCGTTAGATCTTGCCAAGATGAGAGATCACAGTCGAATGGGCTACAGTTCGAAGAAAGTCAACCGGCGAGACGCTATACACAGGGGGATCCGAAAAAAGATGTTGGGTTTGTCACCCAAAAATATTGCAATGGATGTTTGTTGGACCATTAATCACATATGGGGCAGATGTCTGGTTTGCTAAAGCAACTAATGATAGTTATAGATCTTACTTACACCTCTGAATCTAGAATCTTCGAACCTTCCTAGTGATGTAATGATCAAGAAGTAAGCACTGAGAAAAACTTCAGTGCAATCCTAAGCAAAAGGAAGTAATGGGAGCGAAATAGACAGACCACAATCTTGAAGAAAATACACTGCTCAAAAAAATTAACGCACATTCTGAAAATCTCAATTTTAATGAAAGTTAACTCTACATTGACCTTACAACTTATTTTTATGTTCTCTCGGGAAGGTTTTGAACGAAACAAGACACATTAAATGGAAGAAAAATTCAGGATTTCACCGAATCTTATGCGAAAGAAGAGAAATGAACAATTTTCAAAATACTATAATGCTGATAAGTGATTCAATACTTGGTATTTCCACCCCTTGCGTTAATTACAGCTCGGCAACGACGGTTCATACTCAAAATTGGTTATCTTAAAATCTTCTGATCTAATCCTTCCCAGATTTCTCCGAGTTGGATTCCTAAGTCATTAAGAGTAGCTGGATGATTTTCTGAACTTCTCAGCCTTCTATTGAGGTTGTCCCAAACCTGCTCAATCGGATTGAGATCTGGACTTCTTGATGGCCATTCTATTTGAGAGACTTCAACCTCTTCAAGGTACTCCTGAACGATGCGCGCACGATGGGATCTGACATTATCGTCCATGAAAATTAAATTTTCACCAATGTATGGGGCAAGTGGCACTACATGCTCTTCAAGAATGTTCCTTATATACTTATCAGCATTCATAGCTCCATTATCAACGACCACTAGGTCTGTGCGAGCAGTCAAAGATATTTCACCTCATACCCGAAACCAGTAGTATTCAGGAAATTTCACTGAGCATATCTTCCATGTGGACGTCTGTATACAAGGGAACATTGATCATAATGGTAGAGGCAGAATGTAGACCCATCTGTGAAGAGAACTCTTTCCCAATCGGCCTCTTCCCAATGGATATGCTCTCTCGCAAAATCCAAACGCACCCTTCGATGGGCTGGGGTAAGAGCTGGGCCTCTTGCCACGACACGAGGCCTTACCTCATATTCTCTGATGAGATTTCTTATTGTCTGAGTACTAATTTGCATACCATGAGTTTGCTCAAGCTGATTTTGAAGGAGGCGAGCGGTTGCAAACCATTGTATCAACGAAGAAACTCTTAAGTAACGTTCTTGAATGGCAGTTGTTACCCGTGGTCCCTGAATCGCTGCAACATCTGGACATACTTGTATGGGAAACTCCAAACCTTTCTGCAATTCTTGTGTATTTTCACCCTTCTTCTCGCAAAACTACCGCTTGGGCACATTACTCTTGGGTCAAATTGCGTGCATAGCGATCGAGTGTAGAAAATCAAATGAAAGAAAAACTATTGATCACTAGAATTGATCGAGAACAACTGATTTTAGAATGGAGAGAATACATTCAAAATCTGATAATATCATCTTTTTTTCATTCTTGCTGGAAAAAAAACATCTGTATTGAAGAAAAACGTTGAAAGTGGATAACAAATGCATGCATAATTCTGATAAAAATAATTATCATTGAGAACACCTTCAGTTGTAGAATAAATTTGAGATTTCCATAATGTGCGTTAATTTTTTGCGCATCAACGGAAATATCAATTTTAAAACTACCGTATGGTCCTATCGGAATTCCACACTGTCGACACCCTCAGCATCCGCGTCTTCGCGGGGTAAAAGGAGGTAAGGGGGATGTGAACTTTTCTTCATTATAAAATAGTACAGATGGGAAGGAAATTCGACCGAACTTCCAAAGTTCAATATGTAATTCCGAAAGTTTCGGAGCTATATTAAAAATTGGATAGTCCATTGTTGGAAATGAAAGGTTGGAGAGGGATAAAGTTGGGGTTGTCGGTCTTTTATCGTGGGGGGAAACGCTATTATACGACAAACTTCAGGCCCGAGCTCGTACGACGAGTACATGGATGTGTAATGTTATAGAGATAAGGCCAATGGTCCGTTCTTCGGCTTTAATGTTTCGAGGCTCTTTCAGCCTTTCGCCGCGCCATCGTTTATTCACAGATCGTGGAGGCTTGAGGGGATGCTACTCAGAAAACATTAAACGTTTTTCTTCTCCGGGACGCTTTCAATGGATGAAAACAACTTCCAACAGACTCCGAGGTAATAAGACTTGGTTCTCGATTAGCTGTCTTTTTTCTGGAGACTTCGGATGGCATTGGGTGTGCCTTGGGTTGGGGTTACGCTATTAAACCTTACTCCCAAAAAAAAATGGAGGTCATCAATTCGATTGTATTTTTTTATGTATGTCACCTCGGAACTTTCGACTGGATACAGCGATTTCGATTTTTTATTGGAAAGGGTATATTTCAAGAGTTGTTTGAATGAAGTTTGGTTGAGTTCTGATCATGGGATTCATGACAAAACAAAAAAAAAAACTCTTCAATTCTTAGGAGAAAGAATGATATGAAAAATATAAGCCTACTTCGTGAAAAGATGTCTATATAAGTTCGTGAAGATATCTAAGAGAGACAATTGTCTGAATTCCTGAGAAGATGTCGAAGCTCGTGAAGATTTCTAAGTCCGTAGAGGAATCTAAGTTCGTAGAGAAATCTAAGTTCCTAAAGATGTCTAAGTTTGCAAGAAGATACAATTGTCTGAATTCGTAAAAAGATGTCGGAGTTCTTAAAGATTTCTAAGTTTGTAGAGAAATCTGAGTTTCTAGAGAAATCTAAGTTCGTAAAGATTTCAAAGTTTGTGAAGAAATATATTTGTCTGAATTCGTGAAGAGAAATCGAAGTTCATAAGGATATCTAAGTCCGTAAAAATTTCTAAGTTCGTCAAGATATCCAACTCGTAAAGATTCCCAAGTTTGTAAAAAAGACAATTGTCTGAATTCGTAAAAAGATGTCGAAGTCCTTAAAGATTTCTAAGTTTGTAGAGAAATCTAAGTTCGTAGATAAATCTAAGTTAGTCAAGATGTCCAACTTTGTAAAGAGATATATCTGTCTGCATTCGTAAAGGGAAATCGAAGTTTGTAAGGATATCTAAGTCTATGAAAATTTCTAAGTTCGTGAAGATATCTAATTCGTGAAAATTGGCAAGTTTGCAAAGAGAGTTTGTCGGAATTCGTAAAAAGATGTCGAAGCTCGTAAACATTTCTAAGTTCGTTAAGAAATCTAAGTTCGTAGAGAAATGTAAGTTCGTAGAGAAATCTAAGTTCCTGAAGATGTCTAAGTTTGTGGAGAAATTTATCTGTCTCAATTCGTATAGAGAAATCGAAGTTCGTAAGGATATCTAAGTTCGTCAAGATATCCAACTCGTAAAGATTCCCAATTTTGTTCGATTTCGTGAAAAGATGTCGAAGCTCGTAAAGATTCCTAAGTTCGTGGAAAAATCTAAGTTCGTAAAGATATGGAAGTTTGCAAAAAAAAATATGGACCCAAAATCGTAAATTGAACGAAAACCCTCAAATTGACCTGGCCCAACGCTCGCAGGGGTGTACAAAATCACCTATCATCCCCCATGTATCGATCAAAATTCCGTCAATTAAAGTAATCCTCCAAACGCGAATTTCGTTCCGAAAAATTCCCCCTATATTGAAATTTCAAACAATGGCCTGTCGGTCCTCAGACCACTCCAAATCCCTCCAATCTCGTAATCAGGGATGATACAAATCGACGTCGATATCCGACTCGAACCGCGCACCTCTATGCGATGAATTTCCTCTCGCATATTTTATTCATGACGAGGAAAGATAATCTATGCGCGGGTATCTCTTGGCGTTTTCTCTATGCTCTTCGTACCTCCATCTCGATCGGGGTGCCATGCTGAATTATGTATTCATTTGTTTGCATCTTTTCGAAGGTTAACCTCTCAGTATCCTCGTGGTTAATTCCGACGTGAAGAGGCCTGTCCAGGTTATTCAGGGGATGATATCTCACCAATATCTTCCAGGAGGAGAACTCAGAAATTTCCCCTTTTGGAGGGTGTCAAAAAGAAACCCCAGAGAGTTGTGGAAGACTAGAATGAAGTATATCATTAAAAAGTCCCATTGTACAATTCCCTGTCTAGAGGGGGTTGCTTCAAGGGTCAGCCTTAGGCTTTCATTTATTTGAAATGAAATGAAGAAAGTGCGGAGAAGACGGTTAAAATGTGAATTTATAGAGATGAGATAAGATCTATAGCTTGAAAAGATGGTAATACAATAGATATACACCAGAATATGAGGTAGAAGAAAGATAGAGTAGGAAATGGTGAAATGTCGTCTAAAACTCGAGCAATACAAAAGAAAATTAGGTCAGATCGTGTCGCGGTAACTGAGTGGTTTTCTTATGTTTGCGATACTCTTTCCACCCCTGGGAAAGTCCAATTCACTTTAAATTTTCCGTTCACATGACAACAATACTCCGAAGAGTTATTTTACGTACTGAGGCTGGTCGGATTTGGTATTCAGTCCTGCCACCACAACGGCGTATTTGTTGGCATAAATAGGGACGTATTAAAAGATTATCTGGCAACATAGTGGGGGCCTGAAGCGATATTTAACATCGTTTGTGCCTGGCGGACACTATTTACATATCGTTATGTCTCGGTTGAAGCAATTTCGGATGGAAACTCACAGTCAAAGAAATTGCAAAGCAGTTCGGTGAACTATGTTAATTATTCGTGGTACAAAATATTTCTCGCCATTTTCATGCTTGAGGAGACTTCTCCAATCGATCAAGGGTGGTAGAACAGCAAAGACCTCCAATGAAATTCCAACAGAAGAATGCCAAGCACAATCGACAGGGTACAAAAGTGGGACACGTTCGTAAAGATATATCTAAGTTCCTGAAGATATCTGAGATCGTAAAGATGTCCAAGTTTATGAAGAGATATAGCTGTCTGAATTCATGAAAATATATCCAAGTTCGTTAAGATATCTAAGTTCATAAAGATTTTCAAGTTTTTTGAAGAAATATAGCTGTCTGAATTAATAAAAAGATGTCTAAATTCGTGAAGATATCTGAGATCGTAAAGATATCCAAGTTTATGAAGAGATATAGCTGTCTGAATTCATGAAAATATATCTAAGTTCGTTAAGATATCTAAGTTCATAAAGATTTTAAAGTTTTTGAAGAAATATAGCTGTATGAATTAATAAAAAGATGTCTAAATTCGTGAAGATATCTGAGATCGTAAAGATATCCAAGTTTATGAAGAGATATAGCTGTCTGAATTCATGAAAATATATCCAAGTTCGTTAAGATATCTAAGTTCATAAAGATTTTAAAGTTTTTGAAGAAATATAGCTGTATGAATTAATAAAAAGATGTCTAAATTCGAGAAGATATCTGAGATCGTGAAGATGTCCGACTTTGAAAAGAGATACAGCTCTCTGAATTCTCAACCAGTTGTTCAAGTTCGTCAAGCAATTTCGGATGGAAACACAGAGTCAAAGAAATTGCAAAGCAGTTCGGTGAACTATGTTAATTATTCGTGGTACAAGATATTTCTTGCCATTTTGATGCTTGAGGGGACTCCTCCAATCGATCAAAGGTGGAAGAACAGCAAAGACCTCAAATGAAATTCCAACAGAAGAATGCCACCCACAATCGACAGGGTACAAAAGTGGGACACATCTGTTAATCAACCAGATAAAAGAACGTTACACGAAGATAATCCGGAAGCCCGTGAAGCGGGGGAATATTAAGCCCCTCCGACATTTTTACGAAATATTGGACGAAGCCTTTCAACGCTCGCCACCCCAGCTTCGAGCCACTTGGAGCGTGGCAAATAAAAACAGGCGAACACCTGTTGGAACGTCGGCTGCTAGCTGAAGAGGGAGACAGGGAGCGTGCCACCAGATCGGAGGCGTTTTAGGGGCTAGTTTTATATCTCGAATCTGACCTTCTTGTGAAACATTCAATCAAGGGATCATTTGAAGTGTGCGTTTTAAGTAAAAAATCACAAGAAGTGTTACATGAGGTTAACAGTGAAGAAAACAAGGTTGCCTGAAGATATCCAAGTTTGTAAAGAAAATTGTGAAAAGGTGTCTAAGTTCGGAAAGATATCCAAGCTCGAGAAGATGTCCAAGTTTGTAAAGAAATATCTAAGTTCGTAAAAATTTAAATTTGTCAAGATATCCTAGCTCGTAAAGATTTCCAAGTTTGTTAAGAGATGCAGCTATCTGAATTTCGTAAAGATATCTAAGTTCCTGAAAATATCTAAGAAGCTCGTTAAGATATACAAGTTCGTAAAGATTTTCAAGTTTGTGAAAAAATACAGCTGCCTGAATTCTTGAAAAGATGTCTAAGTTCGTGAAGACATCTAAGATCGTAAAAATATCCATATTTGTGAAGAGATATAGCTGTCTGAATTCATGAAACTATATCTAAGTTCGTTAAGATATCCAAGTTCGTAAAGATTTTCAAGTTTTTCAAGAAATACAGCTGTCTGAATTTGCGAAAAGATTTCTAAATTCGTGAAGATATCTAAGATCGTAAAGTTGTCCAAGTTTGTGAAGAGATACAGCTGTCTGAATTCGTGAACATTTGTTCAAGTTCGTGAAGATATCTAAGATCATGAAGATATCCAAGTTTATGAAGAGACATAGCTGTCTGAATTCGTGAAAATATATCTAAGTTCGTTAAGATATCCAAGTTTGTAAAGATTTTCAAGTTTGTGAAGAAATACAGCTGTCTTAATTCGTGAAAAGATATCTAAGTTCGTAAAGATATATAAGATCGTGAAAATATACAAGTTTGTGAAGAGATATAGCTGTCTGAATTCGTGAAAAGATGTCCAAGTTCGTGAAGATATCTAAGATCGTGTAAAGAGATATAGCTCTCTGAATTCGTGAAAATATATCTAAATTCGTTAAGATATCCAAGTTCGTGAAGATTTTCAAGTTTCTCAAGAAATGCAGCTGTCTGAATTCGCGAAAAGATGTCTTAATTCGTGAAGATATCTGAGATCATGAAGATATCCAAGTTTGTGAAGCGGTCTGAATTGTGAAAATATATCTAAGCTCGTTAAGATATTGAAGTTCGTAAGTATTCTCAAGTTTGTGAAGAGATACACCTGTCTGAATTCGTAAAAAGATGTTGAAGTTCGTAAAAATATCTAAATTCGTTAAGAAATCTAAGTTCGTGAAGATATTTAAATTCGTAAAGAAATGTAGGTTCGTTAAGATGTCTAAGTTAGTGAATTCGTAAAGATATATAAGATCTTGAAGATGTCCAAGTTGATAAATAGATATTGCTGTCGGAATTCGTAAAGAGATGTTGTCAGCTGTTTTCCTCCAGACGAAAGCCTAAAAAGTTAATTTAAAACATCCCCCATAAAAATGTTTCCACATCTTCATAGGTCTAAGCCTCCAGATTGAAATTCAGGGAATAAATACTACATTTTCATCGCAATCATCAAAATCTCCATTACGGAATTTCCCGCTCATTTTCTTCTCTCCGGATGGCCGAGGAATAGAAAAGATGCGTAATACCCATCCTTCTAAAGTTTTTACGTGCACTGAAGTCTTTATCCGACTCCATTTCCCGCATTCTTGATATTTATTATTAAATTTCAGCGGGGGATATCAGCAGTTGAAAGCTTTCATAAAGCGAAGTCTCGCTTCGATTCGGATTGAAAACTGTTTCGTTTTGCGGCCGAGATTTGCATGGGAAAACAGTTCGATTAATTAGAGGACGAAACTGAGGAAAAACCGGGGAAATTAGCAGGCTTGGAGGGTGCAATAGTTTAATCAGGGGGATGATATTAAGAGGCTAGCTTTTTTGGGAATTGAGACGAATTGATGTTGAAAGAAAAAGTCATTCAGGTCCTTATAAACATTCGCGAAAGTGATTATGTTGATACTTTAGGGAAACTGATTTTCTTCGAGTTTTTCTAATGGAAAAGTCGAGGGATAGGTGACATTCAAAATTATACAGTGCACTCTTGACTTTAGCACTTCGAATCCCAGTGGGAGCTCCTGTATTGGTTCAGAAACTTCTGTATACCATTTCGAAGTACACTGCGCAAAGAAATTAACGCACATTAGGGAAATCTCAAATTTATTCTACCACTGAAGGTGTTCTCAATGATAATTATTTTTATCAGAATTATGCATGCATATGTTATTCACTTTCAACGTTTTTCTTCAATACAGATGTTTTTTTCCCAGCAAGAATAAAAAAAGATGATATTATCAGATTTTGAATGTATTGGCTCCATTCTAAAATCAGTTGTTCTCGGTCGATTCTAGTGATCAATATGTTTTCTTTCGTTTGATTTGCTACACTCGATCGCTATGCAACGCGAAACACGCAATTTGACCCAAAAGGAATGTGCCCAAGCGGTGGTTTTGCGAGAAGAAGGGTGGACATACACAAGAATTGCAGAAAGGTTTGGAGTTGCTGATACAAGTGTGTCCAGAATGTTGCAGCGATTTAGGGAGACAGGTATGAATGTCCGAAGACCAGGACAGGGTAGACCTCCTTCATAATTAGCTTGAGCAAACTCATGGGATGCAAATTAGCTCTCAGACAATAAGAAATCGCCTGAGAGAATATAATTCAAGGCCTCGTGTCGGGGCAAGAGGCCCAGCTCTTACCCCAGCCCATCGAAGGGCGCGTTTGGATTTTGCGAGAGAGCATATCCATTGGGAAGAGGCTGATTGGGAAAGAGTTTCCTTCATAGATGAGTCTAGATTCTGCCTCTACTATTGTGATCGACGTTTCCTTGTATACAGACGTCCACATGAAAGATATGCTCAGAGCAATTTCCTGAATAGCTGATTTCGGGGAGGATCGATTATGGTATGGGGTGGAATATCTTTGACTGCTCGCACAGACTTAGTGGTCGTTGATAATAGAGCTATGAATGCTGATAAGTATATAAGGAACATTCTTGAAGAGCATGTAGTGCCACTTGCCCCATACATTGGTGAAAATTTTATTTTTATGGACGATAATGCCAGACCCCATCGTGCGCGCATCGTTCAGGAGTACCTTGAAGAGGTTGAAGTCTCTCGAATGGAATGGACAGCAAGAAGTCCAGATCTCAATCCGATTAAGCAGGTTTGGGACAACCTCGATAGAAGGCTGAGAAGTTCAGAAAATCATCCAGCTACTCTTAATGACTTAGGAATCCAACTCGAAGAAATCTGGGAAGGATTAGATCAGAACATTTTAAGATCACTTTTGAGTATGAACCGTCGTTGCCGAGCTGTAATTAATGCAAGGGGTGGAAATACCAAGTATTAAATCTTTTTTCAGTATTTCAGTATTTTGAAAATTGTTCATTTTTCTTCTTTCACATAAGATTCGGTGAAATCCTGAAATTTTCTTCCATTTAATGGTTATTGTTCCGTTCAAAATCTTCCCGAGAGAACATAAAAAATGAGTTATGAAGTCAATGTAGAGTTAACTTTCATTAAAATGGGAATGTGCGTTAAGTTTTTTGGGCAGTTCATTTGCTTCCGCCATTTTCTCCCGAAATTCGAGGTTTTATTGTAAAAAAACTGGTTTCAAATTTATGATTCAAAGTATTGTCCATCACTAGCTTCTACTTTTTTCTCTAAAACAAGTGAAAGAAATCCCTGATACTTCTCTCAGATCCTACATTTCTCAGTTGATAAGATAAGAAACACCTGTTATGGTTTTTCGAAATCTGTTCTGTATATGAAAATTTTAATCAACTTTGTATTATTTTCTTTCTAAAACTGCCCAAAAAAAAGTCTAACCTTCGAAAGCACTCTCTGTAAAGGAAATCATTGAATGAGTCTCTGAATCTCGAAAAATCTCTTGACCTAAAACAACCACTCCATGTCTAAACGAACCCTCTTCAACCCTTCAAACCAAAACAATCTCGTGCATCACCGCAGAGGATTCTGTATCAAATTACCAGACATCAATCGATGTTAATCATACCGTAATAAGTTGTTTGAATTCGTTCAGAGACACACAACTCGCCGGGGACTAATCCTGATACCATTAACATAACAACGGGCCGAAATTCATGAAGACAAAAGCCATTATTCGAATTACTGTCCGAATGGAATTACTAGCGAAAATTCGAATAACATTATTTCATCCACTTTGAAATTTCATATCCAATTGACCCCGTTAATAACATGTCAAATGGACCGATAAATATTTTAGCGCGACGAATTTTTGAAGCGCGAATTTGTGTTATTCGATATATTGTTTAATTAGGGTTATTAATTGTGTTGTCGCATTGATTGGTGATGATCACCCATGTTTCCATGTCAACTTCAACGTGAAACATTGACGAAATATCAGTTTTTTCAAAGTCCAGTATATGCTTTCGAAGAATTCCCAAGTTTTCAACCTGGACTACAAAAAAATAATCTCTACGTGCACTTAACAATACAAGACTAATTCCTAGCAAGAATGCTCGTAGTTTTCCTGAATTTTATAATACTTAGTCACGAACAGGCTGGAAAGTTTGTAATTGGCTCCGAGTTATTCGTAAAAAAGTTTGCGGATCTCACATCGATTCAATTGCCCACAACGAACGTAGGATTTTGATTCCTGGTTGTTAAAGTCTCAAGAAAAGCCCAGAAAATACCTACTCAAGTCTACAAAATTGGAATATAACCTATATAGGAGTCTATATCTTAAGCTCAAGTAAGAAAAAAAGTCAGCAGCAGAAGAAAAAAATTATTTATAATGAATTGAATTGTCATTCGTTATGTATAGCGTTTCAATTTACAAATTGGATGTTCTATTGTCTCCTCAACTTCCTCAAACTCACATCTAGGGCCTCCAACAAAATTCTATCTAAGAAGCAATCTGTTACAACAACCATTACCAGAAGGAGAGAAGAAGAAACAAAGTTGTTAGCTATACTAGTGAAGTTGTAAAAGCTATAAAGAAAATGAGAGGTAGAAAGATGCAATGGCTCAAAACATTTTGGGGATTCAAGAATGAGAGTGAAGAGGGTCCTAATACAAAATACCATGTAGATTTTCAGGCAATGAACATAAAGTTTTTTGAATCGACGAGTGTGATGTAAAATATTTACAATCAATGGAAAATTCTGATTTGAAACAGTCAGATTTAAATCGTCGAAATAACTCATGTTCATCAACTACAGTGGAATGTGGGAAATGATTCGACCGTTCCAAGAATTATCTCATCGATCATTTGCATTATCTCTATTTAATTCTACTGGATCCATCATTTGTTCAGATAATCCATTAATTTACCATGTGATATGTTGCGTTACTATCAGTGAAAATATAGTCGGTTCGCAGATCGCCAAAAATGAACATTTTTGAGAACGTTGAAGGCTTCATTTTCTCGCTTGAAAAAAAAAAATTTTTTTTAGAATTGAGATGGAAAATTTACATTGTTTTCGGACCACCTGTATGTCCCGTTTCGATGAAAAGGGGGGAGAGGGGGAATGAGACCGGCTGAAATATGGCCGAGCCAATGAATCCGGAATGGCGCACTTAAAGCCCTGTTTAGACCGTAACGAATTCATTAGATCGAAAAACCGAACTGGGGGGGTAATGAAAAATTGCTTTTCCGCATTTCCCGGCACGGTTTATCCTAGATATGATCGATTCATGGCGCAACAATCACATTGTGAGGGCTTCTCCGCAATTTCGACGTAGTTTAACCCTGTTACATCGTCAACGATACGCTTAAAAAAAATTCGCTTTTCAAATGGGATTCCGAATTGCGAAAACGTAATTAAAGTGGCTGTTCATGCCTCGCGACTCTCGTAAAGCTCACGGCTTAATCAAATGAAAATGAATACGCCTGACGGTGACATTTTTTTTGGCCAGAATATGGTTTTAACGCGTTTATGGGCCTGTCAGACCACAATGTCCTACAAATTCGCCCCTACATTGTCCTGCTCCATGCATTAGAGGACGCCAACGATCAACCGATCGTAACCAGCTGTCATTTGTCAATATCGATCGGTCAAAATTGACATATAGTGAAAACATTCGAAACTGAAGATTCAGAACATTTAACTTTTTCAACCTTTCACCTTCAAATCTATCCCATAAAGAATTCCAATCATTCGACAAGATAATACTCAACCTAACCTAACCTTACCTTACCTTACCTAACCTAACCTAACCTAACCTAACCTAACCTAACCCAACCTAACCTAACCTAACCTACACTTATGATTCGATGTGACGCCTCTGGTTTCAGCTTATCGAGAATTGTTCTCTCTCGTATAAATGACGGCAATTCGACAATAATTGGAATTAATGAACCAGGAAGTGAATTAAATGAAAAATTATAATTCCAGTATGAATAAACATCATCCGAAATGAAAATATTGAAATAACAGTGGAATCAAAATTTCAACTTTATCATAATATGTGTTATTTACTTTATCGATTCGAATTTATTCGAGACTTTTGTCATTAGGATTTCGTGTTGTTCATAATCATTAATTTTGTCGAAAACTACGCTTTATTTCATTTTCGTTTCTAGTAAAACATACATAAACTTTCGGAGTGCTTGGATAGTTATTTTTCTGAGTAATGATAACTTTTGATTTGTCAGTATTTACTTAACTTTTACGATCGAAACACTCTGGAAATTTAGATCGTGAAATCACAGGATATACCATGTTTTGAAGTCAATTTTTTTCGGTTCTTCGTCCCAAACAAACACTAAATTAATAATTAATGAGCAACATCATGAAAACCACTGGAAAGTACACGATACCTTCTAGAGGATCTGAGAAAAAGCTGACAGACACAGGGCACAAATTAATCAACCCCATCTGAAAGAATCCCCGTCTGAAAAACTTTGGGCTTCAATTTTTGCAACTACTTTGTGCGCTCATTTCCGTTTGCATAATTTATAGAGCCTTTTCCTGCGGGGAAATGGCTAATTAAAATTTCGTAAAATATACAGGCGGTGCGGTTTATATAAATAAGCTACCGTGGGGGGTAAATACAGCGAATTAGAGGGCTGCTGCCATGTGTGTTCAAGTTCGCAAACTTTCAGAGGGAGTGGATTGCTCATTCTTGGAGGAGTCGCTGAAAAAAATTGGGTGGGAGTTCGAGAAAAGAATCCTTCATTAATTCGAATTATCAACATGGTTTCTTTATTTAATCCAATTGGATGTTGGTTTTCAACACTCAAAAGGAGCTGATGGAATTCAAATTATTTTTTTTTTTTGGTGAAACAAAGATAGAAGGCTTGGAAATTTTCCATAGCTCCTAGGACTTTGGCGACTTGGTATAGTAGACCTCCAGAAGAAATAGAGCATCTTCTTGCATCAATGCCAAGACACATCATTAAACTGTTTAATAAAAAAAATTATAACCGGTTACTTCTTGCAATACTATCTATGTTTTACCAGAATTTGAGCAGTTCCTGCTCAGTGTTGCAATTTTTTTGTCAGTTGGTATATCTATATATCCTCTCTGAATTACAAAGCACATTTGGATGACTTATGAATGAAGCTGAAAACGAGAAATAACATTCTACAGAAACTTGCTGGTACGTCATGGGGTGCTGACCCGACTACTCTTCGCACAGCAGCCCTTGCCCTGGTTTTTTCCACCGCTGAAAATTGTTGCCCCTGTTTGGCTCAATAGTGTTAATGTTCAGAAAATCGATGCACAGCTCAATTTTTCAACGAGAATAATTACTGGAACCATCCGATCTACACCTATCCAATGGCTACCAGTGCTATCAAATATAGTTCCTCCCCATATTCGAAGACAGTCTGCAACTTGGAATTCTTGGAATAAATTCAAATCATTTCCGGATTCTTTTCCGATACTCTCCTACGTTCCAGAAAATAGAATTCCAAGACTGAAATCCCGAAAAACCTATTTGGTCGAATAACTTTCTGAATTCGAACTTCAGCTACAAGGAAATCTGGAAATCCGAATTGGATGTATGTTCTTTATCTAATAATGATCTAATATCTGATCCATCGAATAAAGTTCCTGGTTTTAACCTTCCCAGGAGAATATGGTCCCTTCTTAATCGAATAGGAACAGGTCATGGTCGTACCAATAGCATGCTTCTCAAGTGGAATTCGGTTGATAGTCCTAATTGTGAATGTGGTGAATCAGAGGAAACAGTTGAACACCTAATTAATAATTGTTCGATTTATAAATTCCAAAATGACATAAGAGCCATACACAATATATCAAACTCATTTTGGCAATGGGTTGAAAATTTCAGATCAATTTGATGAAGTATAAATTGAATTCTCTCGCTGTTCTGTCTTTTTTTATTTTCAGTTGGAGTTTGTGTTTGGAAATCCTTCCTCCGAAGAGCCGTTCCGATAATCGTGATGTTCTTCTATTTAGAATATTCAGATACAACAATTTTATTTTATTTTTTTAACGGGGAGACAGGTTTTTTCGGCGGAGGTTTTTCCCCTGGCTCTATAGTATCGTATGATACTAGTGATGATAGTATCGTATGATACTATAGTATCATACGAAGAATGTTATGGTACCGCGTTCCTTTTTTTCACCTCAGCTTTTACCAGAATTTGAGCAGCTCCATCTCAGTGTTGCAATTTCTTTGTCAGTTGGTATATCTATTTGGAAATTGCTTTTCTGGATCCAGCATCTCAAATATCCGAAGCTAACGAATCCAGACGTCTTCGCAAGATGGCCTTCAGTGGCTCACATCTTGCTGCACGAAAAAGAGCAAAATATCACCCTCCTAATGAAAACCACTGTAATTTTCATTACCAACCCGCCTAAAAGAATTTTCTACCCACGTGCAGACGACCGATTCTGATTGCACGCCGCAAATTTCATTGTACCGCGAATATAAATAGGCCGATGCGGTTTTCTAAAGTTGTATCTTTGGGTTTCACGTCACGTGTTCTATCATATGGCGGCGCGTAGCCTAGCGCCTTTCATCTTTTACATCACAATATTACCGGCGAATCCAATTATGCTCACCTTTGTGAGATACCTCTTTCAGCGCGAAAAGCACTATCTGCGGAGGTCGTTGTAGAAAGTCTTGCTATACGGAACCCTCCCTGGATGGCGTGCAGAGGAATAATCGAATTCGTGCCGTCAATCGGCCGTCATCTGCCTAAGAAGAATGCACACGCGAAATCCAGCTTGGAATTGCTCATCGAAGAGTTTTTTTTAGCACTAGGAGAAGAATCAACAACGATGGACCTAGGGAGCCAGAAGGATTCAGTTGAGATGTTCTGGAGATCTTCCTCCTCCCCAAAGAATCTTCACCATTTGTTTTCTGCAAGATACTATCTCAATCCTTTGAGGAATCCACATTAAGGGCCAGAGTATTCTTGCTGAGATCTCTCAAGAGTCTTTTTCTCCTGAAACTCTCTTGGATACTTGATTTCCTCTGCTTCCTGAATGACCAAATGAACAAAGACTAAACAGACCTTGTAATTCTGGCCTATTTTATTGAGTGAATCATGTAAGGAACTCCCCTAATAAATTCTATAATCCTTCAGGCTCAAGAAAGAAAATTGATGCCAATCATCCAAACCCCTTGGTGTAATCATTGGAACTTATCCATTCATCAAGTTCATCAGATTTAAGACAGAGGATGAAATGGTTTACTTTAGGTTCCTTTAAGAGGTGTCGTAGTCCATTGAGACCCTTTGGTTTATTGTGACCCTTGACAAAACTGTTCTAACTACACTCTTTCAGTTCCAAAAATCTAATGAAATTCAAAATCTGGCAAGGCTTCAGCGAGGTTAATTCCTCTTTCCTACAAGTCTCTTGACCAAGGTTTTGTTTTCTTTAGCTTACAATGGCAAAGCATTCCTTGACCAGGTGAATAGAAGTTTCTCCCTCCTCCCTAAAGAATCTACACTCGTCAGTGCCCATCCCCAACAGCTTTCTGAGTCGACAAAGCCCTTAAGGAAGTCAGTGAGGAAGTGTAGTTGCTTCTTACAAGATCCAGATGCCTTCTTGATCTTGTAGTTTCAAATTTTCGAAGGATAGGCTACGGTCAATGAATCAAGAAGGCTCTCACAATGTCAGCACCACTATTGTTGACTCTGGAAGAAAAATCGTGGACTTCTTTCTCATCGACTTATGTAATGGTTCAAATGGTGTTAGGGAATAAAACCAGCAATTCTTGTACCACTTGAGGCCTGTAGCCTCTGCAGATTGGAGAAGAAACAGCTGAAGACATGGTATGCGAGTGTCAAGTGCTGGACACAAATCCTGAGTCCTGGACCATCTGGTTCAAACTCTAAAGGTCCTAAGGGTGTTATCAGACTTGTTCTATCTACCATCTCTTCAGATAAAAATAGGCTATCATCATCAACTAGCACTACAACCTTAACTGGCCTTATAAATTTCGTCCATCATTCTTTGTTTGAACTTGACATTTTGGTTGGTTATTACTATGATCCAGATACTTTTGGATCTTATTGTTTCAAAGTTCTGGAAGAACTTCTTGAAGTGGTCCACTCCTGGGAGTGTTTTCCTTTCAGCTTCTCTCTTCTTCAGAAACTTCTTGTTGTAAGTACATTTTCCTATTCTACAGAAAGGTTCAGAGTTTACATCACACTCTGTATAATTTTCATTTCGTCACTCGAAATGTCCATTATTCAATTTCATGATCCACCCAGTGTGTTCTGGATTATCCCATTCGTTGTATCCCCATTTGAAACTGCACATTTCCATATTAACTTCGTCAATATAGTTTCTCATGTCCTTGCTGAATAAGATGTCAATTGATCCTAACTTATCTGAACCTAGAGAGGGAGAGAGTTCCAAAATCGACAACAAGAAGCCAGAAAAACCTTCCGAACTCACTGCCAGCTGAAAGTGGAGAACCGAAGAAGACAGGCTATTAGTTGGGAGATTAAGAACTAAAGCGTATATAACTCAATCTGTCCAGTCTTCCTCCAGCCAGTTATTAAGATAGTAAACCCATGACTCGGAGGACGTAAAAAACGGATAATAGGCGGCCAGGTCCAACTTGAAACGATAACATGATTAGAGAGATACGACCGATGGGTTCGTTCTCCTGAAAACCATACAATTCGAATAATCACCAGATACGACGGCGTCACGTGACCCGACCTGCTGCACCTTCTCCGTCCCCTTTATGTTATTATTATCTCGCAGATTGGTTTCTTTTCAGGAGAATTGATTTAGTATCGGGGAAAGCGCTGCGGGAAATATGTACGGGAAAAGTCGCTAATCGCGGTATTGCGAGCTTCGAAACGCCAATTTTCCTTGGAGATAGAAACGGTCTTGATTGGATTTGGAAGCCACGCCACTCGGGGGATATCTCATCACATAAGTCCGTGCGGGGTATGGAGAGCCTTATGTTTGAGTTTTTTCAATCTTTCCGGAAACTGAGCTCACCAATTGAAAAAAGATTTTTGACTAAGAGGAACAGCATATTTTTAGCTGGAGAAGGTGTTCTAAAAGTTATTTATGAGGTAGATTGTAGATTTTAAGTGGATTTCATTGCAGTGTGACCTTAAAGTCTTTTATTTCCCCCATCAGAGATATTCTTGTCCTTCAGTTCCAAAGTGCTAATGACCTCCAGTATCTTGGATAGAAGCATTTTTTGCGTTGGCAAGCAATAGCGAGACATTCTGTCACCAGGTGATCAGGAGTTTTTTCCTCCTTCCCACAGAATCTTCTTCTGATAGTCGTACTTTCTGCAGAGTTTTGCAGAGTTCCCTTAGATTCTCCTACAGCATCAATTGAGCTTAAGTTTTCATAAAATTCAGAAGAGGTTGTTTATCTATATGATATATTATTATATGGTAATTGAACTCTGTTTCGAATTCTGATAATGAAGTAATCTAACACAATAATTTCTCTGTGGCATCAATTCCTTCACAGAGTTTCTTATGAACCTTACTGCTGATATCTCAGGAAGTATGTCTTCCAACCGGCATCATTTTATGGAAGACTTGAACTTCACAGTGGAGTATTCAGGTACAGAAGTTTTAACTGGGTTTAGAAAAGCTGATAAATCAGAGTGATATGTCATCGAACTACAGAGTTTCGTGGAAGAAACATTCATCGATATCACTACCAGGTTAATATTCCATTTACAGAGTTCTACAGCTTCAATGCAGATGAAGAGTTTTCATTAAATTTGCAGAGATCCCTTGATTCTTCTACAGCATCAGTTGAGATTGAGTTTCCGTGAACTCCAGAAGAGGTTGTTTATCTAGATGATATATTATTATATGGTAATTGAACTCTGTTTCAACTTCTAATAATGAAGCAATATTACACAGGAATTTCCCAGTGCCATAAATTCCTTTACAGAGTTTCTAATAGACTCAACTGCTGATATCTTGGGAAGTATGTCTCCCAACCAGCATCATTTTATGGCAGACTTGAACTTCACAGAGGAATATTCAGGTACAGAGGTTTTAACTGGGGTTATACAAGCTGATAAATCAGAGTTATAAGTCATAGATTTACAGAGTTTCGCGGTGGAAACATTCTTCGATATCACTTGCACAGGAATATTTCATTTGTAGAGTTCTACAGATCCAATAAAGATGAAGAGTGTTCACGAAGTGTTCCCTTAGATTCTTCTCGTACTTTCTAGGTGAAGAAGTGTGGCTTATGTTTGCTAATATTCAGACGCTTCTTAGATCTCACAGTATCAAAGTGTCCAAGAGACTTCTTGGAATGATCCAATCCAGGAAGATTTAGCCAGAAAAAGGGGTTTATACCTTTTAGATCTTGTAGTTTCAAAGTTCAGGCAGAACTTCTTGGAGTTATCTATCCCTGGAATATTCCGCCAGAGGGTTTTCTTTCAGCTTCTTCGTTCTTCTGAACCTGCAACCTTTTGGCAAGTTTGTTGACCTCTTCACTTCCAGCATTGACCAGGAACCCAGACTAAACAGAGTTGGATGCTGGGTGAAAAATCTGATATGTCGTAGATCAAAGTAGTATGGCAAAACCTTAACACTTAGCATCATGAATTACAAGAAGGCTCAAGGTTTTCTGGCCTTAAAAGTGCATTTGGGGAGTCAGGTTGATCTAGAGCTTCTTCCACATTTCAACCAAAACAAGAACATCCTGAACCAGCTTCTAGGTCTCAAGCTTCATGAAGACGTCTTTTCACGTCAATTCACACAATTAAAAAAATTCTTTTCGCCGTATTGATTCTTTTTAACCTTATTTTGTTCTTAAAATCTCCTGGGAAGAGTTTCCAATGAAATCATCTCTTCCATCTTAGTCAAAAGGCTCGTCAAAGGTGTAAGATTGAATCACTGTGGACCACTTTTGATCCTCACGAAGTTATCCAATATTCTAGGACCCAGGAAGAGGCGCCGAAAAACGACGTGGTCAGCTCAGACCGACGCTAGGCGTCCATCGAATTGACGCATAGGCTATTAGGCCGATTAGACGCAGACGTACAGTCAGTAATTTCGTTAAGCCAGGTGTTAGCATGATTTATACCTTGATATACTGCCAGATATTTTCATATAATTATACTAATTGTGGCACATAATTGCGGCGGTTAATCTTCCACCCCTAAGGGGTGGATTAGGGGTAATCGCCAGGGCGGTTAGAATTAAAGCGTCGATGAAATTCGGGGTTAGGTCCGGGACTCTTATCTGCAGCTCAGGATGGGTCGATGTGGGAGGATTTTTTTTTTCAGAGTCGTCAAAATTCACGATACATTTCATAGACTTTCTTAATTTCAATCTGGTCTGCACACAGCCCGATGAAAATTATGTTAAAACCAATCAAAAACCTCTGAATATACTGACAAAAAAACTGCAACACTCAGAAGGAACTGTTTGAATTAATTTTTTTTTTGTAAAACAAAGATTCACTCAACTGGCGATGAATTCCTCGTATACTTGCTCTAGGCATTTAAACAATAACAAAACATCGACTTTGGATATCCTCAAACAGCTGGTTTGTTGTCAGATTCCAAAACAAAAAAATGACTACAATATTTAAGATACAAAAAATGTTGACGTGAAAAAAATTTTCACGCTCTATCTATGTTTCACCAAGAAAAAAAAACAACTCCTTCTTAGTATTGCAGTTTCTCCTTCAGTTAGTATACAAGAAACAAACGACCAAATAAAGGTTCATTCCCTTCAATCGAGCGTCATTTTAATCGTGAAAAAATGAGTTTAATACGTTCCTTACCCGGTAGCAAGTTTCTAAACAGTGTTATCAGGTTTATTGTTCACTTGTGAGGCCCTTGTGCAACACCAACACTTAGTATGCGTAGATTTTATCGCCTCCCATTCACCACGAGTCTACTTTTCGTCCTGTTCATGAATTCAATCATTTTTTAATGCGGAGGAAATTGCTCAAACTGGGGCATGGCATTCTTGACTTGCAGAACGATTAAAAAGGGGACTCTTAGGGTTGATAGGGGAAAGTTTCCTTCATTTTTTGATGTCCTCGCGAATTATTCCGAACCTCTTTTCTGTTTGTGATTCTATGACGGAATCGTTATGATTCCGACGTTTCTTTTTTCGCAACATTAATTCAGAAAATGAAATTTTTTTACCGATTTATTTGCGTTCTCTTTTGGGACGCAATGTATGTTGAAACGTTTTTTATAAACGGAGATTTATTTGTTGTCGTTGAGATTGTAGAATTTTAGGAAGTATATCTTCCAACCGGCATAACTTTATGGAGACTTGACCTTCACAGTGGAGTACTCAGGTACTGGATTTGGACAAGCTGATAAATCAGAGTGATATGTCATCGATTTACAGAGTTTCGCTGTAGAAGTTTTCTTCGAAATCACTTCCAGAGAAATATTCCATTTGCAGAGTTCTGCAGCTTCAATGCAGATGAAGAATTTTTATAAAATTTGCAGAGTTCCCTTAGATTCTTCTACAGCATCAATTGAGCTTGAGTTTCCATGAACTCCAGAATAGGGTGTTTATCTAGATAGTATGATTATATGGTAATTGAAGTCTCTACTTCAAATTCTAATAATGAAGCAATCTTACACAGGAATTTCTCGGTGGCATTAGTTCCTTCACAGAGTTTCTTATGAACCGAACCGATGATATCTCAGGAAGTATGTCTTCCAACCAGCATCATTCTATGACAGACTTGACCTTCACAGTGGAGTATTCAGGTACAGAAGTTTCAACAGAGTTCAGACAATCTGAGGTATATGTCATCGATTTACAGAGTTTCGTTGTAGAAGCATTCTGCGAAATCACCTCCAGAGAAATATTCCATTTGCAGAGTTCTACAGCTTCAATGCAGATACAGAATTTTTTTAAAATTTGCAGAGTTCCCTCAGATTCTCCTACAGCATCAATTGAGCTGGAGTTTCCATGAACTCCAGAAGAGGGTGTTCATCTAGATAGTATGATTATTTGGTAATTGAACTCTCTGCTTCAAATTCTAATAGTGAAGCAAACTAACACAGTAATTTCTCGGTGGAATCAGTTCCTTCACAGAGTTTCTTATGAACCGAACTGCTAATATATCAGGAAGTATGTCTTCCAACCAGCATCATTCTAAGACAGACTTGACCTTCACAGTGGAGTATTCAGGTACAGAAGTTTTAACAGAGTTCAGACAATCTGAGTGATATGTCATCGATTTACAGAGTTTCGCTGTCGAAACATTCTTCGATATCACTTCCATAAAAATATTCCATTTACAGAGTTCTACAGCTTCAATGCAGATGTGAAGTTTTCATGACATTTGCAGAGTTCCCTCAGATTCTTCTGCAGCATCGATTGAGCTTGAATTTTCATGAAATCTACAAGAGGTTGTTTATCTAGATGATATATTATTATGTGGTAATTGAACTCTCTGCTTCAAATTCTAATAATGAAGCAATCTTTAGGCATTTCTCTCCTCTTGAAACTCCTTGTACATTCAACTAAAGTAAAGTCCAGGGATTGTGAGAAGAGTTTGTATGCCATTTATGGGACGCATGTTGACCTCCTCATGTTCTTTGGATTCCTGAATGAATCAGACTTGCCTATTTCTTCGGGATTCTTCAATACCAACTTAGAGTCGATGAAATGAGGACCCAGAATATATTGCATTGATTTTCGCAAGGTTGATTCACGAAATGAATGTTATATGTTTTACTTGCGTCCCCTTTTGGGACGCATTGTACGTTGCAACGTTTTATAAACGGGGTTTTTTCGTTGTTGAGCCCCGGACAATACGAGAGGCCTTTTCCTGGGCCTCTCATAACATCCGACAAATTGAACATCGGGCAAGAAAGCCTGGGAAATCCCCCGCCATCAGTCGGAATAGAAATAAGGTACTAAAACCGCAAAAAGTAAGAGGCCCTCGCTTCGGATGGCATTTCCGCGACTGTTGTTCTCTCTCTGCGCGACATCGAATAAATTGGTATCAATTTCTCAGTGTTTCCATGCAGAAATTGAAAGCGAAGAGCCTGTCCTCCCTCTCATACATAAATTCGCCGCGAAAGGACATTCCAACCTCACTTTTCCCGGGTAAATCTCCGGGTTGATGATGCATGATGGTGCAGCGTCTCCGAGACGCGAAATTAAGGCCCTCAAGAGCCTTAAAATAGAAATGTATCCGGCGCAGTTTGATATAAACTGGGAGGGAGGGCCCTAAATCCGTCAGCTGTCACAGACGTCATATTTCAAGTTGTCAAATATGCGTGTGTCCGCTCCGGAGGAACGAGGAAGAATCCATTTGTTCCGGTTGTCGCTCAGAGATGATAAAGCGTTGCCTCCCCAGCCGTCTTGCTTCCAGACGACTCTCACGATAAATAAATTAGGCGGCTCCAGAAGCTGTTGAGACGGACTTCCTTGGAGTCTTCCAGTCGAAAAGTCATCATGCTGTTCATTCTTTCCTCCCTCTCACACTGTTCACCCTTTTTCTGGAGCTGGAGGAAGTATTACTGAAGCTGCAGCTACTGCTTTTTGTTTTATACCAAAGTATTCAGGTACAGAAGTTTCAACAGAGTTCAGACAAGCTGATAAATCAGGCTGATTTGTCATCGATTTACAGAGTTTCGCTGTAGAAGCATACTTCATCACTTCCAGAGAAATATTTCATTTGCAGTGTTCTACAGCTTCAATTCAAATGGAGAGTTTTCATAGAGTTTCCTTAGATTCTTCTACAGCATCTACGTTTCAAATTCTGATAATGAAGCAATCTGACGTAGGAATTTCCCTGTGGCATAAATTCCTTTACAGAGTTTCCTATGAATCCAACTGCTGATAACCCAGGAAGTATGTGTTCCAACCAGCAAAATTTTATGGAAGGCTTAACCTTCACAGTGAAGTATTCAGGTACAGAAGTTTCACAGAGTTCAGATAAGCTGATAAATCAGAGTGATAAGTCATCGATTTACAGAGTTTCGTGGTAGAAATATTCTCCGATATCACATCCAGAGAAATATTCCATTTGCAGAGTTCTACAGCTTCAATGCTGATGAAGAGTTTTCATAAATTTGCAGAGTTCCCTTAGATTTTTTTACAGCATCAATTGAGCTTGAGTTTCCATGAACTCCATAAGAGGGTGTTTATCTAGATAATATGATTATATGGTAGTTAAACTCTCTGTTTCAAATTTTAATAATGAAGAAACCTAACACAGGAATTTCGCTGTGGCAATAATTTCTTTACAGAGTTTTTCATGAAACCTACTGCTGACATCGCAGGAAGTATGTCTTCCAACCAGCATCATTTTATGGAACACTTGACCTTCACAGTGGAGTATTCAGGTACAGAAGTTTCAACAGAGTTCAGACCAGCTGATAAATCAGAGTGATAAGTCATCGATTTACAGAGTTTCGCTGTAGAAGCATTCCCCAATATCACTTCCAGACAAATATTACATTTGCAGAGTTCTACAGCTTCAATGCAGATGAAGAATTTTCATAAATTTGCAGAGTTCTCTTAAATTCTTCTACAGCATCAATTGACCTCGAGTTTCTATGAACCCCAGAAGAGGATTTCACAAAGAATAACTTTCCTCTACAGAGTTCTACAGAGTTCTAGAGAGTTTTCATAAACTCCAGAGGATGATGTCTAGAAAAAGATGGGTCTCTGAGGAGCAAGAAAACTTCGAACGAATAAGAAATCTAGCAAAAGAACTCCTCAAAGGCATCGGACAACTACAGAGTTCCTCATGAACTTGAAGAGCTCTCAAGAGTGCTTTTTCTTGACATCCAATGCTTCCTTATACTATTGCAGAAGATCCAGTAAGTTGCCATCTCCTAGATTGAACTCACCAGAGTTCCTGCGTTATCAATAAAGAGCATCCAGTCATTCCAGGATGCTGAAGAACTCCTAATGCAGATTGCCATATTGTGACCCGGCAATTTTCCACCCAAACTTTTATTATTCAACCAGAAGGACCGAAAAACTCCTTCGATTCTTCCCCAACCCGAACTTTTCCGTCTCGCCTCCCTGCCTTTGGAGTTAATACGAAATTAGAAGGGGGGAGAGGTCGGGAGGCGTGCTCATTAGCGACAATTCGCAATTTTACGTAAATGTCGCGGGTAGAGATCAAGAAGATGGCGGCAGCAACGTCTGCTATATGTATGCAGATTGCAACCTCATAAGGTTCGGGGGATGTTCAAATTACCGACGACTGCGCCCCCTTCCGGAGGACTTGAACGCGATAAATAGGGTCAGGGTGGATTACAGTTATCTGGGGGGTATTCCTAGAAGGGTAAATATTAAATTGGAAGGGAAGGTTCATCGACAATTGCCTTTTTGATCATTTCTAACGTTCCGTCGTTAGTTTTTTCTTTTATTTAGTTCCATGGTGGCTCTATGACATAACATAAGAAATGGAAGATGTTTAAAGAACTCTGAGAAAGGTAACCTTGGATATCCCAACGAAATCAGGCTTATCTTAATTGATTTCTGTTTCTTTTTCCAATGCTTTGGTTCCTTTGATATTCCGTCAGAAGTTAAGGATGTAAGTTGGAGAAGCTTGAGCTGGATGGCGATTGAAAGAACTTCTTCTGCCTTATAGTGGAGTTCAACATACTGTTTATGTAACTGGAGAGAACTCCATATGATACTTGGTTTTTTAGCCATAACTCCTCACAAAGTTGGTCTCTCGTTGAGATATGTATGGTCAAAATTGATCCAAGTAATAAGATATCAGCTTCGTGCAAAGACAATCTACCACTTTTTCCTTCAAATGCTCTAGGAGAAGAGATTTAGAAGGCAGATCACATCGGCCATTTCTTAGAGGAAGCAAGTTTTGAAGAACCTTTAATATTATCGAAGAGAACTCCATATGATCTTTGGTTTCTTGGCTATGACTCCTCACAAAGTTAGGCTCTCGTTGATATATGGATGGTCAAAGTTGATCATCCAAGTAAAAGGATATCAGCTTCATGCAGGGACAATCTACCATTTTTTCCTTCGAATGCTCTAGAAGAGATTTAGAAGGCAGATCACATCGGCCATTTCTTAGAGGAAGCAAGTTTTGAAGAACCTTTAATATTATCGAAGAGAACTCCATATAATCTTTGGTTTCTTGGCAATGACTCCTCACAAAATTAGTCTTTCGTTGAGATATGGATGGTCAAAGTTGATCATCCAAGTAAAAGGATATCAGCTTCATGCAGGGACAATCTACCATTTTTTTTCGAATGCTCTAGGAGAAGAGATACTTTAGAAGGCAGATCACATCGATCATTTTTTAGAGGAAGCAAGTTTCGAAGAACCTTTAATATTATCGGAGAGAACTCCATATGATCTTTGGTTTCTTGGCAATGACTCCTCACAAAATTAGTCTTTCGTTGAGATATGGATGGTCAAAGTTGATCATCCAAGTAAAAGGATATCAGCTTCATGCAGGGACAATCTACCATTTTTTTTTCGAATGCTCTAGGAGAAGAGATACTTTAGAAGGCAGATCACATCGATCATTTTTTAGAGGAAGCAAGTTTCGAAGAACCTTTAATATTATCGGAGAGAACTCCATATGATCTTTGGTTTCTTGGCAATGACTCCTCACCAAATTAGTCTTTCGTTGAGATATGGATGGTCAAAGTTGATCATCCAAATAAAAGGATATCAGCTTCATGCAGGGACAATCTACCATTTTTCCTTCGAATGCTCTAGGAGAAGAGATACTTTAGAAGGCAGATCACATCGATCATTTTTTAGAGGAAGCAAGTTTCGGAGAACCTTTAATATTATCGAAGAGAACTCCATATGATCTTTGGTTTCTTGGCTATGACTCCTCACAAAGTTAGGCTCTCGTTGATATATGGATGGTCAAAGTTGATCATCCAAGTAAAAGGATATCAGCTTCGTGCAAAGACACTTTACCACTTTTTCCTTCGAATGCTCTAGGAGAAGAGATACTTTAGAAGGCAGATCACATCGACCATTTTTTAGAGGAAGCAAGTTTCGGAGAACCTTTAATATTATCGAAGAGAACTCCATATGATCTTTGGTTTTTTGGCTATGACTCCTCACAAGGAGTCAAAGTTGATCATCAAAGTAAAAGGATGTCAGCTTCGTGCAAAGACAATTTTCTACTTTTTTCTCCGAATGCTCTAGACTCTAGGAGAAGAGATACTTTAGAAGACAGACCATATCAATCATTTCCTAGACCAAGCAAGTTTTAAGGAACTGTTCATATTATTGAAGAGAACTCGATTGATCCTTCGTTTCTTGACTCCAAACAAAGTTAGTGTCTTCTTGAAAGATGGATGAACAAGAGTTGGTCATCCAAGTAAACAGATATGGGCTCTTTAACACGTCTTTCTCCAAATGCTCTCGGAGAAGGTTAAAGAAGAGACACAGTTTCCATCGGAGGACCTCATCAGCATCAAGGAGCAACCTCCTACGTGGTGTTTTCCACCCCTGATCATCCCTCAACCTCCACCTATCCCAGATTATTGCCGACGCTGTAAAAAATACTGTCTGCTAAACATGTATAAAGCGTGGCGGCGCTCGAAATCAATCAAGCCGATTTGAAAGCTGTGCCCCTACCCCCGAATCGGAAAACTTAATCTAAACGCTCTGACTCCGTGTGATGTATGCACGGGACGGGGCGCGCGAGCGGGGGCAAAAGGGGTGGTTTATTTCGCACATGTCGAGTAATGTGGCAGGGCTATAAACTAGCCGCCAACTTTGTGATACATTGTGGATTGTCACGGTGGGGATGCGAAATTGAATAAATATCGGAACTTTTGCTCTTTGGTGGGGGTGGGTTTGACTGTATACCGTTTAGAATTGTTTTTTCACCCCCTTCTGCCTCTGCTTGTTTTTGGTTTGGTCTGAGTGGCTTCCTCGAAAATTCTTGGGATCTAGCTGAGTTACATCAAGAAGTAACAAATCTAGCAATAACTTGGGCTCTGAACTCTTTTTGAAGACAGTGTGACTATCTCCAAAGCATGGACAAATAATGCTGAAGCTCCTTTTAGCTTTTTCTTTATGTTACTGAATAAAAGCTGAGAGTTTTTTTTTTAGTGGAGATTCTTGTAGCCTTGTTTATAATTCTCTAGTCATTCAATGAAGTGTAATTGGGGGAGTTGGCTGTTAGGGGGCGTTTCATTCAACTCCTTTATTATTATATTTGTCGTGATGAACTCATAATTTGTCTACTCTAATCTACAACATATGTAACATTGGTATTTGAGCGTCGCATTCAGTGTCCAATTTGAATTGAATTCATTAAATAAGCATCTCAAACTATAGCGCCCTCTATCATATAACTCCACCAACTACTGTCCATTGAATAACTAGAGTTACATAAACAATGCTTGTAGGTCACATTCCCAGGACAAATGTGTAGATCTGTGCGCCTGTTGAAAAATATCCCGGTCCATACCATAACACAACCCCCTCGGAATGGATGGACTTCTTGGACATAGCGACGATTACGGGGTATGCGTGGGATTGTCCATACCCTTATTCTTCGAGAATCTGAGAATCGTCCATATCTTGATTCATCAGTGAAAAGGACACTACGCCATTGATCGTTCCTATTGATATGTTGCCTTGTCCATTCCAGTCTTTGACGCTTATGATCACGTGTTAATGGAACAGCAGGTGCTGTTTCTCGTTGCCGACCAAG
Organism: Hippodamia convergens; assembly: GCA_038502775.1. Classification (NCBI taxonomy): domain Eukaryota; kingdom Metazoa; phylum Arthropoda; class Insecta; order Coleoptera; family Coccinellidae; genus Hippodamia; species Hippodamia convergens. Next base: position 9,221,867 of record CM076614.1, on the reverse strand, counting down.
CCTTGGTCTTTCCAACACGGAACCTATTCCAAAGTCAAGATATCACACTTGGGTGGACTTGGAGCCTTTCCAATCTGAGTTAGGCCACCCTGTAGCATTCCGATGGCCCTATTAGCCTCAGCGTTTGTTAATTTACGTCTTGGCATTTTCAGAAAACTCGTTTCAAATCAAAGCCGTTGATAAACTGACTCCATTTCAAAATAAGAACATTCATGAAGCATATGCAAAGAACCAAACTTCAGAAAAAGGGCGACCAGATTGACGAAATGTCTCATACTGAATTTTATTGTTATTGAGTTTTAAATGATTTCACAGCGATTTTCTCGAAGATTACATACTTTTCAAAACGATTGAATATGATATCCCTAACTCTTGTGGAGCAGTATATTTCTCAGTTACCCCATATGATATTCGATTTTGTTTCAAGATAAGTTGTTTAATTACTTCAGTTAGTAAGTATACGCATCTATAATAAATACCATATTTTAACAGAAGTCATGATTTTGTTGTCTTTGAGATTGACACGTTATTTAAAATAGGAATTTGTACCTCGAGACGAAAAAATAATTGTACCTTGGGATCGTTCCATGATACAAGCCAATACAAGGTGAAGTCTACAATTTTTGAAGTGATTTTTTCTCGTTGAATGCTCAGTTTCAAAAGAATATCATATTGAAAAATACACCAGGTGCTGTTTCGGGTAGAACTTATCAACCGAGATCATTTTGCAGAATGTTTCTCGTATGAAATATTCAACATAAAACACGTGCAAAGAATGTTGGGCATCAATATCTCAATACGACTCTGGATCTCAACATCTGTTAGTTATGAATTGGGATTTAATAAACTGTGATGGATCACTTTGTCATATGGATTCATTCAAGATGATTTGTAGGAAATAAAAGTACTGGGCTCTATTTCCTATCTCTTCTAGGTACAAGAATTTATCGCGAATTTGTATATTCTTTTTCAAGTATCATTAGAAAAAACAGGTAAAGTTCAAACTAGGGAAAGAAAAATTATTGATTTAAAATTTTTGTATTCATTCAAAATGATCGTCGTTTTCTTGATGTACTCCCGATTTTCTCGTGCGTTGTCTTAGTTGTTCCGCACTTTTCATCTAACCACCAATTGAAATCAAATCGATATTGCAGTAACTTTGGTTTCAAATATATTCTTCCCTAGTGCATGTTTTATATGGAGGATTTTTTGTGTAATGACGAGATGTATTGACTGTAAAAAAAACAAAACCTTCGAAAACACTCTGTGTATACGTGTGAAATTAGAAAAATTCGGAAATTTAGATGAACTCAAATCTGTTTAGGAGATTCAGAGAGTTCAATTTTTGCTCCATTATTTCAAGATTCAAATGGTGTATCTAATGCTCGATAAAACTTCAGTTGGCAGGGTTCCAGGGGCGGCGTAGCTTCATACAATTCACTGGTAAAAGTCAAGAAATCTCTCTATATATCCGTCTGCGATATTGTGATGATTTTTCGTCCAATAAAAAAAAGTATCGAAGAAGTCTGTTCCCCCCAGTTTACCGTCCTAAACGGTAATCTCCCGAGCGTGAGACTCAAGACATAGCCCTTCCAACTCCTCCTGAACCAAACTTTCCCAAACTTCGGGCAGAACAAGATCGGGGGTCAAATTAATTGAAAAATTTAATAAGTTCGAAACGAGTGAGAACCGCTCATTTCGCCAATCAAATATTTAAGCTTCGGAAACGAGATAAACAGGGGGGGCGAGGGGGGTTGAGTTATAAGACGTCGAGGGCGACATCTCCCGCGAAATTGGCGAAACGACCGAAAAGTGACAATTTTAATTTTGCCCCTAATCCTTTGTGAATGCCTGCGGGAACTTTGGAGGGTTCAATATTAATGGCGAGATGTTGATTTTCGTTTGAGGGGATCAAAATTCGTTTACACGCCGCCTATTTACTTTACGCGCGGTCATAACCCTGCTTGGCGACAAGTTTTCTTTCGATTTTCGACTGAATGGAGGTACTAGCGATACAAAGAATGGAACAGTTTTCGTTTTTTCCCAATTATTTCGGAGAAAATTAATTTCTACGACACTGGCGAATGATAAGGTCGTCTGAAGAAGAAGAACTCCTCCTGATCTATCTCTTATGAATAAATCTCTCAAGGATTCTACCAACAACAAAAATTACGATCTCAAATGTTCATGAAAACACTATCGCATATTGAATGAAGATATTTTGCATCTCTATGAAAATAATGTAATGACTTCTCGACCAGAATAATCATCTGAAATAGAAGAACTACTCCTGATCTATCTCTATATATAAATGTCTTAAAGATTCTACCAACAACAAAAATTAAGGTCTCAAATGTTCGAGAAAACACTATCGCATATTGAATCAAGATATTTCTCATCTGTATGAAAATATTGTTATAATAGACACCCCTTATATGAGCTTTATCCTTTTCGTATAAAAAGTGACTTTGTTCATACGGGGTTGTCGAGATGTTAAGGGTTTTGCTGAGAGAGCGGCTTCACGTCAACCTAACAACAAAATTTGGCTCTTTCCACCTCAGAGCCTTCTGCTGAAAAAGTAGGACTTGGTGTCATTTTCCTCGTAAAAAGTTTTCAATTCCTAGGGATAATTCAAATCAGTGAAGTAACTTACATAAAATTCAATTTCCCAAAAACCAACAAAAACAAAAAGATGAAAAAATAACTAGATGATCCATACGTCTGTACCTCAGACTGTCTAACACAATATCGTACAAGAATAATATAGGTTCACTATTCACTGGGTTACCTAATTACTCAAAATCCAAAATAACATAATGATAAGAAAATAAGACGTGAGTTGATGAGAGGTGAGAGATGGCAAGACTTTTGGACTCAAACTATCCTCATCAATTAAAATTGAAAAGTTCTGACCTTTTATTTTCCCTCATAGAAATATAATCTCTGAAATAACCACTCCCGAAATGCTCATCTCTTATTTCGCAACAACTACTGTAATTTCCGATTGCGCTTCCCGACTCGAAAATCCCAACTGAATAACACGAAAAATTCCCCCTTTTCAAAAAACTACTACTTCGGTTTTTCACTTCTTAAAACCACCTAATATTTCGTCAACTACGAAAATGAAATTTCACCCTTTTTTCCCATTTCTCTCCTCGAAATTACATAATATTTCCCAATTACCAAAATTAGGACTTTCCATTCCTCGACGGACTTCAACCGTCACCCGAGTTATCTAAAGATGTGTTGTCCCATGGTTTACCACAGATATTCTCTGCATGAAATGAAGATAAAAAGATGAAAGATATTGTAGAATAGTAGAAGTTCCTAAGACTATTGCAAGAATTTTATTGTGTTGTATATTTCGAAATCTTTAATGGCGTATAGTTGAGAACCGTCGCATTGAAATTTATGAATTCCTCTCGTGGCCTTCTTATCCAAATTGGACCAAGCTCGAGTTGATCTCCTCCACGTCCAAATTAATAGGATTACGCGATATCGTAACACACTCCAAGTTTGATACTTGGGGGTTACGTTTAATGAGACATCGCAAATTCATTGCTAATCTAATAAGATGACATTTACGGCGTTAAGGGGAGACAGTTGCCGAGGTGTCAGAAACCATGAAACTACAGGTGTACACCGAGAGGTCGACCCTCAGAGGATGCCATGCATATTCCAGAATCTAATTTGACTGTATAATCCGCATCAAATTCCCCTTGTTTACAATGACGGCAAACTTATTGGCTCCTACCAGGGATAAAGGGTGGGGGATGAATTTATTGGGGATTGTTACATCGTTTATAGAATTTCACATGATTGTATATGAAGAATTATCGATTGAGGAAGAGAAATTGTATCTTTTGAGATTAAATTTTCTCAAAAGACGTTTCTGCTTTCTTCACTGGGTTGTAAGTCCAATGAAGTAACAGTGCAGATTTCAGTAGGTTGTAAAGCTACTAAATTCAGGTTGGTTTTTAATTGTACAATGAGAGTTAAACACACGGTGGTGTTTGCAGGTATTAATTGCGTAGTAAAAAGAGAAGTTGAACTTAATGTTTTTAGGTTTTATTGTGTACTACACAGGGATGGTTGAACGTATTTTTGAGATACCAGTTGTCAGTAGAGTTTATATATGAAAAAAATTTGCAGATTAAGGATTTCATCATAGTCGTATGATCGTTGGGTATTGCTGCGATGAGGTAACTCGACCGTGCATCGCCCTAGTTATGTGGAAACTCCGTTTAACTAGGTCGCGACTTCTGATGTGTTTAATGTGAATTAAACAGAAATTCAGGTTAATTATGCTTGATCTGTTTTCACCATTTCGATTTTTCACTTCAAGTATTCATCAGGAATTGTATACTTTTGTTCTTTGATGAATATTGGGAATTGGAAAGTGTCTTCATGACTTAATTCAGCCTTTACCACTTTTATATTGTTCTACAGAGCTAATTCCTATCTGTGCAGTTCATATGGGAGAACCAACAACTTTCGAGCTACAATATTTTGGTGGATAGTTGTCCTCAGCTGAAAGAATCTCCCCTACCTTAGACTGCTGAAGACTACAACATTCTTTGGATAGATTATGCTCTTCGATAACTGAATAAAGGCATGAAACGTCTTAGAAAAAGTAGTCTTAGGAATTTAATATAATTTCGAGAAAACTTCTGAACTGAAGTAAACCTTTTTATTATTCTTTTTATAATTATAATTCATTTCCGATTGCACATATATTCTGCCGAAGAGTTCTCCAGGATGTCCGCAACCCTTGGTAACTACCCTGATCCCCCTAAATATGTTAATATTCGAAACGTGAGCTGATTCTGTTTGACTTTAATTTCTCTCAGGGCCGAGAAAAGTTTTAATCCGGAGTTTACTTGCTTACAACTTTGCGACGGAATCCCCGCTTTGTGTCGAGATGTTCGAAATGCGTCGTTATCAGATAACGGACGTGAGATAAGGGCCGTTGGAGGGATTTGAAATGGAGCGGTTGATTCTGATGATTATCACTCGGACTGCACAGCTGACTATGTTCCGTTGGAGTTTGGCTCGAACAATATTATGCGAATTTTCCCATAGGAGATAGATCAGGAGCAGTTCTTCCATTTTATATGATCGTTTTGTTGTAAGCTTGACGTGAAGCCGCTCTCTCAGCAAACCCGTATGAACAAAGTCATTTTTTATACAAAAAGGACAAAGGTCATTTAGGGGTGCCTATTACATTGATATCTTCATGGATTCACACTGCCTTAAGACAAAACTTGTTTCGTAACATTTCTCTCTACGAACTGAAGAATATGTCCATTAATGATTTCTGGAAATATCCAAAAGGAAAAACGAATCGCCTTAATTACAGAGACCCCCATTTTCAATTTGGGCCCATCGATACACCTTCCAAGAATTCCCAGTTAACTTTCCAGCACGTACAAGAAGTTACGTCAAGTTGTTCTGGTTTTATCTCAGTTAATGTTTCATATTTCTCAACTACGTGATGCTCAGCTTCCGGTATGAGGAGCAGAAATGTTAATGGTTCCCCAGAAAAACGATCATAAATCATTAAAACACGTACGCCTCATACACAGGGGGGTTATTATAACGAACGAGCCCTAGGAGGGAAACATGTTGATTTTCATGAACCATTCGAGTTGTCATCAAATGTATTTCTTTCACATCTGGAGTGGTCAATTAGTCACTCGATAAGATGATACCCACAATGAAGAACCTGATAATTACCTCACTCAGCTGAGAAATGGCTTACTATTATACCGAAAATGATTCCGAGGCTGTAATAAAGTTGGTGGAATTCTGGGGTTCCGTAATAAAACGCGTCGTAAATACTTTTTATCGCTAATTAGGAAAATTCTTCGTCCTAATAAAAAGCCTACTAACACCCTTTTGTCGATTTTATATGGGAAAAATGAAGTGAGGGGTTTTCTTTCGCCATTATATTTCACCATCATGAAATAAGATTACGATGATAACTCGTCAATTCGATAGTTATCAATTCTGTTGAAACAGAAGGAGTTCCTAAAGGAAAGGGGAATACTCTGGAGGAATCTCTCAGGCATGGATCACTCCAAAAAGTTCCTTCGGACCACTTGGAAGACCAGAATGCCTTGGAGAGACAACATTGTGTCAGGTTCAAACAAAAAATGATGGAAAAAATTTCTATGGCCAGCCAAGACACTTAAAGTTTGAGCCTTATAGTCCAGGACTCAGGATTTCTGTCCAGCACTGGACACTCTCATACCATGTCTCCAGCTATTTCTTCTCCGATCGTCAAAGGATGCAGGCCCCAAGAGGTACAAGATTTACTGAATTAATTCCTAACACCATTTGAACCATTACATGAGTCGATAATGCAGAAGTCGAGCATTGTTCTTCCAGAGGATTTTGCCAAAAATAGTGGTGCTGACATTCTCAGAGCCTCTTGGTTTATCGACCGTGGCATATCCTTCGAAACTTTGGAATTACAAGATCTAGAAGGCATCTGGATCTTAGTAAGAACCAACTACACCTCCTCACTGGCTCCTTAAGGGGCTTTGTCACCTCAGAAAGCATCCGTTGAGAATGGGCTTATCGGAGACTGAGGAGTGTAGATTCTGTGGGGAGGAGGAAGAAAATCCTCTTTACTTAGTCATGGAATGCTCTGCCATTGTAAGCCAAAGGAAACAATACCTTGGTCAAGAAACTTGTAGGAATGAGGAATTATCCTTGCTGAAGCCTAGGCAAAACTAAACTAAAGTACTGTTTTGAATGCCCGAGAACTAAAGGTTATACAAAAAACCGTTCGGTACCATTTGCATGAGCCTGGGCTCAAAGAAAAGCTCGAAATATGGGTACCACACTAGTTAACGAAAAAAAAAACTTATGGACCGAAATTTCATCTTCGAATCACTGCTGAATCGCGACAAAATTGGCCTGAAGCTCCTGGAGCTTGATTGGGAGGTTCTTTTGCATCTTATAGTCTGGATTTGGCACCAAGAGGTTACCATCTGATTCTGTCCATGAGGAACAATTTTTGCTGGTCTATCTTTTGAGATTAGATTTTTTCAAGAGACGTTTTTGCTTTCTTCACTGGGTTGTAAATCCAATGAAGTAGCAGTGCAGAATTCAGTAGGTTGTAAGGCTACTAAATTCAGGGTGGTTTTTGATTGTAGAGGGTTGTAAATCCTTCGAAACTTTGAAACTACAAGATCAAGAAGGCATTTGGATCTTATTAGGAACCAACTACATCTCCTCACTGGCTCTTTAATGGGCTTTGTCGCCTCAGAAAGCATATGTTGGAAATGGGTTCGAAGGACTCTGAAGAGTATAGATTCTTTGGAGAGGAGGAAGAAACTTCTATTCACCTAGTCACGGAATGCCAGAGCAAACAAGGCCTTGTTCAAGAGACTTGTAGCAGAGAAGAATTAACCTCACTGAAGCCTTTCTAGATATTGGATTTAATCAGATCTCTGGAACTGGAAGACGAGCTGTGAAAGCTATGGTGACAACAGCTCTGTCAGGGGGTACAAAAGACCTTAAGATCGCCTTGGACTTTTAGCCCTTTTTAACAATAACTATTGGAATCATCTGCCACTGATGAAGTCGAAATTTTGGATTGAGAAAATTTTCAAAATGGGAATGAATCGTCATCTGACGAGTGAAGAATGAAAAAGAATTCAACATTCTCCTCATGAAATCTGAGCTCTAATCATCAAATGAATGTCTGCAAATATCCCGACTCTATCGAAACAGCCTGTACTTATTCCCAAGTTGAAGGATTATGCAGGTGCACGGGAACATTGCAAAAATCCCGACCAAAAACCGGGAATATTCTGCAGGAATTCCCGCAGGATCCAGGCACGAGAGCGGCAATCCCTTTCTTTTCCTTTTCAATTTTTGATTACAGTGGCTCGAAGTTCGCCGGCATGATGTCCTTCTAATAGGATAAAGGGTCTTAGGGGGAGCAAGCCGTGATGCCGGCAATCTTGTTTATTTCGCACGGAGTCTCTGCCGACCACTCTCACCTTCTTATTTATTTGCCGGCTCTTTGCACGTGCGAAAGTTGGGATCTATTGATGGGATTTGGACGGACGCCACTGTTTCCCTTAGAGGAAAGAGTTTTTTCTTAATCTTCATATAATTCTTATACAGTAAAGAAGGCAGTACAAGAGTTTTGTTTGACGAATTCTTGCCATTTTGAAGGCAACATCATAATGCCCCTCGTTCATATGACAACAAAATTGAGAGTACCTACTTTCACAAACTTTTGTAAAAGCTTATTTTTCACCAGCTGTTTAATTTACATTAAAAATATCGGAATATCTTCCGGGAAGTCTCGACCTAGTTAAACGGAAATTTCCACATAACTAGGGCAATCATACAACTATAATGAAACCCTTAATCTGCAAATATTTTTCATATATAAATACTACTGACAATTGTGGTCTCAACAATACGTTCAAACTCCGTGTGTAGTACACAATAAATACCTAAAACAATAAAGTTCAACTTCTCTTTGTAATACGTAATAAATACCTGCAAACACTGTCGTGTGTTTAACTCCCATTGTAATGGATTTACAAAGCTCCACAATTGAAAACCACCCTGAATTTAGTAGCCTTAGAACCTTCTGAATTCTGCACTGCTAATTCATTGGACTTACAACCCAGTAAAAAAAGCAGAAACGTCTTATCTCAAAAGATACACCAGCAAAAATTGTTCCTCATGGACAGGATCAGATGGTAACCTCTTACTGCCAGATCCATACTATAAGATGCATAAGAACCTCCCAATCAAGCTTCAGGAGCTTCAGGTCAATTTTGTTTTGATTCGAAGATGAAATTTCGGTCCATAAGATAGTGTGGTACCCATATATCGAACTTCTCTTTGAGCCCAGGCTCATGCAAATGATACCGAACGGTTTTTTTGTGTAACCTTCAGTTCTCGAACATTCAGAAAAGTACTTGAGTTTAGTTTTGCCTAGCTTGAGAGTGGTCACAGAGGCACAAGAAAGGCTTCAGCAAGGCTAATTCCTCTCTCCTACAAATTTCTTAACCAAGGTATTGTTTCCTTTGGCTTACAATAGCAGAGCATTCTATGACTAAGTAAATAGTAGTTTCTCCCTTGTCCCCATAGAATCTACACTCCTCAGTCTCCGATAAACCCATCCTCAACAGATACTTTCTCAGGCAACAAAGCCCCTTAAGGAGCCAGTGAGGAGGTCTAGTTGGTTCTTACTAAGATCCAGATGCCTTTTGGATCTTGTAGTTTCAAAGTTTCGAAGGATAGGATAGGTCAATAAACCAAGAAGGCTCTCAGAATGTCTGCACCAGTATTGTTGACTCTCGAAGAACAATTCTGTAATTTTTCCCCATCGACTTATGTAAAGGTTCAATTCTTGTACCTCTTGGGGCCTACAGCCTCTGCAGATTGGAGAAGAATCAGCTGAAGACATGGAATGTGAGTGCCCAGTGCTGGACACAAATCCTGAGTCCTGGACCATGAGGATCAAACTCTAGGTGTCCTAAGAATGTTGTCAGACTTGTTCCATCTACCATCTCCTCGAATAGGATCTTTTATAGAGTACCACTACAGCCCTAACTGGGTCTTGGCTCACCATACAACTTTTGTCCATCATTGTATGTTTGTACTTGACATCATGTTGCCTTTCCAAGGCATTCAGGATCTTCTCTTCATAGAGAACTCCTTCACAGATAGGAATTAGCTATGTAGAACAATATCCAAGTGATAAAGGCTGAAGTAAGCCATGAAGACCCTTTCCAATTCCCAATATTGCTTGAAGAACAAAAGTATAAGAACTTCTTGGAGTGGTCCATCCCTGGGAGATTCTACCAGAGTGTTTCACTTTCACCTTTCTCCTCTCATATTCATTGATATGCAAGGAAAAATTCACAAAGTTCGTCGTGAATTCAATCAAAAAAGAATCATGTCACTTGAGGAAAAACTCTCATCCAAAACGAAGTCAAGAATAACAAAACTAAATGTAACAAAGTGTTCAATGAAACTCATATTCCCCTCATTTAGACATTGAATTATACAGAGCTTCTTCTAAACAACTAACACCCATCAGAAAAACACTTTTCTCTCTTCCCCATCAGGAAATTATGCCTTACTCTTGCCAGATCAAGACGTTTTCCTGTATCAAGTGACCCTGTGCTGACCGTTCAAGATTCCACTCTCGTTCGACACGTAGCCAGAAGTTTCCTCCGGATACTCGAGTTTTAACAAATGTATACCGACGTAAAGGGCTCGCCCCGAGCCCGTCAGGGCCTGCTTAGGTTTCCGGATGCATTGTTTCAACTTTTACAACTTTGAATATCCGACCGCGCCAAGAGAAATGTACCGAGCGTGACGAGAGGGTTTGCGATGAATTCTGACAGCCGACAGACGAATAGGGGGTGTTTTTCTGTTTGATTGAGGTCATCTAGCCGAAGACGTAACGTTTCGTTGAACGTCCACACTGTTTTATTAGGTGTACAACTTTGGTTCCGATGATATTATCACGTTTTTTCGCCATTGATCGAAATGAGTGATGGACCGAAGGAGCAACGTCTGGAGAATACGGCAGAGGGTTAGGACTTCCCATTTAAAAGATTTCAAGCATGTCTTGCATCTTTTGGCAACATGATGAGAATCTTCTTGTTGTAAAATCACTTTATCACCTCTTTCGTTGTATTGTCTTTGAATGCTTGGCTTAAACGCATTGATTGCCTTCGATAACGATCGCCTGTGATTGTCTTGATCAAGTAATACCTCCATCTTCATTCCGAGTATGAAGCGTTGAAATATCCACTTAATACGTTCTTTCAGTAAAAGCGGCCTCATCATAGATATTTGAGAGCATTTGATGAGCCGCAGACGCAGATTTTTTCATGTTGAAGCAGAAAATTAGAACCTCTTGCAAATGATGAGAATAGCTATTGAAATACACTGCGCAAAAAATTAACGCACATTCTGAAAATCTCAATTTTAATGAAGGTTAACTCTACATTGACTTTATAACTTATTTCTTATGTTCTCTCGAGAAAGTTTTGAACGAAACAAGACACATTAAATGGAAGAAAAATTCAGGATTTCACCGAATCTTATGTGAAAAAAGAGAAATGAACAATTTTCAAAATACTGAAATGCAGATAAGTGATTTAATACTTGGTATTTCCACCCCTTGCGTTAATTACAGCTCGGTAACGACGGTTCATACTCAAAATGAGTGATCTTAAAATGTTCTGATCTAATCCTTCCCAGATTTCTCCGAGTTGGATTCCTAAGTCATTAAGAGTAGCTGGATGATTTTCTGAACTCCTCAGCCTTCTAATGAGGTTGTCCCAAACCTGCTCAATCAGATTGAGATCTAGACTTCTTGCTGGTCATTTCATTCGAGAGACTTCAACCTCTTCAAGGTACTCCTGAACGATGTGCGCACGATGGGGTCTGCCATTATCGTCCATAAGAATGAAATTTTCACCAATGTATGGGGCAAATGGCACTACATGCTCTTCAAGAATGTTCCTTATATATTTATCAGCATTCATAGCCCCATTATCAACGTCGATCACAATGGTAGAGGCAGAATCTAGACTCATCTGAGAAGAGAACTCTTTCCCAATAGGCCTCTTCCCAATGGATATGCTCTATCGCAAAATCCAAACGCGCCCTTCGATGGGCTGGGGTAAGAGCTGGGCCTCTCGCCGCAACACGAGGCCTTCAATCATATTCTCTGAAGCGATTTCTTATTGTCTGAGTGCTAATTTGCACCCCATGAGTTTGCTCAAGCTGATTTTGAAGGAGGCGGTTGCAAACCGTTGTCTCAACGAAGAAACTCTCAAGTAACTTTCTTGAATGGCAGTTGTTACCCATGGTCTACCCTGTCCTGGTCTTCGGACATTCATACCTGTCTCCCTGAATCGCTGCAACATTCTGGACATACTTGTATGGGAAACTCCAGTCCTTTCTGTAATTCTTGTGTATGTCCACCCTTTTTCTCGCAAAACTATCGCTTGGGCACATTCCTCTTGGGTCAAATTGCGTGTGTCGCGTTGCATAGAAAATCAAACGAAAGAAAAACTATTGATCACCAGAATTGATCGAGAACAACTGATTTCAGAATGGATCCAATACATTCAAAATCTGATAATATCATCTTTTTTTATTCCTGCTGGGAAAAAACATCTGTATTGGAGAAAAACGTTGAAAGTGGATAACATATGCATGCATAATTCTGATAAAAATAATTATCATTGAGAACACCTTAAGTTGTAGAATAAATTTGAGATTTCCATTATGTGCGTTGATTTTTTTGTTCAGTGTATTTTCTGGGAGGTCCCAAATAAAGTTTTCAGGAAACTGACATGATTAATCGAGAAAAACTTTATGATGCAGACACAAATCGACTCATATTTCGATTTTGTTATGTTAACAAATATCTAAGCGCATCGAATGACATCTATAATTCATTCAATGAGAAGCGATAGCGCCAGAAAACAACTAAATGTACGCCTCTAGGGTTATGAATATTTTCATTGGCTCCGTTTCTCCAGATTTTGTATTACGACAATCAAGTGATTTATCTGAAATTCTCAGTTGCCTTGTTGTTTTGGCTCGCTTTCTCTTCTCGTTGGATAGACTATAGGATCTCTTATTTTTAACTACCACTCACCGCTACAGTCAGCAATTCTAAGACAGCGGAAGCAAAAATTGTACATCTTTCATTATTTCGTATAGATTTACAGTGTTTCTTCTCAAAAATTACTGCGACAATCTTTAATTTTTTACCCGGATACTGCTTGTTGTATAATTTTCCTTCGATCGCTAAAATTGCAGATTTAATTTTGTATCTTTGCTGCGAAATGGTGGTCTTAAAATGTTACGTACTTCATGGCTCACTGATAATCTTGTCTGTAAATCTGTTATGTCTCTCTATTTCTTCAGTTTTCTCGCTGAAACCAATGTTAAGCACTTGAGGCTCGCCTCAGATTGATTAGGCCCTAATTCCCGTGCATGTTCTCAAACCTCCCAAGCGGGACAAATCCTTTTATCCGCCATAAAGCTAACAAAATTTATCAACATAAAGCCGCGCGCACACGGGCTACGTACGCTTTCAGATTGCGAGTTTTGGATCCTTACACGAGATGCAAATGAATAAAGACAATGGCCTCAGCTCGTGTCTGTCTGTGTTAGACCACTCGAGGGTGGGTAATCGAATCAGGAAGTGGGCGAAAGGACCCCCTAGGCCCCCCTTGCGAGCACGCCTCTGAAAAGAATCGGGAACGGGTCTAGATCTAGACGACAATGGACGCTGCAGATTTAATTAGTTCGGTTATTGAAATTCTCGGGTTTGTTGGACGGTTGTAGGTGTGAATCGGGCTTTAGGAATCGGTTATCGATCGAGAAACGAGACAAGAAAAAATTGAGTCTTCACTCATATTTGGAAGATTCAGATAATTCAGTTTTGAAACAGTATTTTCAAGTTTGAAACATAGATGAATTCAAAATAGTAATCATCGAAATGAATACCATTTTCAATTCCCAGGCTCAGAGATCTTTTATCATGAGGTTGGAGAAATGATATTAGATTTTGTCACTGAGATGAGAGATATACCGGTTTCGGCCTTGTTGGGCCTCATCAGTATCCCGCACATCTCAGGACAAAATCTTCATAAAAAACTTCAGAATTTATAGCAATTGGTTGTGAAGTAATGAGTAAAATATTACAAAGTACTAAGGTGGTGACATCCAATTGCGTCAAAATGAAGTTTCACATCTCCAAACAAATGCAAAAAAAGAAATCTGTACTTCCTCTTTCACTGAATGAGATTTTAGCAGTGGCTCTATTCAGGGCCCGCTTGCTAGTTTCTAGTGACTGTGAAGCCTGATGTTTTTTTTTTTTCTTAAAAACATCAGGCTTCACAGTCACAAAAAGAATTGGGCGTTTCCATCACTTTGAGAAACTAGCAAGCGGGCCCTGAATAGAGCCACTGCTAAAATCTCATTCAGTGAAAGAGGAAGTACAGATTTCTTTTTTTGCATTTGATTGGAGATGTGAAACTTCATTTTGACGCAATTGGATGTCACCACCTTAGTACTTTGTAATATTTTACTCATTACTTCACAACCAATTGCTTCAAATTCTGAAGTTTTTTATGAAGATTTTGTCCTGAGATGTGCGGGATACTGATGAGGCCCAACAAGGCCGAAACCGGTATATCTCTCATCTCAGTGACAAAATCTAATATCATTTCTCCAACCTCATGATAAAAGATCTCTGAGCCTGGGAATTGAAAATGGTATTCATTTCGATGATTACTATTTTGAATTCATCTATGTTTCAAAAATGTTCTCGATGTGCCTTCGTAAAGGCAAAGAATTTTCTTTTTCTTAGTATTTTCAAGGTTTAATTGTGAACCTAACTCTTGGAGAAACTTGAATACGCAGTAAAAATGCATTCGAAATATCATTCATATTCATTCAAAATGAAATACAAAAGAATCCTGAGTAAACACCGTGTGAATTTTTCAAATTGAAACTGCCTAATCGATTTAATATTGAATAAAGGTGGTAACATTGAAGATAGTCCGATTTATCATTGCAAACTGCAATTCAAGCTTCCAAATGGAGTCACCTCAATATGCTGCGTTTGATGAATGGATTTGGGGAAATAATTTTCCTACAGACTCCAGAAGTCGAATCCAAGAGAAACGAATGATATTCGATCGAAGAGGAGCTTGTAAAATTTGGGTCTTTTTAGATTCTTACTTCTTCACGTGATTATGTTGGAATTCTTGTGTTTCATATGAATCAATTTTGTTCAAATTTGAGAGTGGTTTGATGGATGGATTTTTTTTTTGTCTCTGGATCAAAATAATCACGAGAAGCCTCTGCTACTTCCTTTGTTTTTAAAATACGAGTTGGGGAAGATTTTCATTATTTTATTTCCAGCCAGTAGGCCTTTTATCTCTTACAGCTGTCGTGAATTCATTAATCATAAAATTGAATTATGAAAGGCCTGAAGGATTTTTCTATCAGATAAAAGTGTAGATCACCTCGCAATTGAATTTTCTTCAACGTCTAAGAATTGTTCAAAATACTTCTTAATCTACAAGTGAAAAAATGAAATTACTTTTGAATTATCACATTTTATTATTTGTACGTTCTTTTAAAATTTTTTCTACCCTAAACTATTCGACTGGTTCTGAAACGTCTATGCAAGAAAATGACCCTATCCCTTCTAGATTGCCCGTGAAAATGGAAAATATAGCGTTTTTAGGGGGGGGTCTACCCCTTACGATTTTTTCAGTAGAAATTTCAAAATTTTTTGTTGATATTTTCGTTTAAAAATGAAGAACTGTCGTCACTGATTATTCTTCTGCAAACCCCGCATGATTCTGAAGCGTGGAAACAAAATAGAAATGTTTGAAAAATAAAAATTTTCATTTTGAAGGAAAAAATTTTCAAAACCCGGAAAAATGAATCAATTTTGGCTTATGAAAATCTGTATTTTGGATACAAACTTGAATGGATCGAACGTAGTTTTCGCGAAAAATTAAGTGGTTTTTTCATTTTCGAGTTCACTTCAGAAGGCTGTACCAACGTCTTTATGAGTATCAGTATCTAACTGGGTTATTTTTCTGTAAGTATTCGACCGGTTCTATAACGTCTATGCAAGAAAATGACCATATCCCTTCTGGATTGCCGTGAAAATAGAATATTTAACGTTTTAGGACGGTCAACTCCTTAGGTTTTTTCTCAATTTTTTTATGTTTTTTACCTCAGAACCTTGAAAAGGGGTAAACCAATATTGACGATTCTTCTTTATTTGAAAGCTGCTGCATATAAGAAAAAGAAAATTCTTTGCCTTTACGAAGGCACATCGAGAACATTTTTGAAACATAGATGAATTCAAAATAGTAATCATCGAAATGAATACCATTTTCAATTCCCAGGCTCAGAGATCTTTTATCATGAGGTTGGAGAAATGATATTAGATTTTGTCACTGAGATGAGAGATATACGGTTTCGGCCTTGTTGGGCCTCATCAGTATACCGCACATTTTGAAGCAATTGGTTCTGAAGTAATGAGTAAAATATTACAAAGTACTAAGGTGGTGACATCCAATTGCGTCAAAATGAAGTTTCACATCTCCAATCAAATGCAAAAAAAGAAATCTGTACTTCCTCTTTCACTGAATGAGATTTCAGGAGTGGCTCTATTTAGGGCCCGCTTACTAGTTTCTCAAAGTGATGGAAACGCCCAATTCTTTTTGTGACTGTGAAGCCTGATGTTTTTAAGAAAAAGAAAATTCTTTGCCTTTACGAAGGCACATCGAGAACATTTTTGATAAAAGATCTCTGAGCCTTGGAATTGAAAATGGTATTCATTTCGATGATTACTATTTTGAATTCATCTATGTTTCAAAACTGCTGCATATAGTTTGATCCCATTTCAATTCGGCACAATTTTAATTTGATTATAGCATCTGTGAGAAAACCAGCTAAGTTTTTTTTGGATTATTCTTTTTTATTGGAAATTTTGTTAATTTTATAAGCACTGAAAATATTTCTGTTTTAACAATGAAAAAGATTTAGAGAATACAGACATTTATTGGAATTTTTGTAGTCGGTATCAGCCAAGGTATTTTTTGAGTACTACATCGACTTCAAAAAGAACATTAATTGTTAGTATCTTCCTACTTTTTTCCATTCAAAAACGAAAATATTTTTCTACTTTTAAATGTATATTGATTTAATTTGTAGGTTTCTTCAGGTCAATTATTTTTGTTGAAATTTTTATTTCTTATTGTTCGAGTTTAAACATTTCTGCGTAAACGAAATAGTACACTCATTCAATATCTGTTATTTTTATTCGTTGTATAGGATTAGGCTCTTATCTTCAGCTTGTTTTATCCACCCAATTTTCCAGATACAATCCCCCTGGATAATTTTCTCTCTTAACGATTATTTCATCTGAAAACTTACAAATTCCAACCCAGATCGATCAACACAAGACAAAACCCTGTAGGCAAGACCTCGCAGCTAAAAAAAACCGACAAGCTGTTCCCTTATCCCTAGGGATCGACCCCATTCCGATTTAATCGGGAACCCTGCGTAACTGTAATTAATATCAAGATAATAGCCAGGCAGGGATCACCTGGTGAAGTCAGACAGAAAGCATTTAATTTACGATTTAACACGTGCAATATCCATCAAGATATATAATTAACAGATTGGGACGGTAATTAACCGCATCAGCTTTCACATTGTTGAGACTACATAAACAGCGCGTTATGATGGATGGGGAGCGTACGCAGCATATCGTTGATTCTCTGAAGCTGTTGGAGATTTTGAATGAACGTCCAGCAGGTATGTGCATATAGATGCTATAACTTAGCCTACGTTGGGTACATCCCATCATGGTTGAGTGGGATGTTTCGTGAATGAATCATGGATGTTAATTAGTGAAGTCTGTGGCTAGATTATTGACCACATGTGTAACAGAATGCGTCAACTGGTTGATGTTTTTTTTTTGAATTGGAACTTAGAATCTACGTGAACTTGTGTAGTATCGATGAAAAAATAGGTTTACTTCAGATTTGGAGGTTGAAAATACGTTGAAATTATTTCGATTTCGATTAAAACATGGTAGGTCAAACGTCGAATACAGAAAATGACACAATTTACCTTTTTAATTTTTTAAATTCTACCTTGAATCATTGATTCATGTTCATTTACGATTTATTATCAGATCTTTATTGACTATTCTGGTATGGCATATACTCACAAAATATTTCATCCCGTTTAAAAGTCCATGCTACTCACCTGAAAAAAAAATTAATTTAAGTATCTTAAAAAATATCGAAATTAAAATAGACAAACAACTCATGAATCAAATTATTAGAAGAATGTTGACGCCAATATTCAACTTCATGATGAATTAACAATTATATACTTTTTTCCAAAAATTCATATAATATGGGGTTCAATTTTTTTGTAGACTAATGAACTACCACATACAGGGTGTAACAAGTTCGACGGCCTATTAATAGTTTCTGGAGAACTGGACCTATTTGAAATCTGAGAATTGGGATTATATTATTGTTTGACTTTATATACCGATCTAAAATATTTTGAGAGCCTGACCACTTTCAGTTATACAGGGGGTGAAAAAAAAATTTCAAAATTTTTTTTTCTGTTTTTTTGTTTTCGAATTTGGTAGAGTATGCAATTCTGAATACATTCGTACTCGAATCGTTGCATTCGTCGAAATACTTTACAAAATATCGAGAAAAAAATGAAGAAAAAAGGGGGATAAGTGTATTCGGTATTATGTTTGTTATTCCTAACCTAGATATCGTAAGCACAAACTGTTTTCACATTTTTGAAGGCGAAGACTGTGGAAATATTGTACAATTTCAGAATTTTGTATTACCCGTCACAGGGTGTTCCAAATGTTGGTTCAAAAATTGGGATCAAAATTGGCTCATAACTTTCGTTTTTCAAACTAGAGCCCTATTTTTTTATGATTGCGTTGGATTCTGCGAAGAAAAATGATGATAATGTTCGAACATGTTGATGTTCCTAAAATTAATAATTTTTGAGTTATTCAGAATTTCCTGATTTCATGTCGTTCATTTATCATTGTTGATATTAAACAGATTTCATGAATAGAAACAGAAATTCCTAAATAACTCAAGAATTAGTAATTTTAGGAGCATCAACATGTTGGAACAGTATCATCATTTTTCTTTGCAGAATCCAACGCAATCATAAAAAAATAGGGTTCTAATTTGAAAAACGAAAGTTATGGGTCAATTTTGATCCGAGTTTTTGAACCAACATTTTGAACACCCTGTGACGGATTTTTCAAAATTCTGAAAATGTACAATATTTCCACATTCTTCGCCTTCAGAAACGTGAAAACAGTTTGTGCTTACGATATCTAGGTTAGGAATAACAAACATAATACTGAATACACTTATCTCCCTTTTTTCTTCAGTTTTTTCTCGAAATTTTGGAGAGTATTTCGACGAATGCCACGATTTGAGTATGAATGTATTCAGAATTGCATACTCTATCAAATTCAAAAACAAAAAAACAGAAAAAAAATTTTTGAAATATTTTTAATCACTCCCTGTATAACTGGAAGTGGTCGGGCTCCAAGAATATTTCAGATCGGAAGATAATATCAAACAATAATATAATCCCAATTTTCAGATTTCAAATAGGTCCAGTTCTCCAGAAACGCTTAATAGGCCGTCGAACTTGGTACACCCTGTATACTTCCAACTCGTTTTGTTGAATGATCGTTAGATCGAGTGAACTGAAAATCGATACTGACTGAAAAATTATACAAAGGACTCCTGTAAATATTGCGAAAGGTCAGGTGCTTTTTTTAACTTGGAAGTTTTCCAAGTTTCATTGGAGTGTTCAGTGCCACGCGAGATAATTCCTGAATTTTCAGCGGGTCATTCCTGAAAATGTATCAGGAGAGCATGACGTCGAAGAGGTGAAGCGACGCTGAGCGTCGCGGTGGAATTCAGGATTCCTAATAAACCGGGAGAATCTACGACGGTCGTAGACATTTCAAGGCGTCGTTTTTAATGCATCGAATATACTGAAAGATTGAAATAACCATAATAAAAAAAATATGGAGTTTTAAAATATCACGATATTTTCTGACAGTATTTCGAAATTTTTGGTTTCCTGCACACCTCGCATCATTCTCATGAAAGGGGGGGCAAGATATGAAGGTTTGAATTTCATCATTTCGAGGAAAAAAAATTCAAAACCCGGAAAAATGGATCAGTTTTGGCTTTATTGGATGGAGCGATCTTAGAACCGGTATCTATTGAAATATTTTTTGGGAGGTCTCTGTATTTTCCTGAAAACTCAATATGAGTTTTCTCTTCCAGTCTCTGAAACAAGAAACAATTAGAAATTTTTTTTAATAATATAAGAAAGGCCCCTGCGTAAAAATTTGAGCACTAATTTTCAGGGGCCAAAACTTTACGAGAAAAAATTGTTGCCTAACAATGAACAGAAAGAAAATGAAAACACTTTGAAATCTGAAGCGTAACGTTTCGGAGTCTAAATCAGACTCCTTCAGACAATAACTGATTTTCATGCAACTTTGTAGAATCGTGACGCTTAAGATTTCAAAGTGTTTTCATTTTCTTTCTGTTCATTGTTAGGCAACAATTTTTTCTCGTAAAGTTTTGGCCCCTGACAAAATAGTGCTCAAATTTTTACGCAGGGGCCTTTCTTATATTATCAAAAAATTTTTTCTAATTCTTTCTTGTTTCAGAGACTGGGACAGAAAACCCATATTAAGTTTTCAGGAAGATGAAAACCGGTATTTTGAATACAAGCTTGAATGATTTTAAGAAAAAGAAAAAAAACGGTGAACAAGAAAAAATGGTATTCATTTCGATGATAAATAACTTTTTTGAATTCATCTATGTTTAAAAAAAAACTTGAGTGAATCGGATGTAGTTTTCGCAAAAAAAATAAAGTTGTTTTATCATTTTTCATTTTCGAGTTCACTTCAGAAGGCTTTACCATAGTGGAAATGAGTATCAGTATTTAACTGGGTGGTTTTTATGGAAGTATTCGACCGGTTTTTTAACGTCCATGCAAGAAAATGGCCATAGCCCTTCTAGATTACCCGTGAGAATGAAAAATATAGCATTTTAGGTGGGGTAAACTCCTTACGATTTTTTCGGTCGAAATTTCAGATTTTTTTTCGTCATTTTTTCAGTTGGAAATGTGGTTATTTTTCCTGTGATTGCTGTTTTATGAACCTCGTTTAATTTTTAGGAAAATCAGGCAAGATATCCTTGATATGGAATTCGAAAATATGTGTTTGAAGAAAGAAGTTTCAAAATGATTCAGTAACCTTGTGAAACTAGAAGGTTGATAATTAAATTGAGCTTCCAAATCCTAAGCATATTTCAGATGAAATATAAAGTCCCAAGATTCAATTCGAATTTTCCATCGAATACCCCGCGAAACCAAAGAAGCAATGACTTTTTTTCTTGGAGCGTTCGGAATTCCCCTAATGGCACTCCAATATCGCCCCTGAACAAACCGCCAAGTCCTAGATAATCTTGTAATACCTCCGACCTAAATTCGCCACATTTGCAGACTGCAATGAGTAAAACGGAAAACCGTACTGATAAACCAACCAACATCTGTGTACTCTGTCTGCCATCGTGACATTATGTTCGTTGTTCAATTCAACCCCTTCAGCAACTATGATTTTCTCTCGCGTTGAACACACAACGACATTTGGCTAATCAAAGCTGAGGAAACCCAAGAGACTTGTGAATATTTGAAGGCTTCCATGAAGTGTAAAAGTTTTGAATTGAAGTATCTAAAGGAAGATATACAACGAAATGTAATGAATCAGGAGAGCCCCAAGAGTCATTCTTAGGTCCGTTACTGTTCAAAAATAGACTCTTCACATATATATTCTTTTGAATAGGAGAGCTAAAATAAAACAATATATGTTGAAACAAAAAGAACCTAAGCTGAGGTAAAAAAAGGAACGGGGTACCATAACACTATGGTACTATAGTATCATAGTATCATAAGATACTATCATCACTAGTATCATACGATACTATAGAGCCAGGGGAAAAAACCTCAGCCGAAAAAACCTGACTCCCCGTAAAAAAATAACATAAAATATTAAATATCAGGAAAATCTTGAAAGACATCAGTGTGATCATCTTCATGTTATCCGTCGATGGGCTCGGATAAACAGATTCTTCCCAAAACGACTCGCAATTCTTAATCTGAAATGAAAAAAGACAAAAGCTGAAAAGAAACCGATTATTCAGAATAAATCAAATGCATTTTAGAAATGCATTTGCTACTTTGAAAAACATCAACATTCAGATTTCTTGGCCAAATAATGTTCGGAGGTTTATAAATATTTATGACAGAAATGTCACAAATTTTGAAAGAAATGAAAAAAACTCCATCAATTTCCCCTTTCCGAATCTGTCGAAAATTACGAACTGATATTTTTTTAACATAACAAGCTAAACTTGCAAAAATCAATAAATACATAACTTTCAACTGTCCTCTTTCACGAGGATTTTTTTCTGTTGCCGTGTGGGTTTCTTGCAGAAGAATCACTTCGATACCATGTTCATCAGCTAATTTGGAGACGTAATCACACTTGTCTTTCGAAATTCCTTCGATATTCAAATTCAAAATCCACAAATTCTCGCTCTCTGGTCGTGAGGGTTTTTCAAACCGGATACGACCTTCCAGGTGATGATTTTTCGGCACTTCAGATGTTTGAAGACCGCTACGGGACCCCAATGAAAGGCAATCATCTCCCATAGATAAACCAAACATGTTATAACACAAGAAAACAGAATATTTTTCAGGACCAAAAACTACGACATTTTCCGAGAATTGGCATTAATTGCAGATATACAAGAGCGGGGTGTATTAATTAGGGGTCTGAATTATGACAACGACAATCTAGGCAATCCCAACCTCTCAGGCACGTCTTGTAGTAATAAAAGACGTCAAAATTAGCATTAGTAGACACATTCCTGATTTATGAGAAACTCCGAGCGATTCAGCACTCTGGAATTACACTACGCCAAGTTGGCTGTTCTGCAATATACATACTTCATAAGGTACATGCATTACATCGCTCCTATCAAGGGAGGGTAAGGAAATATCATTATCTCCTGCATTAAATTCATGGAGACTTTGGAGACGATGCACGTTTCGGTTGATGGGACTGGTTAAGATTGGTTCAGCTCTTATTGAGGCAGTCATAACAATATAAACTACTAAAATGCCCGCCGAACAAAATCATTCGACGTGTTTCAGAAAAATTTTCCAATCTCTATGACTATATGGGATCAGAAATATACGGGGTATCTCGTCTGAGAAAAAACATTCTTTATATTATGATGATGTAATAAGTTCTTGAAGCCTTTCGAAACCAGAACCAATTCCAGAAGAAGAACTCGATGATCTTTAATCTAGATTATCAGAGATCCATCAAGTGTGGAAAAAAATTGCATAAAGACTTATAACGAATTAAATTAATCAATAACAGCATTCATAAATATACTGCTCCACAAGAGTTAGGGATATCGTATTCAATCGTTTTGAAAAGTATACAATCTTCGAGAAAATCGCTGTAAAATCATTCAAAATTCAAAAAGAACTTGAATCGATCCAATAAAAATCAGTATGAGACATTTCGTCAATCTGGTCGCCTTTTTTCTGAAGTTTGCTTCTTTGCATATGCTTCATGAATATTCTTATTTTAAAATGGATGGGATATGCTCCAAAGAAGATTAGATAATCATCAACCTACCCCCGAATCCTTAAATGATCTGAGAGAGCTTTTGCCTCGTTTATGGAACTAAATTCCTCAAGAAATGTTCAACAACCTCGTGTGTAGTATGCAAGGAAGATGTCAAGCTGTTATTGATGCCCGTGGAGACCATACATTGAATTGATAGTTTCAAAATGCTTGAATTCTCTGGGAATAAAATTTCTTCATTTTACTCGATTTTTCTTAAGCTGCAGACCTACAGGCTAAAATTAATTTTATTTCCTGCAACTTGAAATCATATTAATATGAATTCTAATCATTTAAACTATATTTTTTGCAATTTAAGTCAATATTGAATTACCGTCTTTCGTAGAAAAGGTCAAGCAATAAATATCCTGTTTTCCTATACCTTCTTTACCTCCTATTGCTCCTAATAAATCTTTATGTTTCATGTATTTTCTTATATCTTTGTTTTTAAACCTTTCTCCTCTCATTCCTCAACTCTTCTCCAAATATTCACACCTTTTTACTTGCATTTTCTTCCAAAACTTTATTTTCATTAGAAACAACCTCGTTTATTTTTCTATGAGAGCTTTTCACTTCACAATTCCATCTCAACACGTTAATGACTCAATGGTAAACCATGAAAATTATTGATTTTTCAATTCACATAGTTGAAAATGAACGTAAATACAATACTGCGAAGAGAAACTGAAAACTCTCTTCGAGAAAAATAACACTAAGTCCTACTTTTTCGTAGAAGGCCTTACCCACACTCTCTCTGAATTGGAGAGACCCAAATGTTGTTGTTAGGTTGACGTGAAGCCGCTCTCTCGGCAACCCCTTAACACCTAGATAACCCCTTATGAACAAAGTCACTTTTATTACTAATAAGATAAAGCTTATATAGGGGTGTCTATTACAACTCCACTTTTGAATTTTTTGGGAGAACATAGTTAGTATAGCAAGGAGTTAATGATTCTTTTTTGGAGAAAAATCGTTGTAAATATTGTAGATCAACATCCCAGTTTCTTGGGGACGTCTTATCGAGTGGCATCGTGATTTTAATCGGGCCCTCCTCAAGGCGAGTCTCCACCGTCTGTTAAGGGGCGAGTGGAGCTGTGTTTAACCACTCCGCAGGCAGTCAAGTGCCTCTATCTCATTACGGCCGGTTTGTTATTAGGTTTACCAGAGACCACGGCGCTGGAGGTGAACCACTCACGTCCTCTTGCCTAATTACCCGATGATTGGTAGTAATTGAGCCTGCTACGTCCCTTAACCGCATTACCTGCTCGCGTTCATCGAATTTGTTCTCGTTGGAAATAAGGATTCGATTGAAGATGGCGAGTTTTTGTGGATTTGAAAGGTTTCTCGATTATGCAGATCATTCTGTCTTCTTCCAGTCTTCCTGACTCAGTATTTTCTTTCTTTTTCTCAACATTTCTTTCATAGTCCCCATTTTAAGTCCCCTCTTGATCTAGCTCTCTTCTTAATAATAATAATTGTCAGAATGACAATTCTCGGAATATTTCGTAGTTTGTGGTCCTGAAAAATATTCTGTTTTCTTGTGTTATAACATGTTTGGTTTATCTATGGGAGATGATTGCCTTTCATTGGGGTCCCGTAGCGGTCTTCAAACATCTGAAGTGCCGAAAAATCATCACCTGGAAGGTCGTATCCGATTTGAAAAACCCTCACGACCAGAGAGCAAGAATTTGTGGATTTTGAATTTGAATATCGAAGGAATTTCGAAAGACAAGTGTGATTACGTCTCCAAATTAGCTGATGAACATGGTATCGAAGTGATTCTTCTGCAAGAAACCCACACGGCAACAGAAAAAAATCCTCGTGAAAGAGGACAGTTGAAAGTTATGTATTTATTGATTTTTGCAAGTTTAGCTTGTTATGTTAAAAAATTATCAGTTCGTAATTTTCGACAGATTCGGAAAGGGGAAATTGATGGAGTTTTTTTCATTTCTTTCAAATTTTGTGACATTTCTGTCATGAATATTTATAAACCTCCGAACATTATTTGGCCAAGAAATCTGAATGTTGATGATTTTTAAAGTAGCAAATGCTTTTCTAAACTGCATTTGATTTATTCTGAATAATCGGTTTCTTTTCTGCTTTTGTCTTTTTTCATTTCAGATTAAGAATTGCGAGTCGTTTAGGGAAGAATCTGTTTATCCGAGCCCATCGACGGATAACATGAAGATGATCACACTGATGTCTTTCAAGATCTTCTTGATATTTTATGTTATTTCTTTCACGGGGAGACAGGTTTTTTCGGCTGAGGTTTTTTCCCCTGGCTGTATAGTATCGTATGATACTAGTGATGATAGTAACGTATGATTCTATAGTATCATACGAAGAATGTTATGATACCCCGTTCTTTTTTTACCTCAGCTTAGGTACTTTCTGTTTCAACATTTATTGTATTATTTCAGCTCTGTTTTTCATATGGTCGCGTGGAAACGTGGATCTGGATAGAACAACGTACTGTATGATAACAGCAACTAGACTTGATGAAACTTGTACCATATTCTCAAAAAAATACCATCAAATCTCCAAAAGTTACTGTGGAAGTGAGAGATCTGAACATCGATTGTCATTCTTCCTGATTCAAACCTTTGTACCGCTTTGAAAATTATGCACCCATCCAATTAAAATCTACCTCTATACGAGAGCAATATTTTCACCCCAGTCCTTATGGGAAATCAAATCGACCAACGTGAAATCAAATTAACCCATGCAGAGTCCGAATTACCCCTGAATTAATCTGATTAAAGTTCAATCTGCTATTCAGCCTTGTCTGTTGGTCGAAACCTCCACTGGTCCATTATCCCTGATATCCAACTATAAATCACGCCAATTATTTCATATTCTTGCCGGGAAATTGCCCTACATTCTAGCTAGGGCATAGCTCATTCTTCATGACAGATTTGAATCTCGAAATCTAAGTTCAAAATGTCAAGTTTTTCTCTCTAGACTGAATCGGAAAAACATAACACGAAAAAAGAATTTTTTCATATCGAGAATCTATTTTCAAAAGTGAAAGACTCACCCTGTATATTGGAGTTGGCGAGAGCTACGTATGGAAGTTAAAAATGAATTTTCAAATAACCCACAAACCAGATTAACTTTCAGTGGTGTGGTTCGGAACCATCACGTGGTGAAAATTCATTTGTTTTTCATTTCCCACAAGAGAAGAACTGATTGCCTTACACTGAAAAGCATGCATTTTCATGTATGAGTAATGAGAGAAACGACAATGTGAAACATTACACCCTTTATGATCTGTTCGTAGCAGCAAAACATTGGAGATGGCGAGGATGCCAAAGAAGGACGAGTTTTTTTTGATTCAGTTCATCATGCAACATTTTAATGCCTTCAGCAATTTTTCTCACCTATCCTCATGGTTTTTGGAAAATTTCAATCGACATTGACATTGAAATTTTTAATATTCTTCAATGCAGGATTAGTGAAAGTAATTTGCATTACTCGTATAAGATTGACAATCTTTCCACACTTGTATTAAAACTATTCTATTTGTTTTTTACAGTGCAGTGCAAGGTTTGTTTCAGAGTTTGTTTCAGATGGAGCATTTCCTGATGGACTGCATAGACGAGAATGCATAAAATGAAAAAACAATTACTGTGCTGAAATCAGTATAAAAATACCTTTCAAATGAGGTATCACTCACCCCATCTTCCCTATTCAAAAATTGGGGGTGAGGGTTGTAGTAGCAAGGGTTGAAGCGCTATGCGTCCGTAACCTACATCTTAAGTTGTCCCCCTCGAAACAGAAATCGACCTGTCCGAGCATTTCTATCGAAAAAATTTATTTCGTCTGTAATCTCGTCTGTTTCGTTTTCATATGGCCACCCTGTATATATATTCTTATGAAAAAGAGAACTAAAATAAAACAATAAATGTTGAAACAAAAA
The DNA here is from genome assembly GCA_038502775.1 of Hippodamia convergens. Classification (NCBI taxonomy): domain Eukaryota; kingdom Metazoa; phylum Arthropoda; class Insecta; order Coleoptera; family Coccinellidae; genus Hippodamia; species Hippodamia convergens. The sequence goes on along the minus strand of CM076614.1, from coordinate 9,194,604 downwards.
GTACCTAAGCTAAGGTAAAAAAAAACGGGGTATCATAACATTCTTCGTATGATACTATAAAATCATACGATACTATCATCACTAGTATCATACGATACTATACAGCCAGGGGAAAAAACCTCAGCCGAAAAAACCTGTCTCCCCGTAAAAAAAATAACATAAAATATTAAATATCAGGAAAATCTTCAAAGACATCGGTGCGATAATCTTCATGTTATCTGTCGATGGGCTCGGATAAACAGATTCTTCCAAAACGACTCGCAATTCTCAATCTGAAATGAAAAAAGACAAAAGCAGAAAAGAAACCGATTATTCAGAATAAATCATATGCATTTTAGAAATGCATTTGCTACTTTAAAAAACATCAACATTCAGATTTCCTGGCCAAATAATGTTCGGTGGTTTATAAATATTTATGACAGAAATGTCACAAAATTTGAAAGAAATGAGAAAAAACTCCATCAATTTCCCCTTTCCGAATCTGTTAGAAATTACGAACTGATAATTTTTTAACATAACAAGCTAAACTTGTAAAAAATCAATTAATACCTAACTTTCAACTGTCCTCTTTCACGAGGATTTTTTCTGTTGCCGTGTGGGTTTCTTGCAGAAGAATCACTTCGATACCAAGTTCATCCGCTAATTTGGAGACGTAATCACACTTGTCTTTCGAAATTCCTTCGATATTCAAATTCAAAATCCACAAATTCTCGCTCTCTGGTCGTGAGGGTTTTTCAAACCGGATACGACCTTCCAGGTGATGATTTTTCGGCACTTCAGATGTTTGAAGACCGCTACGGGACCCCAATGAAAGGCAATCATCTCCCATAGATAAACCAAACATGTTATAACACAAGAAAACAGAATATTTTTCAGGATTATATATTTAACAATCAACTGTCAAATATCATACGAACGTCAACGTCATTTCGAAGCGCCCTCTATATCCTTTGGAAGGAATCGAAGGGTCAAGAGAAAGGTTGAAGAAAAAAAAACGTTTTTCGATCGGATATTCTGGAGTAACCCTCCTGGCCGGCTGTTTTTATTCGGCTCATCCATGTTGGCAGCCCTGAAACTCGTTCACTCGGGGCTTCTTTCACTCGGGTCTAATTTAGCCTCCGAGCGGAGGAACTAAATGAAGTTTAATGTAATCGGGCAAGTTTCCACTATTCACAACAGGTGCTCTCCCTGTTATGTTCGAACACCTCGACCTATAATGAAACAATCTTCATTATATACTCCTCTCCTGTTCTTAAAACAGCGTTTGCAGCCGTTCGTTCGTTGGGGGTAACTCCCAAAAGCCGCTGGAGTAATTTTACGACACTTCTCTGAGTTTGTTCGCTTCGGGATTGAAGTATGTTGAAGCATCCGCTCGTATTTTAGCAGGGTTAACTTTCTGCGGATGCCAAGAAGCTCCTGGAGTTGGAAAAACCTCTTGTGATAGCATAGATGGCGCTATCGTAGATACGTCGAATGATAAATGTCAAGAATTGGTGTGACATCTGTCGGAGATACTTGTGAATTATCATAAAAGTTGTATATTTGAGTGAGAGGGTGTATAATCCTCTTTTATATACACTGCGCAAAAAAATCAACGCACATTCTGAAAATCTCAATTAAAATGAAAGTTAATTCTACATTGACTTTATAACTTATTTTTTATGTTCTCTCGGGAAGGTTTTGAACGAAACAAGACACATTGAATGGGAGAAAAATTCAGAATTTCTCCGAATCTTATGTGAAAAGAAAAGGAATGAACAATTCAAAATACTGAATACTTCCCAGATTTCTCCGAGTTGGATTCCTAAGTCATTAAGAGTAGCTGGATGATTTTCTGAACTTTTCAGCCTTCTATTGAGGTTGTCCCAAACCTGCACAATCGGATTGAGATCTGGACTTCTTGCTGGCCATTTCATTCGAGAGACTTCAACCTCTTTAAGGTACTCCTGAACGATGCGCGCACGATGGGGTCTGGCATTATCGTCCATAAAAATGAAATTTTCACCAATGCATGGGGCAAATGGCACTACATGCTCTTCAAGAATGTTAATTATATACTTATCAGCATTCATAGCTCCATTATCAACGACCACTAGGTCTGTGCGAGCAGTCAAAGATATTCCACCCCATACCATAATCGATCCTCCCCCGAAACCAGTAGTATTCAGGAAATTGCACTGAGCATATCTTTCATGTGGACGTCTGTATACAAGGGAACGTCGATCACAATGGTAGAGGCAGAATTTAGACTCATCTGTGAAGAGATCTCTTTCCGAATCGGCCTCTCCCCAATGGATATGCTCTCTCGCAAAATCCAAACACGCCCTTCGATGGGCTGGGGCAAGAGCTGGGTCATATTCTCTGAGGCGATTTCTTATTATCTGAGTGCTATTTGCACCCCATGAGTTTGCTCAAGCTGATTTTGAAGGGGGCGAGCGGTTGCAAACCGTTGTCTGAACGAAGAAACTCTCAAGTTACGTTCTTGAATGGCAGTTGTTACCCGTGGTCTACCCTGTCCTGGTCTTCGGACATTCATACCTGAACCGCTGCAACATTCTTGACACACTTGTATGGGAAACTCCAAACTTTTCTGCAATTCTTGTGTATGTCCACCCTTCTTCTCGCAAAACTACCGCTTGGGCACATTCCTCTTGGGTCAAATTGCGTTGCATAGCGATCGAGTGTAGAAAATCAAACGAAAGAAAAACTATTGATCACTAGAATTGATCGAGAACAACTGATTTCAGAATGGAGCAAATACATTCAAAATCTGATAATATCATCTTTTTTATTCCTGCTGGGAAAAACCATCTGTATTGAAGAAAAACGTTGAAAGTGGATAACATATCCATGCATAATTCTGATAAAAATAATTATCATTGAGAACACCTTCAGTTGTAGAATAAATTTGAGATTTCAATAATGTGCGTTAATATATATGATTTACAAAAAAAAAAAAAAAATCATACAGCTCGTTCTGAATGTTGAAGTTCCTTTGTCAATAATTTATATGAAAGGTATCCCTATAATTTGATGAATTTCTTCCCCACTTATGTGTGAAAAAACATTCTTTTCAAATCACGGACCCAACATCCAAATCCACCAGAATCATTAAAAAAAAATCCAGAAACAACGCAAATTACTCCCAGTCGGATCTCGTTATCTACTCCCCTAATTTCCAGGTGTTTTCTCCTCCCTCCTGGCACTAGCCTGAGGTCCTGTCTCATCAGATAAACATGTCACGTTACGCCTTATGCCCCTCCTGGACGCGGATGCACTAATTGCGTTTATACCTGGCCTTAAATATTCCGGGGTCAGGCCACTGTTTCAACCGGCCAGATTCAATTCAGGAGTCTGATGCCGTACCTGAATTATTACGGTGTTCTGCGTCTATTTTTATATCGCCCATTACGGGCTTAATTGGGTCTATGAGATGCAGTCGTCCCATTAATTAACTATGATTAATCTAGGCAAAACTATTTTCTCGAATTCTGTCATTCAACTTTTCCCGAATTTCTTGAAACAACAGAAAACCTTCTGATAAAAAATGGAAGGGGCCCAATTTCATCGAATCACATCACAAAGAAGAACCAAGAAACATTATAAATTTTACATTAAAGAAGACACGCGACACTATTTCATCTATGACCTAAACTGAGTTGTTTTTTACCCGGATGACAAGCTAAATTGTTCAACTTACAGTTATACTGTGTATTAAAGAACGAGTTCAAAATATTTTCATGAATTGTTACTTATTTTGAGGTCTTCAATCAGCTCCAAAAATATTTAATTACCTATCTTAACTGTACAAAGATGTTATAAATTGATCTAAAAACACAGTCAACCAAATTCTTCGAAATTGTAGTTTTAGGACAGAAAAACTATTGCCTTTCAACAATTTAGACAGTTGAAACAATCGAAACATACCAGAAAACAATTATGTCGAAGAGAAACAAATGCAGAGCTCTTTCGTTGTCTGCAATTTCATAATTTAGTCGATATTCAGGAGGAAATATGCACCACCGGTTCCAAATTATTAATTTGAATTCACACTATTCGTGCAGAACAGTTGACACTTGACAACCAGATCAAAAAGTTGATTTACCATGCGACAAAAGAATTAATTCGATCACTGTCAAAACGGCTGGGGATGCCAACTGGAAAACACGAAAGTACGTCGACTCTTTAATTTTTTTTTCGAAAGGAACATGAATGAATAAAGACGGGCGTTTGGAGCAAGGTGTCGGCTATCTCCACCGACGAAGGAAGTGGTAAACGGCATATTCCGTTGGAGGCGGCATCATGAAACAATTACGACTATCAAACACGTAATTTATGCTGGCCACATGTAGCCGATTTATGCGGCCAAACGATCAGGATAGGAGGGACTAGCTTTTACCGGAATCCAGGATCAGGGCAGGATTCCAGAAGAATTGGGCCTAAACCAACGTCAGATGGCTTCCACTGCTGCTTCTGAGTTCATGGATTCTCCTTCAATCAAAGGTCTGCAGAAAACTTTTGTAATCTATCATGAACCTAGACCATTCAAATAATATTCTCTGAACATCGACGACTTCAATTGAATTCTGGACTAAATTATTTCTTATTCATTCTTCAAAGACCACTAACAGAGAGGATTCTTCGACTAGGATGCTCAGTAGAATGGAAATCTGACACCGAATGTTCACTTCTTTCACTGCAGGAATGAGGAAGATAATCTCCCTCTTTAGGCAAGAAGAAATCAAGAAATCATTAGGAGCGAGGAGGACATTCCCAGATCAAAAAAACCTGGGTGAGCTTCTGATAACGTCTTGCTTTATGACAGTTGTATTGGAAGCCCGATAGACCTTCAAGTTGCAGAGAAAGAATTCCTCACCATGCCACAGATTACGATTTTCCCTCTGGTACCTAAAGAAATTAAGGTTTAGGCCCTGTTGCTTCAAGAAGTCTAGTTCAGAGTCTGAAAAGAAAGTCTAGGAAATTCGAGATTCTTAGGCAAGAAGATAATCATAAACCTTCAAGAGCAAGGAAGATATTCTAGATACTGAATATCAAAAGAAATCCTGGGAGTGGACTTCGAGTTCCACACTACGTAGAAGCTAAAACAGCTCCTTTGGAGGAACAAAAGACCTCCAGAGTGCAGAGAAATGAATCCCCAATCTGATCCTTTCAATACATCTACACTCTTCCCACCATAAGTCGATCGTAGCCATTCCAAGAGTCTGAAAACTACTTCTTGGTCAGTCGAAGACTCGACTCTTTCGACTTACCACCCTGCTATCATTCCCAGCTATCAAAAAATGCAAAGAGTGGTTACAATTCCAACCTCACCATGCCAAATTTCACGATTTTCTCTTTGGCACCTAAATAGTTGAAGGTTTAGGTCCTGTTGCTCTAGGAAGCACCTAATGGTGATAGATCTCCAGAGAATGCTAGGTCTAGTTCAGAGTCTGAGAAGATTTCTGGGAAACTCGCCATTGTTAGCCCAGAGAGCAATCAGAAACCTTCAAGAGCAAGGAAGCAAGTCCAGATACTGACTGATTCTTTCAATACATCCATTCTCTTCACTCCACAAGTCGATCTTAGCCATTCTAAGAGTTTGAAAACTAATTCTTGATCAATCTAAGACTCGAGTATGTCGACTTACCACTCTGCTATCATTCCCAGCTATCAAAAAATGCAAAGAATGGTTAGAATTCCACCCTCACCATGCCAAATTTCACGATTTTCTTTTTGGCACCTAAATAGTTGAAGGTTTAGGTCCTATTGCTTTAGGAAGCACCTAATGGTGATAGATCTCCAGAGAATGCTAGGTCTAGTTCAGAGTCTGAGAGGATTTCTGGGAAACTGGCCATTGTTAGCCCAGAGAGCAATCAGAAACCTTCAAGAGCAAGGAAGTCAATCCAGACTCTGACCATCATAGTAGTAGCTGAAACAGCTCCTTTGGAGGAACAATGGACCTCCAGCTTGCAGAGAAATGAATCCTCAATCTGATCCTTTCAATACATCTATTCTCTTCGCTCCACAAGTCGATCTTAGCAATTCTAAGAGTCTGAAAACTACTTCTTGGTCAGTCGAAGACACGAGTCTTTCGACTCACCACCCTGCTCTCGTTCCCAGCTATCAAAAAATGTCACGAATGCTTACAACTCCTTTCTCACTATGACACAGATTACGATTTTTCCTATGGCTCCTAAATAGTTTAAGGTTTAGGCTCTATTGCTTTAGGAAGCTCCTAATGATACGAAGTCTTCAGAAAATGCTAGGTTTAGTTCAGAGTCTGAAAGGATGACTAGGAAACTCGAAATTGTCAGCCAAGGAGACAATTTGAAAACCTCAATAGCAAGAAAGCCATTCCAGATCAGAAGAAATCTGGGAGTTGATTGCGGGCTCTACACTACGTAGTAGCTAAAAGAGCTCCTTTGGAGGAACGAAAGACCTCCAGGTTGCACAGAAATGAATCTACAATATGATCCTTTCAATACATCAATTTTTTTCACTCCACAAGTCCATCTTAGCCATTCCAAGATTCTGAAAACTAATTCTTGGACAGTCGAAGACGCGAGTCTTTCGACTTACCACCCTGCTATCGTTCCCAGCTATCAAAAAATGTCACGAATGGTTACAACTCCTTTCTCACTATGACACAGATTACAATTTTTCCTCTGGCCCCTAAATAGTTTAAGGTTTAGGCTCTATTGCTTTAAGAAGCTCCTAATGATACGGAGTCTTCAGAGAATGCTAGGTTTAGTTCAGAGTCTGAGAGGATGACTAGGAAACTCGAAATTGTCAGCTAAGGAGACAATTTGAAAACCTCAATAGCAAGAAAGCCGTTCCAGATCAGAAGAAATCTGGGAGTTGATTGCGAGCTCTACACTACGTAGTAGCTAAAAGAGCTCCTTTGGAGGAACAAAAGACCTCCAGGTTGCACAGAAATGAATCTACAATATGATCCTTCCAATACATCTATTCTCTTCACTCTAAGAGTCGATCTTAGCCATTCTAAGAGTCCAAAAACTACTTCTCTGTTGTCATTCCCAGCTATCAAAAATTGCCACAAATTGTCACAATTGAAGTCAACCATGCTGCAGATTACGATTTTTCCTCTGGTTCCTAATTAAATTGAGGTTCAGGTCCTGTTGCTTTAGAAAGCACCTAATGATAATAGATCTTCAGAAAATGTTAGGTCTAGTTCAGAGACTGAAAGAATGACTAGGGAACTCACCATTTTAGCGAAGAAAACAATTAGAAACTTTCAAGAGCAAGGAAGCCATTCCAGATACTGAACATCAAAAGAATCCTGGAAATGGATTGTGAACTCTACACCATGTAGTAGCTTAAAACAGCTCCTTTGGAGGAACAATAGACCTCCAGGTAGCAGAGTAATGAATTCCAAATCTGATTCTTCTAATACATCCATTCTCTTCACTCTAAGAGTCGATCTTAGCCATTCTAAGAGTCCTAAAACTACTTCTCGGTCAGTCGAAGACTCGAGTCTGTCGACTTACCGCTCTGCTGTCATTCTCAGCTATCAAAAATTGCCACAAATGGTCACAATTGAAGTCAACCATGCTACAGATTACGATTTTTCCTCTGGTTCCTAATTAAATTGAGGTTCAGGTCCTGTTGCTTCAGAAAGCACCTAATGATAATAGATCTTCAGAGAATGTTAGGTCTAGTTCAGAGACTGAAAGAATGACTAGGGAACTCACCATTTTAGCGAAGAAAACAATTAGAAACTTTCAAGAGCAAGGAAGCCATTCCAGATACTGAACATCAAAAGAATCCTGGAAATGGATTGTGAACTCTACACCATGTAGTAGCTTAAAACAGCTCCTTTGGAGGAACAATAGTCCTCCAAGTAGCAGAGTAATGAATTCCAAATCTGATTCTTCTAATACATCTATTCTCTTCACTCCACAAGTCGATCTTGGCCATTCTAAGAGTCTGAAAACTACTTCTTGGTCAGTCTAAGACTCTCATCTGTCAACTTACCACCCTGCTATCATTCCCAGCTATCAAAAACTGCCACAGAGGCACAGATTACGATTTTCCCCTCGACTGGACCCAGTCGATAGTGGATTGGGCCGTCAAAATAATGAAAATCGGGAGGAACGGCTTGATCCGATAATTAGCCAACAAACCTCGAGAGCTGCCGACGAAATTACTTACTCTACTTAACCGCGTAATCCGCGGGCTTACGTCTGGGGCCCCCAACCCTCTTTCCGCGGGAATAATAGTAACCAAGGGATAGCGGGGGCCGTAACTTTGTGGGGTTTTACAACGGGAGAACGAGCAAGCTTCCAGACTGTCATAATAGATCTTGCGGAAATTTGATCTGATTCGGTCCCGCTCCCGCTTTTCATTTGGGGAAATTATGTCCTCCCGCTTTACGGCGGCTTATTTTCACGACTTTTTTCGGTTGAGGGGGGAAACACTAGAGGGCGTCTAAGGAGACACCAGAATTTCGATTCTTAAAAACGTTTGTTATACTAACTGACAAAGGAAATGCAGGACCAAGAAGGAGCTCTTCAAATTTTAAAATTTTCTTCGTATATATTATATATTCTTATGAAAAAGAGAGCAAAAATAATACAATAAATGTTGAAACAAAAAGTACCCAAGCTGAGGTAAAAAAAGAAGGAGGTGTCAACATTCTTCGTATGATACCATATAATCATACGATACTATCATCACTAGTATCATACGATACTATACAGCCAGGGGAAAAAACCTCAGCCGAAAAAACCTGTCTCCCCGTAAAAAAATAACATAAAATATTAAATATCAGGAAAATCTTGAAAGACATCAGTGTGATCATCTTCATGTTATCCGTCGATGGGCTCGGATAAACAGATTCTTCCCAAAACGACTTGCAATTCTTAATCTAAAATGAAAAAAGACAAAAGCAGAAAAGAAAACGATTATTCAGAATAAATCTAATGCATTTTAGAAATGCATTTGCTACTTTAAAAAACATCAACATTCAGATTTCTTGGCCAAAAAATGTTCGGAGGTTTATAAATATTTATGACAGAAGCGTCACAAAATTTGAAAGAAATGAAAAAAAAAACTCATTTAATTTCCCCTTTCCGAATCTGTTGAAAATTACGATCTGATAATTTTTTAACAAAACAAGCTAAACTTGTGAAAAATCAATAAATACATAACTTTCAACTGTCCTCTTCCACGAGTATTTTTTTCTGTTGCCGTGTGGGTTTCTTGCAGAAGAATCACTTCGATACCATGTTCATCAGCTAATTTGGAGACGTAATCACACTTGCCTTTCGAAATTCCTTCGATATTCAAATTCAAAATCCACAAATTCTTGCCCTCTGGTCGTGAGGGTTTTTCAAACCGGATACGACCTTCCAGGTGATGATTTTTCGGCACTTCAGATGTTTTAAGACCGCTACGGGACCCCAATGAATGGCAATCATCTCCCATAGATGAACCAAACATTCAATAACACAAGAAAAAAGAATATTTTTCAGGACCAAAAACTACGACATATTCCGAGAATTGTCATTCTGACAATCAGATAATAAATCAAGGAGTGAATAATTTAAAATTTGGGGAAAACGGGAGGGTTAACAACTTTTTTAATTAAATTGTTAATAATGTGTTTGTTCCGAACGAGATATTCTTGATAATGGAATATTTGTTGGGACATTATTTGGGCTATTTCCATTATCTATACTGTTGGTATTCACCGACGTTTCGGCAAGCATTCGCCTGCCGTCATCAGGGTGTTGTTGGTCCTGAGAAGGACCAGTCTTTGCAAGACTCCTCAATGTCTTGTTTCGTTCAAAACCTTCCCGAGAGAACATAAAAAATAAGTTATAAAGTCAATGTAGAATTTACTTTCATTAAAATTGAGATTTTCAGAATGTACGTTAACTTTTTTGCGCAGTGTAGGTAATGAAAAAAATTGTAAGCCCATCATCTTAATTCTCCAAATTTAAACCATCTACTCCTTGCTTTTATAATCTCTATGTTTTACAAAAAAAATTCTCCTTCTGGATTTTGCAGTTGCTTTATCCTTCAGTATCTTGATTCATACTTTGTTGATCTGTGAGGGAAATGGTTCGCAAGTGAAAAAAGTGGGTCCAATGGTTCTCTAGGAGTATCATCGAGATTAATTTTTCCCCATTGATTATCCCCATGTTCATCAGATGTCGTGACAAGTCCCAGTTACGCGTGTCGCCTACTTCGATGAAGTTTTTAATTCGTCAAAATAGGTTCGGTTTCCTAATCTAAATTGTCCCATTACACATTTTTTCGTGTCGAGCTTAAATTTAATGGCGGTTAACTAGCGCGAGTGGATGGGACAACACACTTTTCGAGTGGCGTGCTTCAAAACTATAGTAGCTTGTTTCTGATCGATAGATTAATTGGAGAACGAGGAGGTGAGGTTTTGGGGTGTAAGTTTAGAAAGCGATGTTCTGGTGACCTCTTGTAGGTTGTTAAGGGTTTTACCGGAGTCTATCGATGGTGGAAAGGGTTAGACAAACTTGAGTCCTTGTATTGAACGACTACAAGAACATATTACAGCACAACAATATAAGTAGCTAAATACGAGTTAGAGATATTGACTTAAATTGCAAAAAAATATAGTTCAAATGAGATTTTGTGTTGAAAAGCATTTTAAGATTATTAATACAATGTATGGCCTCCACGGGCATCAATAACAGCTTGACATTTTCTTTGCATACTACACATGAGGTTGTTGAACATTTCTTGAAGAATTTGGTTCCATAAACGGGGTAGAAGCTCTACCAGATCATTTAAGGATTCTGGGGTAGGTTGATGATTATCTTATCTTCTTTGGAGCATATCCCATGCATGTTCTATGCAATTCAAATCTGGTGAGTGCGGAGGTATTGGTAAATGTGCAATACCAAGCTCTTCGCGCGCATTCTCAACTATGGCAGCAGAAATTGAAAAGTTTCACCAATAGCAGCGTGAAAATTTGGCAAAACATTGTCAATGACATGCTTCCTAAAGTGTGAAGCGGTCATATTCCCAGGACAAATGTGTAGATCTGTGTTCCCTTTGAAACATATCCCGGCCCATACCATGATACTACCCCTTCGGAATGGATGGACTTCTTGGACATATCGACGATTACGGGGTATGCGTGGAATTGTCCATACCTTTATTCTTCGATAATCTGAAAATCGTCCTTACTGGATTCATCAGTGAAAAGGACACTACGCCATTGATCGTTCCAATTGATATGTTGCCTTGCCCATTCCAGTCTTTGACGCTTATGGTTACGTGTTAATGGAACTCCTCTTAATGATTCACCTCTCTCAAACGTCGTCTGATGGTTTCGATGGAATCTTGGACCCCATCTGCATTTTGAAGAGTATCCCGTAGCATTCTACACGTAGATGTAGGCTTTTTTCTCGCCGAAACGATGATGAAACGATCTTGAGCAAGTGTTGTTTTTCGTCACCCACTAAGCCTTGGTCTTTCCAACACGTAACCTGACTCCCTGAACCTATTCCAAAGTCGAGATATCACACTTTTGCTGACTTGGAGCCTTGCCAACTTGAGTTAGGTCATCCTGTAGCATTCCGATAGCCCTATTAGCCTCAGCGTTTGTTAATTTACGTCTTGGCATTTTCAGAAAACTCGTTTCAAATCGAAGCCGTTGATAAACTGACTCCATTTCAAAATAAGACCATTCATAAAGCATATGCAAAGAACCAAACTTCAGAAAAATGGCGACCAGATTGACGAAATGTCTCATACTGATTTTTATTGGACCGATTCAAGTTGTTATTGAGTTTTTAAATGATTTCACAGCGATTTTCTCGAAGATCACACACTTTTCAAAACGATTGAATTCGATATCCCTCTCTCTTGTGGAGCAGTATATTCATGAATGTTAAAAGTCTTGGGCAATTTTTTTCCACAGTTGATGGATCTCTCATAATCAAGATTAAAAATCATCGAGTTCGACTTCTGTGATTGGCTCTGGTTTCGAAAGGCTTCAAGAACATGCAACAGCACCACGATATACAGTGTGTTCGTTCTCAAAATAGCCAAGTCGTATATTTCTCATCCCATAGAGGTTGGAAAAATTTCCTGAAATACGTCGAATGATCTTGTTTGGGAGCATATTTTGAAAAAAAAATTCCTAGAGGTTATGAGTCTCTGAAAATCTAAAATCAAAATCATTGGATATATCGGTCCTCATAGGAAAATTCATTTCCTATAGTTATATTTCCTCGAATTAGCAACATTAACAACATTATCGAAAACTCATTCGAACATAACAATGAGAAAGAAAATTCAAAACGTCGATGTCTTATCCCTTGACGTCTCTCGAATCAATAGCAGGCCATCCAGGGACAACCCATGATATGTAACCCTGCAATTTGTATCCCGAAACCACCCCTGACAATACAAGGGAGCGTTAGTCAAGTGCAGGACCCGGGAACACGAGTGATATTTCTAATGAATCCAAGATGTCTGAAGCGACTATACTATACGACTTCACCAGGTGCGATGTTCTGTCTGATATATGGTCCAGCCGAGACCGTAGAGCCTCTGGGGTTCCTCACCAACGTAATTTAAGGGCGAAGGGACGCTCAGACAAAAGCGAAATATCAATAAATAAGTTTCGTGTTACCTTTTTTTCAACGTGTCATGTACACTGGAGTTATCACGCCAGTTTCCTGCATCAATCTCTGGAAAAATCAGGATATTCGAAAAACTGGAGCATCCACCAATTTTCGGAACCGGCGCATCCACCAAATTTGAACTAAGCAGATTTCTCTTTTTTTTTCGTGGATCGAGTGTAGGATAATTCCTCCAGACGCGTAAAAACCGCGTCATTAATGTGGAAAATTAAGAAACGTCGCTCGGGAACGAATGACGTGACCAATTAGTGACCGCTTTCGGTTCTTTCAATTTTTTCCGATGCACAAAGTGGCGTGTTTCTGCGGTTGGTAAACTTCGGAATCAATTAAACATCACTGCCGGCGTATAACTTGGAGGGACGGTTGTGCACGGAAGGTTCCGTCAGTTTGCATCGAAAGGGGGGTTTGGAGATCGATATGCGAGGGGAATATAGGGAGGTTTTCGGTATTTTCTTTACCGCATTTGAGATTACTTCGAAATTTAAGTTTCTTGTCATCATATTCAGAGTGATGTTCGAATAATTCATTAAAAATGATATTTAGTCCAAGAAGGCATTGAGAAACTTTTTTACTTCCATCAGTGATTGCTAGATCTTTCGATTCGATATTTCATTCAGTCTTTCTTTTTTTTGACAGCTTCACAAATCATATGTACTCTTTTAGTTTATTAATTTTCTACGATGATCCAAGTTTCTTTGGTTTGTTTTTCATTTTAAACATCCAGAAAAACTGTTCTGAACCTGCATTTTAAAGACGTCTTTTGAAATGTTCTACCTTTTATCATTTTAAAATGAAGAAAGTTTCAACAAGAAAAAAATTATGTTACTATGATGGTAAAAAAAATTAAAAATTTTAAATCTCTCCACTATAACCGTGAAATTTTTTTTATACTTTTTGAGAATCATCCACCTCCTTTTCTTCTTCCAGTGATTCCTAGATGCTTCAATTTGTCTATTTTGGACTATATTTCATTTCATTAGTTCCACTTTCTTTCTTTCTGCTCCGAAATTTATATGGACTCCTTGGTCTTACTAATTTTCTACGATGATTCTAGTTCCTTTGCTTTGATTTCCATTTCTTCCTTCAAGAAAAACTGTTCAGAACGTCAATTTTGAGAACGACCTCTAAAATTTGAAGAGTCATCAACATTTTGCTCATTCGTTAAACGAGATCTTGAAGATGATATAAAATCTGTTGGTTTACTAATGCTCAACGATTATTCAAGTTTCTCAGCTTTGATTTTCATTTCTTCTTCTAAGAAAAACTGTTCAGAACTTGAATTTTGGGAACTTCCTTTAAAATTCAATCTGAAGTTATCAACAATTTGATCCTCCATTGAACGAGATCTTAAAGGTGACATAGAATCTTCTGGTGTACTAATTTTCAACGTTTATCCAAGTTTATTTGCTTTGATTTTAATTTCTTCCTTCAAGAAAAACTGTTCAGAACGTGAATTGAGAGAACGTCTTTTAAAATTTAATGAGTCATCAACATTTCCATCCTTCATTAAACGAGATCTTAAAGATAACATTGAATTTTTTGATTAATTAATTCTCAATATTTATCCAAGTTTCTTTGCTTTGATTTTCATTCATTTCTCCAAGAATAACTGTTCAGAACGTGAATTTCGAGAACATCCTTCAAAATTTAATGAGTTATCAATATTTTGATCCTTCATTGAATGAGATCTTCAAGATAATATAGAATGTTTTGGTTTACTAATTCTCAACGATGATCCGAGATTCTTTGCTTTGATTTCAATTTCTTTCTCCAAGAAAAACTGTCCAGAACATGAATTTTGATAACGTCCTTTGAAATTTAATTAGTCATCAACTTTTTTATCCTTCATTAAATGAAATCTTAAAGATAGCATAGAATCTTTCGATTCACAAATTCTCAACAGTTATCTAAGTTTCTTTTCTTTGATTTTCATTTCTTCCTCCAAGAAAAACTGTTCAGAACGTCAATTTCGAGAACGTCCTTTTAAATTTAATGAGCCATCAACATTTTGATCCTTCATTAGACGAGATCTTGAAGATAATAAAGAATCTTTTAGTTTACTAATTCTCGACGATTATCCAAGTTTCTTTGCTTGAATTTCCATTTCTTCCTCTCAGAAAAACTGTTCAGAACGTGAATTTCGAGAAAGTCCTTTAAAATTTAATGAGTCATCAAAATTTGATCCTTAATTGAACGAGATCTTAAAGATAACATAGAATCTTTTGGTTTACTAATTCTCAACGACTATCCAAGTTCCCTTGCTTGAATTTCCATTTCTTTCTTCCAGAAAAACTGTTCAGAATGTGAATTACAAGAATGTTGAAATTTCATGAGTTATTAAACTTTTAGTCAACCATTAAAAAAGGTATTCAAGATAAAAATCAAAGAAATAACATGTTGAATGATGGATTAAAATTTGCATGACCCATTATTTTTTGATAGACGAAACTTCAATCTCTTGAAAATAAAGAAAAGCTGATAGTTTCACTATAAAAAAGTAGTATGTCCATCATGAGCAGCAATAAGGCAGTTATCTTCCTCATGTTTAACTAGATTTTGACATATAATATGACATTTATACAAGCACATTCGTCCTCGTTAACTCGGACAATAAAGGATACGACAATCTAGGAAGAACCGAACATTAATTTCCATCTCCGCTCCCTCCAACATGAAGCCATCAACTGCACGTCTCAGAAACGTCGTTTTCTGTCCCTCCAAAGGGGGTGGGCACTTCCCCCCTACGTTCCGGTCTACCCCGTGCCCGCAGACCCGTTATTTGGTGCATGATATATACGTCCAGACTTCCTGAGACGCGGGTGTCTCGAATGAATACTATTCCTGCGTTTGTCGTCGACCAACGTTCATAATGTCTTCTCTATCTGGGCCCCGAGCAGCCTCAGAGCGGAATGCCCCACGTAAATCATGCAAATCCGCTGTATCGGGGACTCCACAACAATTTTGGAGGACCTGGCGGGAGATAGTATCACGTAGAGATGAGAAATTGCGATTAGGAGAGAGGAGAAGGATGAATTCATTTGAATCCCTGGAATATTCAAGTCCATGGAGAAGGTTTTGGATCATCAGAATCCCCTGAAGAACTCTTCCAACGATATGACAATCTGAGAGGACGTTCTCCACTTGATCCTCATAATTTGATGAGAAGGAGAGCTCTTATGTAAGTGGTATTCAAGCAACAATTCACTCAGAAAGTCAGCTGCTACTAAAGCACTCCGCTCCTATGTCATTAACACAAAGTTGACAAACTCAATGAGGTTCTAAAGTAACTCTAAAACTCAAGATCCAAAAGGTATCTGGATCTCAGTAAGAGCCAATAGCCTCTTCACTAGCTTCCTTACTGGGTATTGTCACCGTAGAAAGCAGCTGTTGAGGATGGGCTCATCGGACACTGACGATTGTAGATTCTTTGGTGAGGATGTAGAAACTCCTCTTCACCAAGTAACAGAATGCTTTGCCATTTGAAGCCAAAGGATGCAATGCTTTGGTCAAGAAACTTGTAGGACTTAGGAATTAGCCTAGCTGAAGCCTTTTCAGATATTGGAATTCATTAGATCTCTGCAAGAAGGTTGTGGTGGGAGAATCTTTGTCAGGGGCCTCAATAGATCATATAGTCTCAGTGGACTCTCACCTCTTTTACACCAACTAACTGAGGAGAAGAGGTACTTTCGAAAGACCTCCAAAGTTTGACATCCCAAGGCATTTGCTATTTTGTTTACTTCCACTCGAACTCATTGGCGAATATCAATCTTCAGATGGTTGCTTTCGCCTTTTTTTCATCTTCAGGAAGACCATGTGATGTGCATAGCTAGGGTAGCTTCGCTCAATCGTTAGGGATGGTAAATTATACACTGGAGACTCATCGAGTCTCATCGAATTAATCATTCAATCAATGACTTCAGTTCAACTCTGGCCAAATGATATCATATAGTTTCAGTGTTTACTTGTTGTTATAAAAATATCATGAATTGATAAATATAAACGACCATGGATACAAACAATTTGTATAGATCTTCATCACGTTTTTAAGATGATGTAAGGTTACTCAGACCGTTGAGACACTGTTGCCCCGAGTATGAAAAAATATACAGGATGTTCCTATTGATACATACTATTTACCCTTAACCTTGGACATCTTCCTCAAACAGTCTACTTATGCCTGAGGTTTCTACTTGATAGGGCTTTCCAGAGGTACTGGCTTTTAAATTGTGGATTCTCATTTCAAATTCTTCAGCTCCCTTGGAATGAACTGTATTACAGTGCATGCTGAGCAGTATCCAGTTCTTGTTTACACTCTGGAGAACATCTGGAGAGGATGTTCATATCATTGTGGACATGTTGTGAAGGTTGACTTCTGCTTATTAGTAGGATACAGTAAAGCTGTGAAGTTGCTGGGTTCTAGAAACTTTATGAAAGCTTCATAGGGCACCAGAAGGTTCTTCATGATAAGAAGGAGCTTTGGAAACAGCTTCTTCATTTGGTGGCTACTCTGGATTTGATTGGACCATGTTGATCTTGTTTTGTTAAAGGATGAAAATGTTAGAGTCTTGCCTAACAAAGTAGGGTCTCTGGATAGATGGGAGAGGTATAAAAAGATGTCGAATCTAGTCTGCGATATCAACAGTGAAAATGAAGAACGATGATATTTCCCCAGGAAACACAAAAGGAGTTGAAAATCCTTCCGAAGATGAGTCTCACCTGTGATAAAAGTATGGGAGTTGTTCATCCCAAGCTTTTGCCGGATAAAAATCGTAGAGGCCGCAGATATGGGATGTTAAAGTTGTTATAATCACACTTTGGGGAAAGACGTTATGAATCTCGGGTCTCCAACCCTCCACATCGGTGTTAAATCGCTTCTGAATCTGGGATGCTCCAGGTTTATGACTCGGAAAATGGGTTTACTGAAAAGATTATCCGTTCGCGAATTTGCAGGGATGGGGGTTAGTCAACATTGTTGACAGGGAGAAGTGAAGCTGGTTTTAATTCCAATCGGGTATTGTTCCTCAGGTTGCATGATGGAGCTTTCGATTCAGAGGTATTAATTTCTTGACGTTGGATCTATGAATCTTTATTTCTCTTGAATGTGTTTCACATCGAATATGAAGAGAATGCGGGAGATTTTAAAGCTGTTACTCGGGTTATTCGAAGAAGTATTCATTATATCCATCAGTAAATATATCCTAGATGTCATACAATAAGCTCAGGAATTTTTAACATGACGACATCGAAATAAACTGCTCCACATGAGTTAGGAATATTGACTTAAATGCAAAAAAAATGTAAATTTGAATGAGATTTTGTGATTAAATTTCATATTGATGATTCCGAATCTGTTGAAAATTACGAACTGAAAAATTTTTAACATAACAAGCTGAACTTGTAAAAAATCAATTAATACATAACCTTCCAACTGTCCTCTTTCACGAGGATTTTTTTCTGTTGCCGTGTGGGTTTCTTGCAGAAGAATCACTTCGATACCATGTTCATCAGCTAATTTGGAGACGTAATCACACTTGTCTTCCGAAATTCCTTCGATATTCCAATTCAAAATCCACAAATTCTCGCTCTCTGGTCGTGAGGGGTTTTTCAAACCGGATACGATCTTCCAGGTGATAATTTTTAGGCACTTCAGATGTTTGAAGACCGCTACGGGATCCCAATGAAAGGCAATCATCTTCCATAGATAAACCAAACATGTTATAACACAAGGAAACAGAATATTTTTCAGGACCAAAAACTAAGACATATTCAAAATGAAAGAAAGCCAGAACAATCTCCAACATAAATAACTTCAATGTGAATTGAAAACCCTAAAAGAAGAAACCGACATATTATGAAAATGAATAGAGTAACTGGGATATTTCAGAAGTGAATATATCGAAAAATATTGGCGAAAAACTCAAACCGAAGTTATGGGAAAAAGTAGGAACTTCAATTGTAGATTTTGAATGGTTTTATGTACAGCAACCTCAAGGTCTATTTTCCCTATCAGGTCTGTTTAAATCGCGTAAGATCCAGATACTCTAATACAGTTTTTAAAATCCCCAGAACTATCCAATCTACGATAGAATCGCAGACGTTCCTCGCGAATTTTAAAATAATTGTTCGCGAACGTAACTCGCTTTTTTGCAACATCCATTCAATTATTCCTCGAACTCCATAGTGCTCCCATGCCCCCGAGCTATTCCAGCTTGAATAAGATCATTAATTTTTTACGTCTATAATTGGAACCGAGAAGTCGAGGAATTTTCGACTAATAAAAGTGCTGTCATCGTTATCGTCGCGAAGAATTTTCGTCTCGGGAATTAGCGTTAATGCGCGATTGAAATTCGAAAAAACTGACAAGACTGATTCGTCTCGCCTGTGAAGTAGAGGGATGCTCCGCTAGATGGCGTAACTGTTTGCGAAATACCGAGAGGTGTCTTCCCTATGTGTTACATATATAAGTGCAGCTGTAGGCGTCCTCTGTAAATGGCAACATCATCTAATAACGATGCATTGACGTTTGGATAGAAATACTCCTGGTATTCCACTACCGCACGCATAGGCGTTCGGAAAATGGATATAAAGGTCTTTTTATACAATCAAAAATTGAATACTGTGAGTACAAGAATACGAAACAGTTATATTCACGCTAGTAGGGAAATAGTGTATAACATTACTAGCAAGGTGAGAGGGTTTTTACTGGCGAATGGAGGATATAACTGACGAGCCGCAGGCGAGTCAGTTACCTCCTTGAGCCAGTAAAACCCGTTACCTTGCGTGAATTGTTTTATATTTTATTTGTTTCTGATTTGTGAAAAGGTTAGATAAATTCCAAAAAAATCTCAATAATTTGTCGCAAATGTCGAAAGCTATGGAAGCGTTGCCATGAACATGTCTGTTCATTTTTCTTTACATTTGTTTTGGCGAAAGCGAGAATGAATGTACCAAAAGAAATTATTGAGGCAGCCAGCAGTGTAGCATCAAGTTTATTACCTGCAAAATCAGCTTCAAGGTACGAGCGAGAATACGACGACTTCAAAAAGTGGCAAAACAAAAATAGTGTGATTGGGGTAACTGAAGATGTTTTGTTGGTCTACCTGAATCAACTATCAGCTAGATTCAGCCCTAATACTTTATGGGCAAAATAGTCCATGCTGAAAAGCTGCTTGGAAATGAAAGAAAATGCCCCTGTTCGCAGGTTTGTTTTCCTTGAAAAATTTGTTGAAAAATATGACGTTTAGATGCATTTGCAGATTTCAAAAAGTAATAACGTTTCTGAAACGAAAAAATGTGCGTTAAACGCAAAAAAAGGCAAAATTATTAAGTAAAGAAGAGGCTGAACAATTTCTTTTACATGCTCCTGATGACCAGTGTTTGCTGGCGAAAAGTGAAAAGATATTTGGGATTTTTGGATGTTGTCGATGTGACGAAATTCTCTCTTCAAACATGAATGATGTAGAAGATATGGAAAAATACGTTATTGTGACATTGCGGCAAACAAAAAATTTAACAACAAGAAGATTCACCATAACCGATGATGGCTGCAGCTTCAAGCCCTTCATCATCATCAATATCAACTCTTTCATCATCAATAATCTGTGTTACTGGAAATAACAATTGTACCATGATTTTCAACATATATGACGATAAAACAAAATTTTCTAATGTTAATAAAATACTACTAACTTGTAAAAATTTCGCAAGTTAACTTTCAGTTTTACAAGTTAGTGACTTGATAAAATAAACTTTCTTGATTAATATTGTGTTTTTGGAAATAACGTTCACAAATGAGAAACAAATAAACATTGTTTCTAACTCATGTGGAAAGTAACTGTTACCCACTCGACTGAAATATCTTGAGGAAAAGTATCCATTGTATATCATTGTATTCTCTATATCAGAACTGATTCAGAATTTATGGTACCTTATATATGCCGTAATGAAGTTTCTGAAAAATTCCGTGAAGATTTGAAAAGATACTGTATAAACAGAATTAGACTTAATCAATTTTAGGAAGAAATACTTGAATAGCTTCCCCTGCACTACTGAATTTAACATTTGACTATGTAGAATTGTACTTTTCCTGTGAGAAAAGGCCTATATATGACCCCCATTGTTTACGAGACTCAGGAATCGCGGAGATGCATGAGGTGGGGAAAAACTCCTCCATTCGTTCTTTTTAACGTCCCGGGCTCCTTTCCAGCGAAAAGAACACCAAAGCTGGCGAAGAAAATTAACTGTCACCTCCCTGAGACTACTTACATATTAGCCGACGAACAAAGGAGCCCCCCCTGTCGGCTGCTACCAGGACTTGTTGAATGCACTCCATGAATCCCGATTTTTCGCCTCGAGAGAACCCAGGCCATTGTTACAGCCAAACAGACCCTGACAAATTCTGTCGTTCAATCGGAGCAAAAGCCGCAGAATAATAGACAGCCTCCTTCGATCTCCAATTTCCAACTTCTGTCGCCTGGCTGTGCGACGTTGTTGCTGTTTCTCGCTCGAGCCAAATTAGTGGCACGATTGCCCACCTGCTATCCGAGAGTTGAGCATTTCTGCAGACGCGAATGCGAGGCTACGATTCGAAAAAAATTGAGGGGGGCTGAACATGTAGATTTGGGGAAGATTGCGCGAATTTTCGATCGTCGATGAATTTTTATCGAGCTTGGATAGAGAGTTATAATAATAATAGTATTTATTCGTTCTCTCAGACAGAATACATCTATATAGAATACGTCAGAAAAAAAAAACAAAATGATTACAAAAAGTAAATTGACAACCTAGAAACAACGTAATAATGTAATGTAATAACTGCACCAAACAATAATGTCTGTCTTAAGAAGGAGATTCTGACTGATATTAGAAATAGTACAACTTGAATAGATCGAATAAAAATCAGTATGAGGCATTCTCCAAAAAAATTAACACATCCCACAGCTGTCACCATTGTGATAATCGCCCTATTCATTAGCAATACTGCTCCACAAGAGTTGAGGATATCGCGTTCAATCGTTTCGAAAAGTATGTAATCTTCGAGAAAATTGCAGTTAAATCATTTAAAACTCAATAACAACTTGAATCGATCCAATAAAAATCAGTATGAGACATTTCGTCAATCCGTCGTTTTTTCGGCTGAGGTTTTTTCCCTGGCTGTATAGTATCGTATGATACAAGTGATGATAGTATCGTATGATTCTGAAGTATCATACGAGGAATGATATGATACCCCGTTCTTTTTTTTACCTCAGCTTAGGTACTTTTCGTTTCAACATTTTTTGTATTATTTTAGCTCTCTTTTTCATAGGAATATATATCTATATATATATTTTGATATTGTCGTTTTTGTTGTGATTTTTGTTAACTTTTTTGTCTTCGCTAAGATTATATCCCAAATCAATTGACAGTTCGAAAAATATTTTGGAATAGTTTTCATGACAAATTCAATCCTACATCAAATTTTTTTTCTGTGTATTGTTGGAGTCCACCGTTTCACGTCGACGTTTTTTCGATTGTTCGTCCCTCCAATCCTCTGTCAATTACGTCCTCCATATTGCTAAAATTCAAAACTGTGGTTTTGCAGCGAGCAGAGCCATTCTTTTTGGAGCCGGAGCTACGTGGTAATGCATGAAATATTCAATCAGTGCTATGTTGACTTTTCCAATTAGATAGGCCATTATGCGAACCGGATGTGTGGTCGCTCCAGAAGGCCTCTGGAGGGCTGCCGGTCTACTCGGTGCATCAATGTCGTTTTGCGGTGTTGCCAAAGCACAACCCATGCGTTATTAAACCGTATGTGGATTGCCGTCCGGCTTGCCATGAGAATTGGTAATTTGGAGAAGATGTATTGTTGGAGGCGGATGAAGAACTGATGTGGAATTTTAATGTCTGCCTCCTACTCCAGGGAGGCACCGTTCGTGATACAGGGAGTGTCACTATCAAGAGGAACAAGAACTGGGAATAATATTTTTGTATGATTTTCACAACCAGAGTACCTACAGGAACAATAACTCCTCTCATAGACGCTTTCAATACTTGAAAATACAATGTAGATTTGATCAAATGTTGATGTCATCGATCACTTTTCTATAAACCAATCATCAGTCCGTCGCGTAGAAGTCAAGATATGCAAGTTTGAAATTTGAAAATTTTCACTTTTGAACAAAAAAATTTCAGAATCGGGAAAACTGGAATGAATTCACTTTTATCAGATGAAGCGACCTCGAAAACCAGTATTTCGAATATAAAAATGAAGGTATCGGATGTTGTTTTCGGAAAAAAAAAATAAAGTCGTTTTTTCATTTTTCATTTTCGAGTTGACTTCAAAGGGCTGTACAGGCAACAATATACGTGGCAGAGATCTACTGGGTATTTTTTCTGAATCTGCTCGACCGGTTCTAGAACCTCCAAGCACAAAAATTACTACAACCCTCCTGGATTGCGCCTGAGAATGCAAAATATAGCGTTTTAGGGGGGGTCTACCCCTTACGATTTTTTCGGTCAAAATTTCAAAATTTTTTATTGCGTTTTTTTGTGATAGGAATGAAGTGTTGATGCCACTGATCACTTTTCTGAAAACCAATCATCGGTCCGTCGCGTAGAAGTCAAGATATGCAAGTTTGAAATTTGAAAATTTTCACTTTTGAAATAAAAAAAATTCAAAATCGGAAAAACTGGAATGATTTCACCTTTATCAGATGAAGCGACCTCGAAAACCAGTATTTCGAATATAAAAATGAAGGTATCGGATGTTGTTTTCGCAAAAAAAAAATAAAGTCGTTTTTTCATTTTTCATTTTCGAGTTGACTTCAAAGGGCTGTACAGGCAACAATATACGTGGCAGAGATCTACTGGGTATTTTTTCTGAATCTGCTCGACTAGTTCTAGAACCTCCATGCATAAAAATTCCTACAACCCTCCTGGATTACGTCTGAGAATGCAAAATATAGCGTTTTAGGGGGGGTCTACCCCTTACGATTTTTTCGGTCAAAATTTCGAAATTTTTTATTGCGTTTTTTTGTGATAGAAATAGAGTGTTGATGTCATTGATCACTTTTCTGAAAACCAATCATCGGTCCGTCGCGTAGAAGTCAAGATTTGCAAGTTTGAAATTTGAAAATTTTCACTTTTGAACTAAAAAAATTTCAAAATCGGAAAAACTGGAATGATTTCACCTTTATCAGATGAAGCAACCTCGAAAACCAGTATTTAAATTATAAAAATGAAGGTATCGGCCGTAGTTTTCGCAAAAAAAAATAAAGTGGTTTTTTCATTTTTCATTTTCGAGTTGACTTCAAAGGGCTGTAGTGGCTACAATATACGTGGCAGAAATCTACTGGGTATTTTTTCTGAATCTGCTCGACCAGTTCTAGAACCTCCATGCATAAAAATTCCTACAACCCTCCTGGATTACGTCTGAGAATGCAAAATATAGCGTTTTAGGGGGGGTCTACCCCTTACGATTTTTTCGGTCAAAATTTCAAAATTTTTTATTGCGTTTTTTTGTGATAGAAATGAAGTGTTGATGTCATTGATCACTTTTCTGAAAACCAATCATCGGTCCGTCGCGTAGAAGTCAAGATATGCAAGTTTGAAATTTGAAAATTTTCACTTTTGAACTAAAAAAATTTCAAAATCGGGAAAACTGGAATGAATTCACCTTTATCAGATGAAGCGACCTCGAAAACAAGTATTTAAATTATAAAAATGAAGGTATCGGCCGTAGTTTCCGCAAAAAAAAATAAAGTCGTTTTTTCATTTTTCATTTTCGAGTTGACTTCAAAGGGCTGTACAGGCAACAATATACGTGGCAGAAATCTACTAGGTATTTTTTCTGAATCTGCTCGACCAGTTCTAGAACCTCCATGCATAAAAATTCCTACAACCCTCCTGGATTACGTCTGAGAATGCAAAATATAGCGTTTTAGGGGGGGTCTACCCCTTACGATTTTTTCGGTCAAAATTTCGAAATTTTTTATTGCGTTTTTTTGTGATCGAAATGAAGTGTTGATGTCATTGATCACTTTTCTGAAAACCAATCATCGGTCCGTCGCGTAGAAGTCAAGATTTGCAAGTTTGAAATTTGAAAATTTTCACTTTTGAACTAAAAAAATTTCAAAATCGGAAAAACTGGAATGATTTCACCTTTATCAGATGAAGCAACCTCGAAAACCAGTATTTAAATTATAAAAATGAAGGTATCGGCCGTAGTTTTCGCAAAAAAAAATAAAGTGGTTTTTTCATTTTTCATTTTCGAGTTGACTTCAAAGGGCTGTAGTGGCTACAATATACGTGGCAGAAATCTACTGGGTATTTTTTCTGAATCTGCTCGACCAGTTCTAGAACCTCCATGCATAAAAATTCCTACAACCCTCCTGGATTACGTCTGAGAATGCAAAATATAGCGTTTTAGGGGGGGTCTACCCCTTACTATTTTTTCGGTCAAAATTTCAAAATTTTTTATTGCGTTTTTTTGTGATAGAAATGAAGTGTTGATGTCATTGATCACTTTTCTGAAAACCAATCATCGGTCCGTCGCGTAGAAGTCAAGATATGCAAGTTTGAAATTTGAAAATTTTCACTTTTGAACTAAAAAAATTTCAAAATCGGGAAAACTGGAATGAATTCACCTTTATCAGATGAAGCGACCTCGAAAACAAGTATTTAAATTATAAAAATGAAGGTATCGGCCGTAGTTTCCGCAAAAAAAAATAAAGTCGTTTTTTCATTTTTCATTTTCGAGTTGACTTCAAAGGGCTGTACAGGCAACAATATACGTGGCAGAAATCTACTAGGTATTTTTTCTGAATCTGCTCGACCAGTTCTAGAACCTCCATGCATAAAAATTCCTACAACCCTCCTGGATTACGTCTGAGAATGCAAAATATAGCGTTTTAGGGGGGGTCTACCCCTTACGATTTTTTCGGTCAAAATTTCAAAATTTTTTATTGCGTTTTTTTGTGATAGAAATGAAGTGTTGATGTCATTGATCACTTTTCTGAAAACCAATCATCGGTCCGTCGCGTAGAAGTCAAGATATGCAAGTTTGAAATTTGAAAATTTTCACTTTTGAACTAAAAAAATTTCAAAATCGGAAAAACTATAATGATTTCACCTTTATCAGATGAAGCAACGTCGAAAACCAGTATTTAAATTATAAAAATGAAGGTATCGGCCGTAGTTCTCGCAAAAAAAAAATAAAGTTGTTTTTTCATTTTTCATTTTCGAGTTGACTTCAAAGGGCTGTAGTGGCAACAATATACGTGGCAGAAATCTACTAGGTATTTTTTCTGAATCTGCTCGACCAGTTCTAGAACCTCCATGCATAAAAATTCCTACAACCCTCCTGGATTACGTCTGAGAATGCATAATATAGCGTTTTAGGGGGGGTCTACCACTTACGATTTTTTCGGTCAAAATTTCGAAATTTTTTATTGCGTTTTTTTGTGATCGAAATGAAGTGTTGATGTCATTGATCACTTTTCTGAAAACCAATCATCGGTCCGTCGCGTAGAAGTCAAGATTTGCAAGTTTGAAATTTGAAAATTTTCACTTTTGAACTAAAAAAATTTCAAAATCGGAAAAACTGGAATGAATTCACCTTTATCAGATGAAGCGACCTCGAAAACAAGTATTAAAATTATAAAAATGAAGGTATCGGCCGTAGTTTTCGCAAAAAAAAAATAAAGTTGTTTTTTCATTTTTCATTTTCGAGTTGACTTCAAAGGGCTGTAGTGGCAACAATATACGTGGCAGAAATCTACTAGGTATTTTTTCTGAATCTGCTCGACCAGTTCTAGAACCTCCATGCATAAAAATTCCTACAACCCTCCTGGATTACGTCTGAGAATGCAAAATATAGCGTTTTAGGGGGGGTCTACCCCTTACGATTTTTTCGGTCAAAATTTCAAAATTTTTTATTGCGTTTTTTTGTGATAGAAATGAAGTGTTGATGTCATTGATCACTTTTCTGAAAACCAATCATCGGTCCGTCGCGTAGAAGTCAAGATATGCAAGTTTGAAATTTGAAAATTTTCACTTTTGAACTAAAAAAATTTCAAAATCGGAAAAACTAGAATGATTTCACCTTTATCAGATGAAGCAACGTCGAAAACCAGTATTTGAATTATAAAAATGAAGGTATCGGCCGTAGTTTTCGCAAAAAAAAAATAAAGTCGTTTTTTCATTTTTCATTTTCGAGTTGACTTCAAAGGGCTGTACAGGCAACAATATACGTGGCAGAAGTCTACTAGGTATTTTTTCTGAATCTGCTCGACCGGTTCTAGAACCTCCATGCACAAAAATTACTACAACCCTCCTGGATTACGTCTGAGAATGCAAAATATAGCGTTTTAGGGGGGGTCTACCCCTTACGATTTTTTCGGCCAAAATTTCAAAATTTTTTATTGCGTTTTTTTGTGATAGAAATGAAGTGTTGATGTCATTGATCACTTTTCTGAAAACCAATCATCGGTCCGTCGCGTAGAAGTCAAGATATGCAAGTTTGAAATTTGAAAATTTTCACTTTTGAACTAAAAAAATTTCAAAATCGGAAAAACTGGAATGATTTCACCTTTATCAGATGAAGCGACCTCGAAAACCAGTATTTAAATTATGAAAATGAAGGTATCGGCCGTAGTTTTCGCAAAAAAAAAAATAAAGTTGTTTTTTCATTTTTCATTTTCGAGTTGACTTCAAAGGGCTGTAGTGGCAACAATATACGTGGCAGAAATCTACTAGGTATTTTTTCTGAATCTGCTCGACCAGTTCTAGAACCTCCATGCATAAAAATTCCTACAACCCTCCTGGATTACGTCTGAGAATGCAAAATATAGCGTTTTAGGGGGGTCTACCCCTTACGATTTTTTCGGTCAAAATTTCGAAATTTTTTATTGCGTTTTTTTGTGATAGAAATGAAGTGTTGATGTCATTGATCACTTTTCTGAAAACCAATCATCGGTCCGTCGCGTAGAAGTAAAGATATGCAAGTTTGAAATTTGAAAATTTTCACTTTTGAACTAAAAAAATTTCAAAATCGGGAAAACTGGAATGAATTCACCTTTATCAGATGAAGCGACCTCGAAAACCAGTATTTAAATTATGAAAATGAAGGTATCGGCCGTAGTTTTCGCAAAAAAAAAAAATAAAGTTGTTTTTTCATTTTTCATTTTCGAGTTGACTTCAAAGGGCTGTAGTGGCAACAATATACGTGGCAGAAATCTACTAGGTATTTTTTCTGAATCTGGTCGACCAGTTCTAGAACCTCCATGCATAAAAATTCCTACAACCCTCCTGGATTACGTCTGTGAATGCAAAATATAGCGTTTTAGGGGGGGTCTAACCCTTACGATTTTTTCGGTCAAAATTTCAAAATTTTTTATTGCGTTTTTTTGTATTAGAAATGAAGTGTTGATGTCATTGATCACTTTTCTGAAAACCAATCATCGGTCCGTCGCGTAGAAGTCAAGATATGCAAGTTTGAAATTTGAAAATTTTCACTTTTGAACTAAAAAAATTTCAAAATCGGGAAAACTGGAATGAATTCACCTTTATCAGATGAAGCGACCTCGAAAATCAGTATTTAATTTATAAAAATGAAGGTACCGGCCGTAGTTTTCGCAAAAAAAAATAAAGTTTTTTTTTCATTTTTCATTTTCGAGTTGACTTCAAACGGCTGTAGTGGCAACAATATACGTGGCAGAAATCTACTGGGTATTTTTTCTGAATCTGCTCGACCAGTTCTAGAACCTCCATGCATAAAAATTCCTACAACCCTCCTGGATTACGTCTGAGAATGCAAAATATAGCGTTTTAGGGGGGTCTACCCCTTACGATTTTTTCGGTCAAAATTTCAAAATTTTTTATTGCATTTTTTTGTGATAGAAATGAAGTGTTGATGTCATTGATCACTTTTCTGAAAACCAATCATCGGTCCGTCGCGTTGAAGTCAAGATATGCTAGTTTGAAATTTGAAAATTTTCACTTTTGAACTAAAAAAATTTCAAAATCGGGAAAACTGGAATGAATTCAACTTTATCAGATGAAGCGACCTCGAAAACCAGCATTTAAATTATAAAAATGAAGGTATCGGCCGTAGTTTCCGCAAAAAAAAATAAAGTTGTTTTTTCATTTTTCATTTTCGAGTTGACTTCAAAGGGCTGTAGTGGCAACAATATACGTGGCAGAAATCTACTGGGTATTTTTTCTGAATCTGCTCGAACAGTTCTAGAACCTCCATGCATAAAAATTCCTACAACCCTCCTGGATTACGTCTGAGAATGCAAAATATAGCGTTTTAGGGGGGGTCTACCCCTTACGATTTTTTCGGTCAAAATTTCAAAATTTTTTATTGCGTTTTTTTGTGATAGAAATGAAGTGTTGATGTCATTGATCACTTTTCTGAAAACCAATCATCGGTCCGTCGCGTAGAAGTCAAGATATGCAAGTTTGAAATTTGAAAATTTTCACTTTTGAACTAAAAAAATTTCAAAATCGGGAAAACTGGAATGAATTCACCTTTATCAGATGAAGCGACCTCGAAACCCAGTATTTCGAATTTAAAAATGAAGGTATCGGCCGTAGTTTCCGCAAAAAAAATAAAGTTGTTTTTTCATTTTTCATTTTCGAGTTGACTTCAAAGGGCTGTACAGGCAACAATATACGTGGCAGAAATCTACTAGGTATTTCTTCTGAATCTGCTCGACCGATTCTAGAACCTCCATGCACAAAAATTACTTCAACCCTCCTGGATTGCGTCTGAGAATGCAAAATATAGCGTTTTAGGGGGGGTCTACCCTTTACGATTTTTTCGGTCAAAATTTCAAAATTTTTTATTGCGTTTTTTTGTGATAGAAATGAAGTGTTGGTGCCACTGGTCACTTCTCTGAAAACCAATCATCGGTCCGTCGCGTAGAAGTCAAGATATGCAAGTTTGAAATTTGAAAATTTTCACTTTTGAACTGAAAAAATTTCAAAATCGGGAAAACTGGAATTATTTCTCTTTTATCAGATAGAGCAACCTCGAAAACCAGTATTTCGAATATAAAAATGAAAGTATCGGCCGTTGTTTTCGCAAAAAAAAATAAAGTCGTTTTTTCATTTTTCATTTTCGAGTTGACTTCAAAGGGCTGTACTGGCAACAATATACGTGGCAGAAATCTACTAGGTATTTTTTCTGAATCTGCTCGACCGGTTCTAGAACCTCCATGCACAAAAATTACTACAACCATCCTGGATTGCGTCTGAGAATGCAAAATATAACGTTATAGTGGAGGTCTACCACTTAAAATTTTTTCGGTAAAAATTTCAAAAATTTTTATTGCGCTTTTTTTTATTAGAAATCCCCCTCCTGCTAGTAGAAAAATAAGCATTGCATCCCAGATCATGTCCCCCTTTCATTTAAAATTTACCTGTCCTGTCTGAAAGTGTTTACAAATTCTGATTCGTTGTTTAGTTATATCGAGGGTGGATACTCTCAAATGAGACACCCTGTAGAAATGCTTACTTCTCGTATTTTTCAAGCAGAACACATTGGGAAGAAATGGCGGTTTAAAAAAACTTTTTCCTTCATAAAATCACCTGAAACTATCTCTAAAACGTTCTAGTTTTGCATAAATCCAAACGATTCCATTCTGACAGAACCTACCAATCCATCAAACTCGTTTATAATCGCCCTCCAGATTTACCGGCGAGGAATCGATAGAGACATATTGCAGCGTTGGGAATAACATAATTTGTGAGTGTGTTTGTCCTCACCAGCCAACAATATCGTTTGTCTTGATGTCATTTGTCAGGAATAAGGCAACGCGATAACATAATAGGTTTCTGAGTGATCATATCTACCGAATGCACTATTGGTAATTCGATACTCGGCATGTTTGTACGCGTCGGGCATGGAAAAAATATCCAAGATTCAATCTAATATTCTGGAGTATTGAACATCGTGAATTCTAGACGATTCTTCCTGACTTTCCTGAAGAAAGCTAGACGAAATTCAAGCTTTCAGAAAACTTGTGGACGGAGTCCAGAAATTCGTGGACGTGGTTCAGAACACTATGGACGTGGTACGAAGCACTATGGACTGGTTCAGACTCTGAATATTTTTCAAAATTGTATTCTCACTAATGAATTTCCACCTGGAGTAGTTGATTTCGGAAATATGTTAGGTAAATAATAGATGCGTGGGATAGTTGAGCTGTTATCAAAGCACTATTAGAAATTAAGTGTCACTGATCACTTTTTTGTAAACCAATTATCAGTGTGTCGCGTAGAAATCAAGATATGCAAGTTTGAACTTTGAAAATTTTCACTTTTGAACTAAAAAAATTTCAAAATCGGGAAAACTGGAATGATTTCACCTTTATCAGATGAAGTGACCTCGAAAACCAATATTTCGAATATAAAAATGAAGGTATCGGCCGTAGTTTTTGCAAAAAAAAAAATAAAGTTGTTTTTTCATTTTTCATTTTCGAGTTGACTTCAAAGGGCTGTACTGGCAACAATATGCGTGACAGAAATCTACTAGGTATTTTTTCTGAACCTGCTCGACCGGTTTCAGAACCTCCATGTACAAAAATTATTATAACCCTCCTGGATTGCGTCTGAGAATCCAAAATATAGCGTTTTAGGGGGGGTCTACCCCTTACGATTTTTTCGGTCAAAATTTCAAAATTTTTCATTGCGTTTTTTTAAATAAGAAATGAAGTGTTGATGTCACTGATCACTTTTCTGTAAACCTCCAATGTCTTTGACTCAAAGTTGAATCTCCCAGGGATGGATCACTCCAAAAAGTTCCTTTGGCACTTTGAAACTGCAAGATCCAAAAGGAGAAGGTGGATGGAGTTCAGAAATTTGTGGACGTGGTACGAAGGACTGTGAATTGAAGAATTCGGTTAAATCTCTCATGAAACTATCCAATTCAGGAAAAATGGTGAACAATGGACGTGGTACGGTAGAGTGTGGATGGGGTTCAGAAATTTGTGGACGTGGTTCAGAACTTTGTGGACGTGGTACGAAGGACTGTGGACTGGGTTCCGATACTGGATATTTTCTAAATTGAAGTTTTCGAACAAATTTTTCATGAAAATATTCAATTCAGAAAAAATGGTGAACAATGGACGTGGTACGGTAGACTGTGGATGGGGTTCAGAAATTTGTGGACGTGGTTCAGAAAACTGTGGACTTGGTACGGGAGACTATGGACCCTTTTTAAAATCCACGAAGATGGTTGTGAGGGTTTTTTCTGAAATATTTTCTCTTTCGTTATGTTCGGAGATGACGAGAAGCAAGACTTAAAGCCACCCTGGGACGGTTGATCGCCGTTTAGAAGAATAATACGGGGGGGAACGTTGAATAAGGCGTCGCAGGATATGCACATAAATTCGCATAAATTAATAAGAAATTTAATAAAATATCGCGGCGAAATTTGGCGAAATAAGATTATTTACGTTTTGTTGTTGTGACAAGTGGAAGTCTGGGTGGCTTCCAGACGGGCCAAGTTGGCCTGGATTTATGAGAGAGGCTTGTAAAGTGAGTTTGGCGCCATAAATCGCCATTTTGCGCCCGGGGCCCGGACGTTAATGAGACATTATTTTTGAAACAACTCTCGCATTAATCACGCTGGATGCTTGTTGCGGATTCTGCCGGGACGTGACAACGATTTTTCCGGGCCTTCGAGCACCTTGGGAAAAACCGGGAAGGGAAAACTGCGTTGGTTGTACGTGGCGTTAGGAAGTTTCTTCGAATGATGAATTTAGGGGGCTGTTTATTTATTTATCAAGATTGGTAGGCTTGACACGGTCATTGATGGGATAAGTTTGAATCTTTGGGAAGAGAAGTTGGAAGTATCATTCGAAATACAAGTAAAATAAAAAAGTTTAAAAAAAAAATACAAAACAAATTGAAAATGAAAATAGAATAAAATTATTCATTTATGAGAAACAACATTGTTATCTATGAGATGAAGTAGACTCTTAAGGTAGGGAAGTTAAATGTATTACCAGAAATAAAAAATAAAAATTTTGAAAAGGAAATACCGAACAAAATCATTTGACGTATTTCGGGATATTTTCTCAATTTTTGTTCTTTATGAGTATGTGTTGATTCAAATTTAAAATGGTTAAGTACCAATCTACTTTTTCACGTTCTTAAAACTCGATTATTTTCATGAACTGCTCCACAAGAGTTATGGATATCGTTTTGACAAGTATTTTCGAGAAATTCGCTTTAAAATCATTTAAAACTCTATAACAACTTGAATAGATCCAATGAAAATCCGTATGAGACATTTCGTCAATCTGGTCGCCTTCTTTCTGAAGTTTGGTTCTTTGCATATGCTTCATGAATGTTCTTCTTTTGAAATGGAATCAGTTTATCAACGCCTTCGATTTGAAACGAGTTTTCTGAAAATGCCAAGACGTTAATTAACAAACGCTGAGGCTAATAGGGCTATCGGAATGCTACAGTGTAGCCTAACTCAAGTTGGAAAAGCTCCAAGTCAGTTAAAGTGTGATATCTCGACTTTGGAATAGGTTCGGGGAGACAGGTTCCATGTTGGAAAGACCAAGGCTTGGTGGTGCTCAAGATCGTTTCATCACCGTTTCGGCGAGAAGAAAGCCTATGTCTACGTGTAGAATGCTACGGAAAACTCTTCAAAATGTAGATGGGGTCCAAGTTTCCATCGAAACTATCAAACGATGTTTGGGAGAGGTAAATCTAGGTTCTAAACGTCTATTAAGAGGAGTTCCATTACAACGTAACCATAAGCGTCAAAGACTGGAATGGGCAAGGCAACATATCAATTGGAATGATCAATGGCGTAGTGTCCTTTTCACTGATGAATCCAGATATGGACGATTTTTAGATTCTCGAAGAATAAGGGTATGGACAATCCCACGCATACCCCGTAATCGTCGCTAAGTCCAAGAAGTTCATACAATCCGAGGAGGTAGTGTTATGGTATGGATCGTGATATGTTTCTACGGGCGCACAGATCTACACATTTGTCCTGGGAATATGACCGCCTTACACTGTAGGGAGCATGTCATTGACAATGTTTTGCCAAATTTTCACGCTGCTATTGGTGAGACTTTTCAATTTCTAGACGATAAAGCTAGACCGCACCGTGCATCCATAGTTGAGAATGCTCGCGAGGAGCTTGGTATTCCACATTTTCCAATACCTCCGCACTCACCAGATTTGAATTGCATAGAACATGCATGGGATATGCTCCAAAGAAGTTTAGATAATCATCAAACTACCCCAGAATCCTTAAATGATCTGAGAGAGCTTCTGCTCCGTTTATGGAACCAAATTCTTCCAGACTAACTCATGTGGAGCAGTTTATTTTTCAGTGCATATTAGTTTCTTCTGGTTTTTTTTATCGGTTTATTTTTTCTGTTGGAATATTCATTTCTTTTCTCGATTTTCAGTGAATCGCGAACAAATTTTTCTGAATATGTACAGACCTTCTAAACGTACTGCTTACATGAGACGGCGCCTTTTAAATAAACTTTTTAAAGGATATTTCATTATTAATTGATAACATTCTGAGACATCTCTGAAGTACCTCAATCATAACCCAATGTTCCACCTCTTCTAAAGATATTCGCCAAAAATTCTTCCATCTATTGTTGGTACATAATTTTCCAGAAAATCTGATATCTTTTAGAAAGTTTTTTTTAGAGTTTCCTCCTCCAGTCTATGAGACAAAAATTGAAAAAAATTCTTGAATAATTGGCGATTTTTTCGATATTAATTTTTCGAAATATTCATTTCTGGAAATAATTTGACTTTGAGTGGTATTACTATCGAGTAAAACATTTTCTTTTCTTTAAACCGATTAAATACAAAGGTTCTGGACAGTTGTCAACTTAGACTTTTAGGAAAAAAGAGTGGAATTCTACAAAAATAATCCTGGAAAATCTTTCATTTCAACATGCATTTGATTTCGTGAAGCGTATTTCAAAAGTTAATGATGCAATCTAGCTTTTTTAAACTCAATTTCGAGCGAAGATGTCCCTAATACTCTCATGTGGACTCAACAGTGGCCCTGCCAGGATTTATAACAGGCTACGTCCAACCGAATAACTGGCCTGTCAGCGCATCCTGTATCACTCCAGATTATTATCCGACAAACAGCTACATTATCCTTGTTTACCGCTCCTTGTGAAAGAAACAACAGGCTCCATTGTTCCCAAATACGGTACAAAGTCCACGCTTGCATTCGTTAATTGTAATAACCACGTATTTACGAGAATTTCGGATTTGCGAAATGCACTACGCGATGGGAAAAAAACCTTTTGGCGCATTAAACGTCCGTCAAACATGAAAAATGAACTTGGTTGACTTTTCCGTGCACAAAAAGGACGCAACAATTCTTGCGGAGGCGCATTGTGGGCATTCGGAATGGGAATATCGCAATTATTTTAATTCGTGAGAGCAGTGCGCGCATAATGAGGTCGCGTAGATACAAGAATGGGTGGTCGTTAGTGGATTTCTGGATGAATCGAAACAAAGGTGCGCTTTTTTAGCGGGAAAAACTAGGGGAAGGTTGCTTTTGATGTGTTCGACGCAACACTGAAGACAACGAATAAAAAAAAATTCAGTTGGGCCAACAAAATGCCAGAAGATTTGGATAATTCCATCAGAAATAACCTAGTTTCAAGTTTGAGTATCTTAAGGAGGACACTGACATTCTTTACTATCAATCCCTAAATTAAAATTCGAACTCCTTGGTTAGAATTTTTTTCGAAAATGTCCATGCAGTTCTGACGAGAACTGGCATTGTCAGCGTGCTATTACGATGTTTCGGAACTTCTATACTTGAACAACATGATAGATGCATCCCCTGCTTGAGTTGAAGCTGACTTTTCAGATCTGACTGAATTTAAAGGTGTCCCATCGTCAAAACATAAATAATTCGAGATTAAATGAAGAAATGTTGTGACCAGCTCCTTCACCATTTTGCAACCGAAATATTCGACAACCGTGAATATATTTATGATATGAGTGTTGAAAGTGACGTTTTATTTCGTGAGTGAAAAAGTTTCACGAGCAAAATAAAATCACTTTTAACATAAATACCATACCATGTTTTTCGTACAATGCCCTATTTTGTAATGAAATGGGCGAATTTGCAATGACAATAAAATTCAAAAGTCATTTTAATATTCAAATAATCAAAAGGTTCTTGTGAATGGCAAACGTTGCCAACGTTATGAGTACTAACAAATGGGAAAAGACGCTGTCATTTGAATTTCGTTCCTGT
Organism: Hippodamia convergens; assembly: GCA_038502775.1. Taxonomy (NCBI): domain Eukaryota; kingdom Metazoa; phylum Arthropoda; class Insecta; order Coleoptera; family Coccinellidae; genus Hippodamia; species Hippodamia convergens. The sequence goes on along the minus strand of CM076614.1, from coordinate 9,158,685 downwards.
CCAATTTTCATCTCGGGTTTTTAACAGCTTGATATATTTGTCGAGAGTGCAATTATTAATAAAAGTTCCTCTGGATATTGAAGAGTCTGCAAGAAGAGCAAATCTGGAACTCCTACCTAAAAAATCTGTTCAGCAGGACGATATTGCATATAACAATTTCCTGGCCTGGCGTAAATTGAAAAATGCAGAAGGAAACTTCAGTGAAACTGTGTTCCTGGCATACTCAGAAGAAAAATCACAAATATGGAGTTCATCAACTTTGTGGAGCAAATTTTCAAATTCTCCCAACCTCAACAGATTTTGGATCATCATCATCCAATATTGTACTTCCGGTTTCTACAGGTACTGGTGGTGCTGAGGATTCTAATAATGTGTTGCGAAGCTCCCTAACGTCACAGGGCATTAATGTTAGTAATTGTTCTAGTTTTACGATTAATGTTAATTTTCATAAGTAATGATTGTTAAATATTGATAATAAAAATATGGAATTGCTGAATATTTTTCATCTGATTTCATCTAAGAAAATGGAGTGCTTAAAATATTTTTAACACTAATGTTAAAAATATTTTTAACACACTTCCACGTGTCACTTTTAATGGCAGTTGTACAAAAATAACTATTATGTCACAGTTAATTCCTTCAATGTTGTTAATATCCTGAAGTAACATTGGGAAATTGTGAGTGAGGAATTCTTCTCATGAAATTCTTTAGATTGATACCTAGATGTTCTTGAAAAAATTCTTCGTATCATTCAATTGTGACTACGATAAAATTGAATTTCCTAGTAACCCTTTGAAACTTGGCTTGAAATCTACACAGATTCATAAAAAAAATCTAAATTTCACAGGATTATATGAATTTCTCAAATCTCTCTGAAGGTATATAATTTTCTTCGATTCTTTAACGGGAATATTCCATTAATTTCGATAAAAATTCATAGAATTAGGGAAAAAAATGTATGATACTCGTACAGAAGGCCCATTCTAATATTCATTCATTCAAAAACTCGCCACTTTGTGGCGAGTTTTTGTATTTTGAACTCGTGTAAGAATATCAATGCCTTCTGCACTTGTATCAGAAATATCTATTCTGCAATTTTTTTGAATACAAGTAACTATGTGGAAACTACATTTGAACTGTACTCTTCCTTGTTTTTCGGATACTTCAGAGAAAAATTTGTTCACTCGACAATTTCACAAAACTCTGCATGAGCCTTTGTATCGATGTCCTACAAATAACCACAATATTTCATCTCCCTTCAACCTTGAATTAAGAATTTCAACAGTGAGGATCCCTCATTTCTTGACTCAGAGTAAAAAAAAATTCTTCACAATTCCAAACATTCTTATAATCCTATCCCCCCACAAGAAGACAACACAATCCCCCAACAGACCAAACCTACACCTAAAAAAATCTCCTAAGGGACTCACTTTGACATTCTGACCACCCTGGGTCCAACTTTTCTTGTCTTCAGAGGTCGTGGAGGGTGCAGGACTGGTAGGGTAGAAAAGGACGTGTTTCTCCCCAGTGGAGGGCTGCTGGTAGATGCTCTGAGTCCTCCCACCTCCGTTCAGAAACATATCTTCTCCGCCAGCTGGCATTTCGCGAAGAAGTCGTCGGACTTTGGCGAGAGCACCTCCGCAACACAAGAGATCGTTGTTTGAAAGTCCGCGACGGACTGAATAGAACGCACGTGAGACAGGACAGTTTGGAGGAGCTGCGCACGAGCGGGAGTTTGAAGATCTCCCCGATACCTCCAATTGAATCAGGGCTAATTGGATGGGGAATCGACTATTGGTGTCTTTCGCACACTCTGGATATTGGAGATTTCATTTTTTGGTCTTTTTGGGATGTGTACGTTCTTGGGGTTTATTCAGTGGTTTACTCCACTCTAAGGGAGTTCTCTTCAAATCTTGGGAATAATCACGAGATCTCCAGGTCATTCAGGAGTCAACTGAAATGGAGAGTCCAACACTCTGGCCCTGAATTCATTATAGCAAAGGTTAATGTACCTTCAAGCATGTTCAGAAGAAGGAGGAACTCTGGTAGAATCTTCCTGGGTTGGATGTTTCCAGAAAGTCTTCTCGAAACTTGGATGCTGTGATATCTAAGAAGTATCTGGATCTTAGCAAGAATATGCTACAACACCTCTCTGGATTCCTTTCAATGCATTGCTGCCTCAGAAAGCAGAAAATGACGAACTCAGATTCTGTGGGGAGAAGGAAGAAATTCCAAGACACCTTGCCTTGTCATTTCCAGCCTAAGCAAGAAATTCTCTGGACAAGAGCCAAGTAGAAGTGAGGAAATTACCTTCTTGGAGCCTTCGCAGAAACTAAAGAGTGAACTTTGGACTTTGTTATGGCAAGAATATCTCAGATAGAAGGTTCGATAGATCTTGAGGTTGAATTGCAATAAAACCTGTCTCAAAATTTATAAAAGGGTACAAAATTTACCTATGAGAAGGAGATCTTGGAGAAGAACAACACTCTTGTAGAATCTCCGAGGGATGGATCACTCCAAAACTTTGATACTACAAGATCCGAAAAAGTTGACAGTTCTGTAAGGGATAGATGAGTTGATACTTCTTGACAATTGATATTGGCAAGAATAACGAGATGACCTAGACGTGAAGACAATCGGAAGGGCAGAACAAAAACTTCCCAGGGCAGGGGTGAGCTTAACTATGCACGTTATGCTGAAAAATACCATAGTATTTGGTAGCCTGGATGGAATTGATGCACATGGGGTTCCAGCCAACCAACTAAAGAGGGTTTTCTACTTGGTTAAAGTACAAAACTTGCTGGCGACTTCAAGAAAAAGGTTATTGAGCTTCTCCCCAAACTCAAGGACATGAATAAATGGACGAAATTGGCGATTGAACTCTGTTTCAATGCAGTCTAGCTCTCCAGCGTGAAAATGTCGAAGGCAATCGGATCCATCTGCTAATCTGCATACTGCCATACTGTTGGGCGGTATTATACTCGGCGCCGAAGAACGTACCTCATCTCAGCGCGGCGATATTAAATATTCACAACTCTTAAAAGGGATGTTCGAAATCACACTGCGAATACATTCGTCTGTTCAACATCCACTCCAAAGCTGGTAAGTGGGTTTGATACTAATTTAATAATACATGCTTACTTGGAAATTACATTTCCAGGAGCGATGTACAGAGCGTCTGGAGGTTCGGCAACTTCCCTACGAAACTAGTCGATATTTTCATGATAATCGATGATTTCACCAGCAATATTTTTGGTTCTTGGTTGAAAATTTGCCTATTCAAATCGTTGGTGCTCTTGAATACCATAATGGGTCAATGATTTCACAAAATGAACAGTTTTTGGCCCCCCAGAAGTCCTGATTCGACCTCTTGGTATTTTTTTTTCAGAACTCTCTCCTGAAAATAATTATCACAATCCCACTGCTGTCACCAGTTATAATAAGCATATATACCTATACTGCTCCACAAGAGTTGGGAATATCGTATTCAATCGTTTTGAAACGTATGTAATCTTCGAGAAAATCTTGGTAAAATCATTTAAAACTCAATAAAAACTGGAATCAATCCAATAAAAATCAGTATGAGACATTTCATCAATTTGGTCGCCTTTTTTCTGAAGTTTGGTTCTTTGCATAATGCTTCTTGAAGGTTCTCATTTTAAAATGGAGTCAGTTTATCAACGGCTTTGATTTGAAACGAGTTTTCTGTAAATGAAGCAAACCAATGTTTCCTTTTTGTTAATTGAAAATTCATGCAAACACAGGATGTTTTTTTCCAAAGTCAAATTCAGTCATGACAAAACCTCAAAACCATTTTTTTCAAATGATAATTCAGCTGAAATCTACGTTAAAAAATAGTGTATGAGTGTGATACAAACTACCGCTCTAGAATAAAAATTCTTCTTCAAGTTCAGATCTAGTTCCGAGCAAAAACAGCGAGATTTCCTTCGCTGCCGAATTTAATAACGAAACCGGAAACGGTTGTCCATCATAAATCAGAAAGTTGCATGTTAACCACGTTCAAATTCGTCCGTTGTCAGTGGGAAACAGGGGGGTCACGAACACATGCCAAGTGTGATAATACAGCGGAGCCATTAAAGTGATAGGATTGAATTTTACATGAAGGAGTTCACTACGGTTGAACTTAATTCGTTGGAATGCTCAATTCCTGCGCTTTATCGTGCGAACTTTCCGACGCCCACTGGAGGTTTTCGGCACGACGAACGGGCCAGTTAACACGAGCATATTTGAATTAATCAAAAAAAAAAAAATTTCAAACTTCGTAAACTCGGAATTTTCAGTAGAGGAGATGGAACATCCTGTATACATAACAGCTACGTCAACACAGAGATGATTAATGAATTCCTGATCTTCTCAATATATATATATATATATATATATATATATATATATATATATATTCTTATGAGAAAGAGAGCTAAAATAAAACAATAAATGTTGAAACAAAAAGTACCTAAGCTGAGGTAAAAAAAGAACGGGGTATCATAACATTCTTCGTATGATACTATAGAATCAAACGATACTATCATCACTAGTATCATACGATACTATACAGCCAGGGGAAAAAACCTCAGCCGAAAAAATCTGTCTCCCCGTAAAAAAATAACATAAAATATTAAATATCAGGAAAATCTTGAAAGACATCAGTGTGATCATCTTCATGTTATCCGTCGATGGGCTCGGATACACAGATTCTTCCCAAATCGACTCGCAATTCTTAATCTGAAATGAAAAAAGACAAAAGCAGAAAAGAAACCGATTATTCAGAATAAATCAAATGCATTTTAGAAATGCATTTGGTACTTTAAAAAACATCAACATTCAGATTTCTTGGCCAGGTTTATAAATATTTATGACAGAAATGTCACAAAATTTGAAAGAAATGAAAAAGCTCCATCAATTTCCCCTTTCCGAATCTATCGAAAAGTACGAACTGATAATTTTTTAACATAACAAGCTAAACTCGTAAAAAATCAATAAATACATAACCTTTCAACTGTCCTCTTTCACGAGGATTTTTTTCTGTTGCCGTGTGGGTGTCTTGCAGAAGAATCACTTCGATACCATGTTCATCAGATAATTTGAAGACCTAATCACACTTGTCCTTCGAAATTCCTTCGATATTCAAATTCAAAATCCACAAATTCTTGCTCTCTGGTCGTGAGGGTTTTTCAAACCGGATAAGACCTTCCAGTTGATGATTTTTCGGCACTTCAGATGTTTGAAGACCGCTACGGGACCCCAATGAAAGGCAATCATCTCCCATAGATAAACCAAACATGTTATAACACAGGAAAACAAAAACATATTCCGAGAATTGTCATTCCAATAACTAATTTTGTTGAGACGAGAACACTCAAAAATTAACCTGACACTCCCTTATCATCATTCAAAATAAAAATACCCTCTCCAAATGTCTTCCAGCAAAAATTGAACGACAGAATTAAAATAATCTCTTCACTTCTAGATCACCCCCAACTATCCCCTTCAATCTGAAGTATCAACCTCAAATCTCCAACGACCTCCCTCCCAGATTAAGGGTTTGGAGACCCAACATCAACGGAGGGATGAAACTGAAAGACAGCAAAGACGCTAGCTATAATCTCCGCTTGAGATCTCCAGATGGCAGTAACTTCGCGGCGACGTGAATCTCAGGCATTCCCTATGCAGATTGAAGATTTGACGATAAAAAGTCTGATTCACATGCAAAAGTCGAATAATCCTCAATTTCCCGAGTTCATAAGTGCTGGAGTGTCGATAGGAGCAGACGAGGATAATGTGAGGGAGGATTTGAAGGCTGGGAGGCCAAGATAGGAGGCAGGATCCTATTCCGTATGAAATTGATTGATTCTTTACTATGACAGAAAACGATGGTCCTGCTACTCTTATTATGTCTTACATCCAGAAGTAACTGTCCTTTTCCAACACCAAAAATCTTCTTGCACCACTGGAACCCGCCAACGTAGATCGCAGCAAAGCCTGAACGATGATCTCAAGAACAAGAAGATTAGAGCCAAGAAAACGGAATCTTACCCAACTTATGGCCACAAAAATTCGAACAGAACACTCTCCCAGCAAAATTCAATTTGTGATTTCTACCTGGATGAAGAAATATCAGGTGTTACAGCCTTAGGATTGAGTGCACTAGAACCTTAAGGTCCATTACGTTTTGTTCTCGCCACTGGTTCTTCAACTCCTAAAGTTTGTAACGGTATGATGTAACATTTTGAGTTCACGTCGTTTTCGCACTGCATCTGAAAAGGTTGTGGTTTCGTTCTCTCATTCTCGAATGAACTGAATTATCTGTGACGATTAAAAAATATCGGCGAGTACAAAGTTAATCAGACAACCATTATTTCATATTTGCTAATAGTTCGTTTGTTTCATGTGAAGTGAAGTACTTGAGTAGCACGCTTGGGGTCTGCCATCTGATGAATCAACTTTTCTTCTAGATCAGTTTATGATTGAATTTGAACATTTCGCGATTCCTTGATCCTCTGATTTTCAATTTCTTAATTTATCTGTGCCAGTGTTTCGGTGAACACGTGGACATTTTTTCTTTTCTTGAATTTTCTGTATGTGAACTAAGATTATCAGAGATATCGGGGAATTGTGGAATCCTGCCGATACAAAGAACTGATGCAAGTGTTTTTAATAGCCTTTTTGGAGGGAGCCAAGCCTTCAATACTTTTTTGGAGGGAGCTAAACCTTCAACACCTTTTTGGAGGGACCTAAACTTTCAACACCTTTCTGGAGGGACCTAAGCCTTCCATACCTTTTGGAGGGAGTTAAACCTTCAACACCTTTTTGGATGGAATTAAACCTTCAACACCGTTTTGGAGGGAATTAAACTTGACTGCTGAAGCCGTCTTCAGGGAAGTAAATGGAGTTTTCACCAAATATTCGATTCATTTCCGGATTCTTTACCGATACTTTCCTACGTTCCAGAAAATAGAATTCCAAGACTGAAATCTCGTAAACCTATTTGGTCGAATAACTTTCTGAATTCGAACTTCAGCTACAACGAAATCTGGAAATCCGAATGGGATGTATGTTCTTTATCTAATAAAGATCTAATATCTGATCCATCGAATAAAGTTCCTGGTTTTAACCTTCCCAGGAGAATATGGTCCCTTCTTAATCGAATAAGAACAGGTCATGGTCGTACCAATAGCATGCTTTTCAAGTGGAATTCGGTTGATAGTCCTAATTGTGAATGTGGTGAATCAGAGGAAACAGTTGAACACCTAATTAATAATTGTTAGATTTATAAATTCCAAGAGGGCATTAGAGCCATACACAATATATCAAACTCATTTTTGCAATGGGTTGAAAATTTCAGATCAATTTGATGAAGTATAAATTGAATTCTCTTGCTGTTTTGTCTTTTTTTATTTTCAGGTTGGAGTTTGTGTTTGGAAATCCTTCCTCCGAAGAGCCGTTCCGATAATCGTGATGTCCTTCTATATAGCATATTCAGATACAACAATTTTATTTTATTTTTTTGACGGGGAGACAGGTTTTTTCGGCTGAGGTTTTTTCCCCTGGCTCTATAGTATCGTAGGATACTGGTGATGATAGTATCGTATGATACTATAGTATCATACGAAGAATGTTGTGGTACCCCGTTCCTTTTTTTACCTCAGCTTAGGTTCTTTTTGTTTCAACATTTATTGTATTATTTTAGCTCTCTTATTCAAAAGAATATATATAAATATTCGATTGGAGATTGGAATGTGGTCAGTTTGATCTAGTTTTCTCTGCTGAATGCTGCACTGAAAAGGAACTAAATTTGTGGAATTTCACATTCATTCTCTGATGAACAAACCAATCAACAACAGCTTTGTTCAGGAAGATTCTTTATTGTTGTTGGTAGGGTCTCAGGATTTCACACCATGTTCATTATCCCTTTTTTTGAAGTTGTTATTTCTTGAATTTGAATTGGAGAGTAGCTGTTTTTGGCTGTTTTGCGATGATTTTAGTTGCCGGAGAAAACTGCAGGATTAAGGTGAGAGCTATCGCTGAAAGAACGCGATCCAGGAATACGAATCGCTGAAAGAACCCCGGACTTAACCCTAAAACTCATCTCGATTACTCCGAAACCGGGGTAAGAAGATTGAAAACGTCGGATTACTAACAGCGCCCTCTTGCGGCGACGGCGACTCTCAATTCGGGCCGGTGTAAAGATGTAACTCTCGTAAAATATGTATTATCACGGACAAAATCTCCGACGCGTCGGAATATTCAGCGCCCGGCATGAATGGTAATCCCCGGCGTCGACCAGCGTCGCGGCGCCGGTTCAGGGATGGACGGGCGCCTTTCGAATTCCCGGGACGGCGTTTGAAGCTCACCGCTTTTGAAGAAGTCGCCAACGGCCCTGATGAGGGTCTGGGAGAGGATCTAAATTATCTCGAATCTCTGGGATGATGTCTAGAAGGAAAACAGCGGCTGTTGGGTCTTTTTTCTTGGTTCTTGTCGCTTTTAAAGGGTGAAAGATTCGACAAACTGATGAAATTCCTTTTTTTTAAATTGTCACATTCGAAAAGCATCAAAAATTTCAGATATAGGAATATATCAGCACCTCAGAGGTGAAGTGTGATAAGTCACATTTTTTCAGACACAAAATATCTACGATATTGGATTCACGTTAGTAAATTCTAGCTAGTGGAACAGATTTTTGACTCGGTAGGTATATCAAGTCACCAAATAATGGCAGTTCACTTTCTTTGAAACAATAATCGAACTGAAAAATTTCTCTTTTATCTAATTTTGACTCAACACACTTCACCTCTGAGGTGCTGATATATATATGATTCTTATGAAAAATAATACAATAAATGTTGAAACAAAAAGAACCTAAGCTAAGGTAAAAAAAAGGAATGGGGTACCATAACATTCTTCGTAAGATACTATAGTATCATACGACACTATCATCACTAGTATCATACGATACTATAGAGCCAGGGGAAAAAACCTCAGCCGAAAAATTCTGTCTCCCCGTTAAAAAAGCAAAATAAAATTGTTGTATCTGAATATTCTATATAGAACACATCACGATTATCGGAACGGCTCTTCGGAGGAAGGATTTCCAAACACAAACTCCAACCTGAAAATAAAAAAAGACAGAACAGCAAGAGAATTCAATTTATACTTCATCAAATTGATCTGAAATTTTCAACCCATTGCAAAAATGAGTTTGATATATTGTGTATGGCTCTTATGCCATCTTGGAATTTATAAATCGAACAATTATTAATTAGGTGTTCAACTGTTCCTCTGATTCACCACATTCACAATTAGGACTATCAACCGAATTCCACTTGAAAAGCATGCTATTGGTACGACCATGACCTGTTCTTATTCGATTAAGAAGGGACCATATTCTCCTGGGAAGGTTAAAACCAGGAACTTTATTCGATGGATCGGATAAGATAGTGGAATGGAACTACACACAAGACATAACTGTTGTTGAGAAAGTTACTGAACTCGTTCTACTTTTGGAAATAACATTTTCATCAACGCATTTAAGATATAACCTTTGTCATTTGCTGGAATGTGATTCTCTCAAGAGACGTTTCTGCTTTCTTCCCTGGGTTGCAAGTCCAATGAAGTAGCAGTGCAGAATTCAGTAGGTTTTAAGGCTACTAAATTCAGGGCGGTTTTCAATTGAAGAGGGTTGTAAATCCACTACAATGGGAGTTAAACACACGGTGGTGTTTGCAGGTATTTATTGCGTAGTACACAGGGAAGTTGAACTTAATGCTTTTAGGTATTTATTGTGTACTATACAAGGAGGTTGAACTTATTGTTGAGGTTACAATTGTCAGTAGAGTTATTATATGATAAATATTTGCAGATTGTGGGTTTTATCATAGTCGTATGATCGTTGGGTATTGCTGCGATGAGGTAACTCGACCGTGCATCGCCCTAGTTATGTGAAAACTTCCGTTTAACTAGGTCGAGACTTTCTGGAAGATATTCCGATATGTTCAAGATTTCTGGAAAAAACGACGGAAGCAAAGTTGTCACCTAATACAAGTTCTTTCTAAGTTCATCGACTTTGAGTTTAATTTCGTCTAGCTAGAATTGATGGAAGAACGTCATTCTAATCAGAAAGTGATCCTGTCAGAAAGGAGTGTTCCAATTTCCATTAGACCCTCTATTTTTCATCAGGGCAAAAACAAAGGAAGTCGTGCTTCTGTGAGTGACAACCTGAAACATCAGGGAGTCTTTGATTACCACCACACCGTTCAAATTTTAATGTTAACTCAGTCTCTTCGACTACTTTTCTGTATTCACGAATGCTATCTGGATCTGCACAACACGAGACAGTAAATTTCAAATTTGAAAACATCTTGTGAACCAATAGGAAGTTTTAAAGTCTCCAATGGAATTTTCTGTTGTTGATTACTGGATGCATCTTGTATATATGAGTGTAGGTAGAAGGAGAAAAATTTTGTGACAATGACAAACAGTCCTTGCCTTGTTGGATACGATACCGCAACAAATAGCAATATAATCCGGGCCGAAGTGACCAACAATGGAGTGTTAGCCCAGATCGTAATTGGCATGCAATACGTTCACCGTTTTAATTCAAACTTTGCTCCGATTCAGAGCTGCGTAACGTCTGATAATCTAGTTAAAAACACATAACATCGAGCATATTTTGTTCCCATTCACTTCGAGTGCATACGGGAGATTAGTTTTGTGTCAGTGCCCTAGGGGGTTCTATGTAAATACGATAATTTCGACGATTCTCTGGAATGTTGCTCGTGTTTCGGGAGTTGCCGACAATGGGAGATCCTCAGGGAGTGTATAGAGCTGTCTAGACTGGCAGTAAGACTGCGAGAGAAAACTGCACCTCATTTTAATCATACTCAAAATTAAAATACACTGCGCAAAAAAATTAACGCACATTATGGAAATCTCGAATTTATTCTACAACTGAAGGTGTTCTCGATGATAATTATTTTTATCAGAATTATGCATGCATATGTTATGCACTTTCAACGTTTTTCTTCAATACAGATGTTTTTTCCCAGCAGGAATAGAAAAAGATGAAATTATTAGGTTTTGAATGTATTGGATCCATTCTGAAATCAGTTGTTCTCGATCAATTCTAGTGATCAATAGTTTTTCTTTCGTTTGATTGTCTACACTCGATCGTATGCAACGCGAAACACGCAATTTGACCCAAGAGGAATGTGCCCAAGCGGTAGTTTTGCGAGAAGAAGGGTGGATATACACAAGAATTGCAGAAAGATTTGGAGTTTCCCATACAAGTGTGTCCAGAATGTTGCAGCGATTCAGGGAGACAGGTATGAATGTCCGAAGACCAGGACAGGGTAGACCACGGGTAACAACTGCCATTCAAGAACGTTACTTGAGAGTTTCTTCGTTGAGACAACCGTTTGCAACCGCTCGCCTCCTTCGAAATCAGCTTGAGCAAACTCATGGGGTGCAAATTAGCACTCAGACAATTAGAAATCGCCGCAGAGAATATGATTTAAGGCCTCGTGTCGCGGCAAGAGGCCCAGTTCTTACCCCAGCCCATCGAAGGGCGCGTTTGGATTCTGCGAGAGAGCATATCCATTGGGGAGAGGCCGATTAGGAAAGAGTTCTCTTCACAGATGAGTCTAGATTCTGCCTCTACCATCGTGATCGACGTTCCCTTGTATACAGACGTCAACATGAAAGATATGCTCAGTGCAATTTCCTGAATACTACTGGTTTTGGGGGAGGATCGATTATGGTATGGGGTGGAATATCTTTGACTACCCGCACATGCCAAGTGGTCGTTGATAATGGAGCTATTAATGCTGGTAAGTATATAAGGAACATTCTTGAAGAGCATGTAGTGCCATTTGCCCCATACATTGGTGAAAATTTCATTTTTATAGACGATAATGCCAGATCCCATCGTTCGCGCATCGTTCAGGAGTACCTTGAAGAGGTTGAAGTCTCTCTAATGAAGTGGCCAGTAAGAAGTCCAGATCTCAATCCGATTAAGCAGGTTCGGGACAACCTCAATAGAAGGCTGAGAAGCTCAGAAAATCATCCAGCTACTCTTAATGACTTAGGAATCCAACTCGAATAAATCTGGGAAGGATTAGATCAGAACATTTTAAGATCACTCATTTTGAGTATGAACCGTCGTTGCCGAGCTGTAATTAACGCAAGGGGTATTAAATCACTCATCAGCATTTCAGTATTTTGAAAATTGTTCATTTCTCTTCTTTCCCATAAGATAATCCTGAATTTTCCTTCCATTTAATGTGTCTTCTTTCGTTCAAAACCTTCCCGAGAGAACATAAAAAATAAGTTATAAAGTCAATGTAGAGTTAACTTCCATTAAAATTGAGATTCTCAGAATGTGCGTTAATTTTTTTACACAGTGTATAAGAAAAAAACGAAGAGGAAAATGCACGAAATTAAAAATTATACAGAGTCGAACGAACCAGAAAAGATGAAACAAAAGTTGTGCAGAGTGAGAAGTTTTGTCCAAGATTTTTTTGAACGTCTTTCTTGGGTCATTTTGAAAGTAATCCTTCACATTTTTACATTCCATGTGATTTTCGAGAGAACATACAGGAAATTCAGTACATTTAAAACATTCCCAAAGCAGTAATTCTAATATTGTTGAATCTCAAAGTCGGGTGAAAAATTTCAAACACATTTATACCTCCTCAGGTGCAAAATTTCGTGTTGAAAACCGTCGGACAATCGATCTGAAAGGACAATCATCAAGATAGGATTAGGAGCGATTCGGGAACGAGGCTAAAAAGCGATTTTAATTTATTTTTCGATAATGTTGGGCCGGCTAACGAGGTTAATTAAAAAGGGGGTAAAAGTGATAGATACCGTTTGATCACGGTATAAATCAGAGCGCCGAATGGAGTGCCTGAGCGGAATTGTATGTTTGGTGCTGTTCGCAATTCAGGACAACATGTGTTTTGAATATGACGACGCTCCGTATGGCTGACATCGACAGGGTGCTCGAAACAATGTGGAACATCTCGTTGAGGGTTGAAAATCTGCACGAGTGTTAATTGATGAAAAACCGGTCGAAAATGTTCGTATGAACCTATCATAATTAATTGGATTGCCTGAAGCCAATCAGAAATGCTCATCATGAAAATATAATCCTTTAAAAGTTCCTTTTGCTTTCGCCGTTTCTTTCAGAAATTCCAGGCTTTATTGTAAAATAGTTATTTATGACATGAGTGTTAAAAGTGAGTATTTTGTGAGTGGAAAAGTTTACGAACAAAATAAAATCACTTTGACCATGAATATCATACAATGTCTTTGTACAACTGCCCTATTTTGATAATGAAATGGGAGAATTTGAAATGCAATAAGCTTCAAAATGCATTTTAGTATTCAAATAATCAAAAGGTTGTTGTGAATGGCAAACGTTGCCAACGTTATGATTACTAACAAATAAGAAAAGACGCTGTCATTTGAATTTCGTTCCTGTCCAATTTTAGTCTTGGGTTTTTAACTGCTTAACCCAGATATGCCTGAATTTTTTTTTTTCGAAATCGGATAATTTTTTTTAGGAAACATGTTTTAAATGCATCAGTCTCATGAATTAGTTCTGCAACTTTCTTCAAAAATAGCAAAATATAGATTAGACAGGGTGTCCTTTTAAAAGGACAATAGGAAAATGCGATATAAATATGAACACATATTGCAAAATTTTTATTGGAACCAAAATAAAATATATTTCGGAGAAATAACATAAAACATTCTATAATGAATGTGTTTATGATTGTTGCTTGTGATATCTTATAAAACATTCAATATGGAGTGCCGCATCACATTTGACACATTTTGTTTTGACTTTTTTATGACACACACGGCATCGTGTCTGCTTCTCTTGGGAACTCACGAGGTGATCAATCCTATCAAATCGTGAATCGACGTTCTCAAGACTGGATGTCTGCCACGTTTTCTGGATTCAGAGTTAGATTCCAGAAGTGCCAGTACAATCCTTCTGCGAAAGGCCAGTTGTTCCAATTCACCATTCGGCAACCCATGTAGTTGCCATGCATTTTGTGCCATGATGTCCAAACAATAGCAAATAATGGTGATATACCAGTTTTTGCCGCGGATGTTGGTTCTATATGAACTAATGTATCGACTCAAATTCCGCTTCTGTCACAAGTTGACTACCTGGAAGGTTGTCAATTGAAACTTCATTTTCTTCGCCAGAATCTTCATCGGTGAGGTCATTATTGCAGTTCAGAGGAGAAAGTATGGTAATTTGAGATTCCTGCAAAATTTTTTCATCGGCATCATCTTCCACAGAAGACAAAACCGCATGAAGTGTTACGCCCCTGGAAATCCGAGAAGTCGAAATTCAATACTCATATTCCTATCGTCCTTTTAAAAGGACAGCCATGTTCAAACATGAATTTTGAAATCCTTATAGGTAATAATGTTTTCAAGTTGATTCGATCGTAACTCTCAGGGCTTTGTTAATGCAGTTTAACCTCTATCTGATAAATATTATTGTCCAATATGAAATAAAAATCACTTTGCTAATTTCAAGCATTGCGCATACTGCATACCATTAGTAGACATTCCTGAAACAATCTCTCACAAGTAAACAACACAATTTAACTGGCTACAACGGCTTCATAACTTTAAAGAATACTCTAGGCTGAGTTCCTACAGTGAAGACACCTATGGAGGAGTGTTCAAAATTCCATAGCCACACGATTTACAGGGAACTATCGACTGTCCTTTTTAAAGGACAATAGGCATATCTGGGTTAATATGTTTGTCGAGAGTCCAATTATGAATAAAAGTGACGATTTGGTTGTTCCTCTGGATATTGAAGAGTCTGCAAGAAGAGCAAATCTGGAACTCCTACCTGAAAAATCTGTTCAGCAGTACGATATTGCATATAACAATTTCCTGGCATGGTGTAAAATGGAAAATGTAGAAGGGAACTTCAGTGAAACTGTTTTCATGGCATACTTAGAAGAAAAATCAATAATATGGAGTTCATCAACTTTGCGGAGCAAATTTTCAATGATAAAGTCAAGCTCCCTTGTTAAAAATATTTTAAGGTGATAGCATATATAAAACGGAAAACTGAAGGATATCGTCCCAAAAAATCGAAAATTCTCACTCGTGAACAAGTTAGAAAGTTTATAAAGGAGGCACCAGATGAGAAATATCTGATGGTTAAGGTTGCAACTATTTTCGGATTATTTTAGCCTGTCGTCGTGAAGAATTGTGTAATTTATCAGTGGAAGACATCGAAATAACAAATAAATCATTGGTTATACAACTTCCAAATACAAAAACGAAAGTCCGTCGTTCTTTCAGTATCATGTAGACTATTTTCATAAGTACTTTGCACTGCGCCCTTCTGTCATCAAACATCGTCGTTTTTTCCTGAAATACATGAATAATAAATGCACTGCCAATCCAGTTGGTATTAATACACTTGGGAAATTTCCATCTATTGTTGCCGAATTCCTTAAACTGCCAGAACCAAATCAATATACTGGACAATGTTTTCGAAGATCCTCCGCTTCATTGCTAGCAGAATAAGGAGCAAATATTACGGATATAAAAAAATATGGTGGATGGAAGTCTACGTCGGTAGCCGAGGGCTCTGTTGATCATTCCATTGCATATAGAAATGTCATTGCTGAAAAAATTCTCCCAACCTCAACAGATTTTGGATCATCATCATCCAATATTGTACTTCCGGTTTCTACAAGTACTGATGGTGCTGAGGATTCTAATGATGCGAAGCTCCCTAACGTCACAGGGCATTAATGTTAGTAATTGTTCTAGTTTTACGATTAATATTAATGTTCATAAGTAAAGATTTTTAAATATTGACAATAAAAATTTGCAATTGCTGAATTTTTCTCATCTGATTTCATCATAAGAAAATGGAGTGCTAAACATATTTTTAACACGTAAACAATCAATTTCAACATTGTCTGCTGTCATTAAAAGTGTCACTTTTAATGGTAGTTGTACAAAAAATTGGTTATACCTTTAAGATTTAAAGTATTGTCCATTGCTGCATCCAACTTCAAAATAATATAAATGACGATAAAGTTCAATCAAAAATGTACCTACACTTTCCAACAAAAGATCCAAACATTACAATTTTAGACTCAAAGCCAGTCCTGTACGTTCACATGTAACCGCTACTGAATTTTTTTCAATTGATCAGCGCGCTCCGACAATTCCTTTGACCGCGAGGATTCGGCGTAAAATTGCTACCCTTTGTCCGGGCCTAAAACAACATTTCTGGAAGAAACTCGGGAGAAGATAAAGCTCGGACAGAGAGGGACGACGCGATTTGTCGCAGGTTGAACCTATCGAGTTATATCAGGGAAAGGGACAGTATTTCAGATGGACAAACACCACCTTTGTCTATTATTTGAGTTACAAATAAATCTGGGGTTATCTTGATTCGAATCAATCATTTTTTGACAAATGGTTTTTTTCGATTTATTTTTATTGATTTTGTTATACTCAAGAGAGTTTCGAAAGAACTTCCCAATAAAAACACTCGTGTAGAACCAATTTAATTGAAACCAACGATTTCAGGATTTTCCAAAAATCAAATCGACGTCGATATCGTAAAAGCGATCGGTGATTTTCTGCTGACGAAAGTTTCCTCAGTGCCAGCCGTACAATATAGGTTATTTCGTACTGAATTCGGCATGCAAAGGTTGGGTGATCTTTCCCTAAACATCATTCAAATTCGTGCAATAAAAACTTTTGGCTGAATATCATGTTATATAACGTCGTAACCGAAGGCGGTTGAACCAAACTGTTTCTATCATAATCCCAGACCCAATAACAAAAGCTGTACCGGAGGAGCACTCAACGCATAAAGCAGTGGCGTCCCCACACGAATTCTCCACTTAAATTTGCCTGTAGGTGTCAGAAAATGTTCAGGTGAAAAATGCCTAAAGCATTGACAACAGTAAACTTTGTTTTCTCTATACATACTTTTTTCTTCTTAAAGCCAGGTTAAAATGATTCTTTAAAACTTGATTTTACATCATCTAGTTTACATTGTACCATCCCAAAATCTACATATTATCTGTGAAACTCACATCAATTTGAAATGTTTCATTTAAATGATTCATAGTTCGTTTTCTTTCAAAGTTTTCATGTGGTATTCAACATTCTTCAGTCAGACTTAACGTTGATGATCTTGAATGTTCAATTTGTTCTAATGAAACAAGATTTCGCCTAAAAATCATGATAAGATCGAAATTAAATACTTACATCCTGTTTTCTCCAACCTATGAGAATTATGCAATGAAAGAATCGAGAACAATTCAGACATTTACTAGCTGTTGTTCATTCTGAAAAAATCAATATGACTAGATCCTTTGGCCAAGAGAAAGCCACGCCACTGCGTTGGAAGGTGAATGCGGAAGAGAGACGAATGAGAGACAGGAACAACTGTGCAACATCCCCAGATTTCCAATAATGTACACCAGTCAGGAAGAATCATATTAAAATACTCTAGGTGTATTTGTCTCAACGCCCGAAATCGATACGTTATTAAATTTAAACGAATTAAGACTACGTCCCTGGATTTTTAAAATTGAGGTCACACTGTTCTGGATAATCGTGAGAATCTCAATATTAGGGTATTCTTCGTGGATTCAATGGTAACGCGAGGTATCAACAAGAAAGAAATTATTGCTTTTAGTGGAAGATCGGACATGATATTTCAGCACCTATTATAATTTCTTTGTCACCTGGACAATAGACGATAAAGATCGCTATGTAATTCCCATTACGTGGAATATTTTTCGATTGTATCTCTCTACGAAATATCAGTACTGAACAATATACAGAACAATTTAAAGGGGTTGGAAAAAATCGTTATTTCATGGATGAAGATTGTTTGACTTCCTCTCTCTCCCAATTCTAGCTAACTTACTTCTGGATCCTCTGAATGCGGTTTATTATTGGACCTAGTAGTGATCCCTGAGGGACCCCAGATTCAATCTCACTTGGTTTAATTTGATTCATCCGATTCATCGAGAACTAATGCATAAAATGAAAAAACAATTACTGTGCTGAAATCAGTATAAAAATACCTTTCAAATGAGGTATCACTCACCCCATCTTCCCTATTCAAAAATTGGGGGTGAGGGTTGTAGTAGCAAGGGTTGAAGCGCTATGCGTCCGTAACCTACATCTTAAGATGTCCCCCTCGAAACAGAAATCGACCTGTCCGAGCATTTCTATCGAAAAAATTTATTTCGTCTGTAATCTCGTCTGTTTCGTTTTCAACTGGCCACCTTGTATATTTACATTGTTTACTTGTTGCTATAACAATATCATGAATTGATAAATATACTGACCATGGATACAAACAATGTGCATAGATCTTCATCACGTTTTTAAGATGATTTTAGATTACTCAGACCGTTGAGACCTTATTGTCTCAAGTATGAATATTATACAGGATGTTCCTATTGATACATACTGCAGGGTGTCTGGAGACCCTAGGTTAGTGAAGGATATCGTCCCAAAAAATCGAAAATTCTCACTCGTGAACAAATTGAAAAGTTTATAAAGGGGGCACCAGATGAGAAATACTTGATGGTTTAGGTTGCAACTATTTTTGGATCATTTGAAGACTGTCGGCATGAAGAATTGTGTAATTTATCAGTGGAGGACATCGAAATAACAAATAAATCATTGGTTACACAACTGCCAAATACAAAACCGAATATTAGTCGTTCTTTCAGTATAATTGGGAAGTATGTAGACAATTTTAATAGTACTTTGCACTGCGCCCTTCTATCATCAACCTTGTTGTCACAAGTATGACAAATGTACAGGATGTTCTTATTCATACATACTACAGGAAGTCTGGTAATTCTAGGTTTCTTCACTCTTCTTGAGAACATGGTTGTCAGGATTCATCACAACTACTTAAGTTCGCACAGCATAACAAGGAGATGGACAATCGTGGCTGAAACTATCAACACCCACGCTGGCTCAGAATCATTTCTTGAACGATGCTCACGAAGTTTCATCCACATCTTCTGGAAGAAGTGAACTGATCAGCAAATATCTTCATGGAAGTCTCCAGATCGATATGACATTTTAAATTGTAAACCTCGACGACGAACGCAAGCTGCTTGTTTGTCCAATACATGAACTCTCCTGCATAAGAGCCTCTTCACCACTTTCTACCTCATTTGGCACCTTGTATAAGATTCCAAGTTGTTCTAGGACCTCCCCTGTAAGTTTCTCGAGTTAATCAAGGTATAATTCCCAACCGGAAAGTATCAAACAAAGCTTAGCAAGCTCGTAAAGCTGGAAGGTCGCAATCATCGCCTCCCATAAGAAACACAAGAACCATCAAGGCTGAGTGTTTAACGGCAGTCATCACTTCCTAGCTACAATGATAAGGGGCAGATATTAACCCCATAATTAAACCGTATGGGCCATAAGGCGTCTTGCCAACGTCAAAACACAACCCTCCTCCGCCATATGTAAATTGTACAGCATCAAGGAAATTGTTATAATGGCATCGGGACGAGATCTCATTAAAGGAAGGTCCTTCGGTGATGACGTCTGGAGGAGGAAATCCCAAGAATATATCTGTCTAATCGTATGGCAAGTACGCACTAACACAGTATTACGCCGACTAGGATAGGTCTGTAATAAGACAGGGGCAAGATTCAGTGCCCGAGTTCTGGGGCCTGCCAGAGCACGATAAGGCAACGTTCTCTCAGCTCTCGGATGCTGGGACACTGATATGGGAAGGGAAAACAGATCGCGTGGACAGGGTGTCTTTGATTGCGGATCGGATCGGAGGCCAGCTCAGAATGGTTCGTTTTTACGAACAACAGGCTCTATTGTCCCTTCAGAAAGGCCTAGAGGTCGAATGAAGCCATCAGCGATTTCTCATCTCATCTCATGAACTAGTGACGTATTACACCCTGTACAGGGGGATTCACTTATCTTGGTAACCCCAATTTTCTCGAAAACGCCCGAATATTTTTTCATTCTGTGAATGGCGTTTTGAACAAGTCAATTTGGACTTGAGATGTGCATAAAAGTCTGTGGAAAAAATTTTTTCTCCACGGACATACCTTTTTTATCATGTCATTCGAAAGATAATTCTATTTAGAATTTCTTTTTCAAATACAATTTTTATCCATTCCTAACCGTCTGAGATCTGCAGCGTGTTCTATGTTAATTCTTTTCCATTTATTTCTATCTGTATTGTTGTAGTATGCCTTTATTTGGAGTTGAAGATATGATTTTTTACCTTAAATTTAAGAAGGCTAGTTTTCTAAACAATCTGCTTCTTCAAACAAGATATGTGGTATATCAAGATGGGGCTCCATGTCACAACGCTGCCATTGTGAAGAGATATTGAGATCAATAACTTACAATGAAATAGGGAAATGATATAACTTATGTATGGATCACAATGCCTAGATGACCTAGACATGATTTTGTTTCCTGAAATGACAGAGTCTTTGTAACAAACTATTTCTCTATTGTTATATTCATTAAATATTATATCTTATAACAATAAACATTTTTTTGCAAAACAAACGAAACATTTAGAATCCAGGGGATTGCTAGTAGAAACAAACTTTGTATCCCAGATAATGTCCCCCTGTCATAAAAAATCGACCTGTCGAGTGTTTTCACAAATTCTGATTCATTGTTGAGTTATTGAGGGTGGACACTTTTAAATAAGACACCCTGTATATGACGAAAATAGGAATGAGAATGCCCTTAACGTTCAATAGTTGATTTAGAATATTTTTCTAGCATACCCAAACTACGCGAATTGAAATTACTTATAGTATATCTAACGAGAAGCGATAGCGCCAGTAAACAACTAAACGACAACAGGGTTATGAATATTTTCATTGGCTGCCGTTTAGTGCTTTCCCCGTCTTCTCCAGATCTGTATTACGACAATCAATTGATTCATCTGAAATTCTCAGTTGCTTGCATCTGCTATCTCTTCTCGTTGGATAGACTATAGGTTGTTTCTCACAGGGTTGGGATGAAGTGTAGAGCCTAAATATCCTTTTTCTCTATTTCAGTATCGTAATGAGTTCATTACAGTACTAAAAGTAGTGCTTTAATGAACTCATTACAGCATTAAAGTAACCTATGCCTTATTGTGTCCATTCATGTTTCTCTAGTGAAGATTTTTCTGTCTGTTTGAGTCGACAGCATCGTTCGTGCTCCTCAATTCTCGTATTGATACTTCATTTTCTTAAACCAATGTAGACTTTGCCGCAGTCGCAAGGTATCCTGTAAATACCGGCTTGTGAAAGTGAGTAGCTTTAATCATTTGGCCAAGTTTTTGTTGTGCCTCTTCAGTTTTCTACCAATTCTATCTGTGTTCTTAGGGATGATGGTAAGATAGCTCTTCCATTGAGGGTGAGTTATGAAGTTTTCGGTCTCATTGCCATCTGAATTTCTTTGGCATTATATGCATTGGCGATGAATGCATGCTGTAGATGTTCAAGTTTATCCTCTGGAAATTTTGTCTCTCTCTCTGCTCGTTTCTATTTTGGGTGATGATTGGAATTCTTGTGTAGATATTTGTCAGTGTGGGTCAATTTTCTACAAACCCTATGTCCTAGTTTCACATCAGGCTTTCTAGTTGTAAGACGTCTAGAGTTGAACTATTAATTTCACTGTTAGTTTTTTTTTTCTATAGAAGTTGATGATATCAATTTAAATTTTCATTGTCCTGGAAGATCTTTTAGTCTTATCTCCCAACATCCTTAATCCAACGAACTGGTTGTTTTACCAGTTGAACACACCTCGTACCATAAGCATGAATCTGCCAAGTGCATTAATAAAAAAATCTCGAGAGCTCACATTCCGCCCTTAAAAAATCGCATCCCTTCAGCGAAATCCAGCGTTTCCAATCTCGCAAGGATCCATCCTAGCGAAAGGACTGGCCGATCCTTCGCGAGGTCAAAGGATTTCGCATAAAATACGTATGCATAAAGAGAATCCTGGAGCCGCTCAGGCTTAATAGGATATTATAAGGTGAACGTTTAAGATTCTTTCATCTTTGATATCGCGTTATTACCAGCGCTACATGATATAAATGGAATTTTCATTGCCTGTTTCCTCTCCTGGACGGATATACCTAAAACGTATCGGTTTTCTTTGGGATATGCCCGTAAAAAGGATGTCCGGTGGATGGTGATTCGAGATGGACTGAGGGATTCAAGGATATGTTGAGGAAAAATGGAATTCCATCCCAATTTATAATATTACAAGTCATTGTGAGGACTCCAGTTGATCTACAGACATTGAAACCTGTAAAACAGGTTGAATAGTCCAAAAAATCCTTCTTATTTCTATTTTGGTGTTGGGTACACCATTTTCAGAACTTGTTGTACCTACAAGAAGCAAGCAGCATTTATGACTTCCTTGATCATCTTCAGATAGTAACATTTGATGTTTGAAATGACCTTTGCCTTTGAAGAAGCTATATTGTGTCCATCTGTTAGAGCATGTTTTGCTTGTGAAAGTAGGTTATAACTTTGTCTTTGATAGTTTTGATCTTGATGATGTGCCTCTTCGAAATTCTCCCAACTTTGTGGACGACTCTCGTACAGTTCAAATCGCAATCCACGCTGTCATTTCTTCTGTTTTGCGCGGTTTATATTCTGGAGGCGGCGGTGCCTCCAAACATTTCTTGCATATATTGAAGCCCTCTATTCCAATTACTGGCGGAAGGATTTATTCAATCGGGAAAAACATCAAAGGACTTTCTGTCCTACCTGCAGTCACTTTGCGACTTGGAGGTTGCATTTGTAATTCAAATGGCGTCGTTTGAATCGAATATTGAGATCGGATGGATGTCTTCTGGGGAAAGCATCGGTTCATAAGTAGTTCTCTCGATGAAGAGATTGGTAAGTTGGCAGGGAAATAAACAGATCGAAAAGTTTCGGGAATTTATGCAATATTGAGATGTTGGTGAAATTATTTCTTCTTCGGAGTTCATTCTGAGTTTCATCTGGATTCAGGGCAAGAGAAGATGGGAGGAATGAGTCAGCAAGGACTCTTCAATCTGGTACCTTATTATCTGGAATATATCTGGAGAAGGCTCAGGTAAAGAAAGAATCAAGTGCCAGAGCAAACTCTATGAGGTTGGCAGGAAGAATAAGGTCTCTTCAATCTGGGTTCTTGGTCATTCGAGAATCAATGGAAATGAAGAAGTCTATGCACTTGCCAGAGGGAAGCATGGAAGCTGTTCTTTTATAAGAAGGAAACATTATGGCGGAGTCATTTAAGGATGGATCACTCCAAAAAGTTCCTTGCCTAGGTCAAGAACCTTTTATTCTACAAGTACCTCGAGCAAGGCATTGTTTCTTTTGGCTTACAATAGCAAAGCATTCCTTGACTAGGTGAATGGGAGTTTTTCCCTCCCTCAAATGAATTCTACATGAACTGAAGGATTTTGAAGACTCTACTGTAATGAAACCTATATAGATACTTTGGTCAGGTTTGTGAAAAAATAAACTGTATTCATGAATTTATTTAAATGTTTAGTGGTTAAATAGAGAGCGGCTTCTCATCGACCTAACAAACAAAATTAGACTCTCTCCAAGAAAGAGAGTGTGGGTAAGGCTTACTGTACAAATGAGTATGGCTTAGTGATATTTTTTTGTATATATTTCAGTTTTTGGAAAAAATGTAAATCCCCGAAATAAATTACTTATAATATCTTTTTTCCAGAAACAACAATAAAACAAACAAAAACTTACTGAAACTAGTTGTTCCTGAGTCTTTGTCTAACAAAATTGATTCACATAAACCTTTATAATTGGTTAACTAACTACCTGAAATACAAAATGAAATAAGGATGGAAAAACTAAGCTGTGGGGTGGTGAAATGAAAGACTTCAAGATTTTTGGACTCCAACTCTCTGAAGCATTCAAAATTGAGAAGTTCTGACCTTTCTGATTTTTCTCGTAGAAAAAAATTCAAGTTCTCTGAAATAATCACTCCCGAAATGATTGGTGGGTGGTCTTATACACCTTGAATTTTGGTATTACCAATAAGATTTGTTGGAATCAATTTTTTTCTTCTTCTTTAATTAGGCAATTCAATTTTGCAATTCAGCAGAGATTTTCCATCTCACGGTCCTTTTGCTAGATCAGCGTTTTCATGCATACGAACTGTTATATATATAGATACTGGTTAATGGCTTGAGAAATATTCTTATCTCCAGAATTCTTTGAGGATTGCATGTCAATTCTCAACAAATTAATTCTCATTTTTCTTTCCTACATGTTAACATTAACTGATGAGATGAATAAAAACGTATTTGATTTCACCTCAAATTTCATTCCCAACATTGTATTTACTTATCATTCTGAGCTATGTGAATTGAGAAGTAATAATTCAATAAGAAAAGGTTTAAAAATGTCGACAATTCCCTCGTTCCTGACGAAATTATTGGATGTTGGAGATTCGTAGTTTCTCCAAGAAGTGTGTCACGGTCTTAACATCTCGAGGACGTCTTCCAGACCACATCCGAGCCAGTCTGTTTGTCAAAGAGGAACGCGAGCCATTTCATAAACAAGCCAAAGTCCAAATTGAACGATACCCGAGTCTCAAAAGGTTATTGTGAGAGGGTAATTGTAGATATATGAACACCTGAATTTCCTCTTTAGTGTCGCACGTACCAAGCCACCTGGCAGCAATTCATTTGGCAAATTACAGACGGCTTGATGCCGCTCGCACATAGTTATGTGACACTTGGAGATATCTGCCTCTCGAAAATATTTAATTAAGATTCGCTTAATGGCTGTTGGAACGAACGTTTGCTTCTTCAAGAAAACTGTTCAACTCGGCTGCCAAGCTGATATTAGTTCCGCCCGTCATGTCTGCTCGATTCCACCTGATATTAATTTGATAAGGTCGACGGTGCATTCCTCATTGATTTCGATTTGCCAACCAGATACAGGTGCACCTAAGCACATCGGAATTTCCACGTTGCTGCAAAGCATCTTCATCTCAACTTCTGTTCTTCCCTTTCAAAACATGGAGTTGAACACTATTCATGTGAAAAAAAATGTAAACCCAACTGTATTTTCTATGAGGAATGGTATAATCAGATCTTAGCTACTCCTTGGATTGTATCTCCCCTACTATAAGACTCTCCTTGTTGGAGGGAGCCTACTTTTGTTTGTTAAGTCGACAAGAAGCCGCTCTCTCGTCAACCGCTAAACATCTAAATCTTAATATATAAAACTAAGTCGGCCATATTGTTTGTTACACCATTTATAACTCAAGATTGGATGAACTGTTTTTTATGAAAGTTTTTTTGTTGGATTCTTCTACGGGGTTAACATAAATTACCATAAAATATAGGAAATAATTTTCTTTCTTGCGAATAACGCCAAGAGATTTCGCTCCGGTTAACAGCGGTAGAGCTCTTTCTTCTGATTTCAAATACATTTTATTGAGGGTACCTCTGGCAGTTTTCTATAAATATAGATATTTTCTTCTAAATCAAAGGCAGTTGTGGAATGCCACACGAGAACGATGTGAATTTTTCATATCAAAGGAACCGTGGATAATGACACCTGATATTTATATTATTCATTTATTAACTAAAAGTTCAATAAGGGATTCAAATGACCCCTATTTATTTCTAGACGATTACTTTTTTCAAAGTTTTTGAACATTTTCCTCAACATTTATGGAATATATTGAGGTTCTCAATTTCTTCTTCTATTCTGAATTTAATTTCTTCAATATTTTGCGGACGGGCATTTTATATTTCAAAAATTCGCATAAAAAAGTGTCCAATGATGTTAAGAAGGGACTATCAGGAGACCATAGAATGGATCTCCGATATAAATAAATTATAGCATTCTCGAGTGGCATTCTACAGCTGCCTTAGATTTAGACAAAAAATACCAATAAGTATGTATAAATATTTGAAATCAGAAGAAAGAGTTCTACCGATTAGGCAAATAAAATACAGGGTGTGCCATTTGAAAAACAACAATTCACAGAGAATTTTTAGGTTAACGGTGCCTTAATGCAATTCTTAGTACTGAATTCTGAATGCCCAAAAAATATACTGCAAATTTGCCCATTTGAACTTTTGTGACTACCAACATTAACTGAGATAGCTATTGAGCTATTTCATTGCAATTGAATTTTTTGTGTATTTTGTACTTTTGTATTTTTTTTTGTATTTCACCTAATATATTTCCTTTGAAAAAAAACAACTTTATTCATCTCTAAGGCGGCACAATGTTCGCCGAACCAGCTAGCTCATCTAATTGTCAAGTGCCACAATTAGTTCCACCACCAGATCCCTTTCGCTCTTTTGTTTCTGGGATAGTAAATGATTCTAAACAGTTCTTGGCCAACATTCAAAAGCTATTTACAGACGACAAGTTTTGGAGCAACACATACTGTACAGGACAATTTTATGTCCACTTTCAAGGTATTATACCATAAAAGTTGGTTATAATATTAAAGTTGCTTCTTTTGAGGCAGTACGAAGTCTGCCGAGTCAGCTAGTAAATTCATAAATACAGTTTACTTTTTTCACGAAGCTGACCAAAATATCTATAGGAGTTTTATAACAGCAGTTGCTGAAATGCAAAATTTCATATTTTTCTCGGACATGCCTAATTAAAGAAGAAGGAATAACTTGATTCCACCAAACATTTCGGGAGTGATTATTTCAGAGAACTTGAATTATTTCTACGAGGGAAATCAAAAAGGTCAGAACTTTTCAATTTTGAATGATTCAGAGAATTGGAGTCCAAAAATCTTGAAGTCTCTCATTTCACCACCCTACAGCTTAGTTTTTTTCATCCTTATTTCATATTGTATTTTAGGCAGTTAGTTAACCAATTATATAGGTTCATGTGAATCAATTTTGTTAGACAAAGACTTAGGAACAACTTGTTTAAGTGAGTTTCTGTTTGTTTTGTTGTTGATTTTGGAAAAAAAATTTTATAAGTAATTCATTTCGAGGATTTCCATTTTCCGCAAAAACTAAACTCTTTACAAAAAAATCACTAAGCCATACACATTTGTACAGTAGGCTTTACCCACACTCCCTCCTAGTTGGAGAGAGAATAATTTTGTTTGTTAGGTCGACGAAAAACCGCTCTCTCGTCAACCGCTAAACATCTAAATAAATTCATAAATACAGGTTATTTTTTTCACAAAGCTGACCAGAATATCTATATGGGTTTCATTACAGTAGAGTCTTTGAAATCCTTCAGTTCATCGAGAATTAATTTGAGGGAGGGAAAAAACTCCTATTCACCTAGTCAAGGAATGCTTTACCATTGTAAGCCAGAGGAAACAATGCCTTGTTCGAGGTACTTGCAGAATTCAAGATTCTTGAATAAGGCAAGGTTTCCTTTCGCTTACAATGGCAAAGCATTCCTTGACTAGGTGAATAGGAGTTTCTTCCTCCTCCCCAAAGAATCTACACTCGTAAGTCTATTCTTAAAAGATTCTTCTGAGGTGACAATGCCCCGTAAGGAAGCCATTGGAGAGGTGAAGTTGATTCTTTCTAAGATCCAGATACCTTTTGGAGATTCCTTTCTTTTAGGTAGTTGGTTTTACATTTATAATTCTTCGCGCAGAAAATATTCAATTAGCAAACACCAAAATCCATCCAGAACTTCAATAATAAATTGACGGCAATTAACACCAGCATCAACCCATCCAAGGGTTGCTACGATCGTCCATTATTTCCAACAGTGGTCCAACCTCATCTCTGTGTTCCCTTTTAATGGGGAGCTTCTTTGATGTTCGGCTTTTCGTCAGTGATTTTCCCTCGCGCTGGCCGCTTTGTTGGCAACACTGTATACACTTTGCGTTGTGCCCGCAATCACAGCTTCTTTGTCGATTTTCCCTAACCTTTTCCTGCCTTTGTGACGGTCTCCTAATATTCTGTGACCTGCGAGGCGACGACGGCAGAAATTAGAAATTTTTATTTACCGACCGGCGTCGCGACGTCTGTATCGGCGAGGGGAATAACGAGGGAATAACAATGCCTTTGTCGGCGACGTCAATGATTATTTTTTTTTACGGTAGCTAATAAGGACGTACATCTCGGGATTGGAGCATTTGTAATCAGGATTCCTGTTTTCCGGGAAAAAATTACGGGAAGGATGTTGGTTTTAATCAGTATTGAAAGCGTCGACTTCGCACAAAAAGGAACATTCGGTATTGTGTCCCACTCCAGAAATCTCAGGAATTATTATGTACAAGAATATAAACTCGATGACGAATACTTGGATCCAGAACGATTTATTCTAGCAAGCTGTCACGTTCAGAGTGATATACAATGAAAGTGACACCTAGCGAATAACCGTATAAGCTCCACTATACGTGGTACTCAAAAAGTAGATTCCTGCGTCCATTAGTTTTTCTTACGCATTTACCTATATTAGGTCCGAATGGGTTATTTCTCCAAGTGTGGCTCATTTGAACTGTTTGGGGACAGTTATATTGAATAATTGTCGTTTTTTCTTTCCTAAAATTTGTCTTTATTTGACTCCAAACGTTGTCAAATTTGACAATGGTTTTTGGTCCTGAAAAATATTCTGTTTTCTTGTGTTATAAAATGTTTTGTTTATCTATGGGAGATGATTTCCTTCCATTGGGGTCCCGTAGCGGTCTTCAAACATCTGAAGTGCCGAAAAATCATCACCTGGAAGGTCGTATCCGGTTTGAAAAACCCTCACGACCAGAGAGCGAGAATTTGTGGCTTTTGAATTTGAATATCGAAGGAATTTCGAAAAACAAGTGTGATTACGTCTCCACATTAGCTGATGAACATGGTATCGAAGTGATTCTTCTGCAAGAAACCCACACGGCAACAGAAAAAAATCCTCGTGAAAGAGGACAGTTGAAAGGTTGTGTATTAATTGATTTTTTACAAGTTAAGCTTGTTATGTTAAAAAATTATCAGTTCGTAATTTTCAACAGATTCGGAAAGGGGAAATTGATGGAGTTTTTTTCATTTCTTTTAAATTTTGTGACATTTCTGTCATAAATATTTATAAACCTCCGAACATTATTTGGCCAAGAAATCTGAATGTTTATGTTTTTTGAAGTAGCAAATACATTTCTAAAATGCATTTGATTTATTCTGGATAATCGGTTTTTTTCTGCTTTTGTCTTTTTTCATTTCAGAGTAAGCGAGTCGTTTTGGGAAGAATCTATTTATTCGAGCCCATCGACGGATTACATGAAGATGATCACACTGATGTCTTTCAAGATTTTCCAGATTTTTAGTATTTTATGTTATTTTTTTTACGGGGAGACAGGTTTTTTCGGCTGAGGTTTTTTCCTCTGGCTGTATAGCATCGTATGATACTAGTGATGACAGTATCGTATGATTCCATAGTATCATACGAAGAATGTTATGATACCCAGTTCTTTTCTTACCTCAGCTTAGGTACTTTTTGTTTCAACATTTATTGTATTATTTTAGCTCTCTTTTTCACAACATTGGCTCTACTTCTCGAGTGTTCAAAACAGTCCGAAAGCATCCTCAGGAAGCAAACGAAGGGGTTGCTCTGCACCTATCCCCAACATTTTATGAATTTAATATTTCACGGAAGTTGACTGCGTCTTTAATGTTCCCGGCTCTCCCCTCAACTCTGGCGCGTGTAATACGCGGCACGAAGAACTGGAACAATCATCAAATTGTAATCAGAAGACGCAGTAAATCACCAGTAGCCGTGGACTTGCCGACAGATGGCGCCCAGAAGGCTTGAGCACCTCCCCGCCCTATCCAGATATTATCTGAGAGCGGCCCGATGCGAAACAATGTTTTTATGATGCCCGCGACCGGGACAATGATGGAAATAGGGCAGCCTGTGAAAATTGGCGGAAAATCGCCACTTTATTCCGGACTGACGCCCAGTTTAATTTCGATGCCTGCACGGGGATTTTTCTTAGGCGGCCTTGAACTCGAAAGTGAGTCACTGGACAAGAAGATGGGTCTTTGTTGACATCTAACACGGGATCATGAGCACATACTCCTAACTGAAGCGGAAAATTCATTTTTTGTGATCGTTAATTGGTCTCTTAGGACCTCAGATG
Organism: Hippodamia convergens; assembly: GCA_038502775.1. Taxonomy (NCBI): domain Eukaryota; kingdom Metazoa; phylum Arthropoda; class Insecta; order Coleoptera; family Coccinellidae; genus Hippodamia; species Hippodamia convergens. The sequence continues at coordinate 9,128,541 of CM076614.1, read as the reverse complement.
GTGTTAGAACCCCTTGGTGGAAATTTAGAACCTTAATCTGCTATATGAGAAGGCTTATGGATCACAACTTCTTGGTTTGGGCGGCTGGTGCTCATAAGAAGCATATCCTATGACCATCCAATCTGCCTTGGATAAGGATATCTAGCCATACACTTCTCCAAGAAGCCATACATGACCACATATGATCAAAAGAACGTTGTCTTTATGCAGAAATTTAGTTAATTCTTTGCTTCGCTCTCTACAAGCTATTGTATTGATTTGAATCAACCTTATGGTCTATTGTATTCCCTGGAAAAGATGTTCTCAATACGTCCTTCATAGCTGATCTTCACGTTCTATTTGAAAGGTGTTACAGTCTTCTGGAACTTTATGGTCCATTGTGGCTTTTAGTTCCAAAGATCTAATATATATATTCTTTTGAATAAGAGAGCTAAAATAATACAATAAATGTTGAAACAAAAAGAACCTAAGCTGAGGTAAAAAAGAAACGAGGTACCATAACATTCTTCGTATGATACTATAGTATCATACGATACTATAGAGCCAGGGGAAAAAACCTCAGCCGAAAAAACCTGTCCCCCCGTTAAAAAAACAAAATAAAATTGTTGTATCTGAATATTCTATATAGAAGGACATCACGATTAGCGGAACGACTCTTCGTAGGAAGGATTTCCAAACACAAACTCCAACCTGAAAATAAAAAAAGACAGAACAGCAAGAGAATTCAATTTATACTTCATCAAATTGATCTGAAATTTTCAACCCATTGCAAAAATGAGTTTGATATATTGTGTATAGCTCTAATGCCATCTTGAAATTTATAAATCGAACAATTATTGATTAGTTGTTCAACTGTTTCCTCGATTCACCACATTCACAATTAGGACTATCAACCGAATTCCACTTGAAAAGCATGCTATTGGTACGACTATGACATGTTCTTATTCGATTAAAAAGGGACCATATCCGCCTGGGAAGGTTTAAACCAGGAACTTTATTCGATGGATCAGATATTAGATCTTTATTAGATAAAGAATATACATCCCATTCGGATTTCCAGATTTCCTTGTAGCTGAAGTTCGAATTCAGAAAGTCATTCGACCAAATAAGTTTACGGGATTTCAGTCTTGGAATTCTATTTTCTGGAACGTAGGAAAGTATCGGAAAAGAATCCGGAAATGAATTTAATTTATTCCAAGAATTCCAAGTTGCAGACTGTCTTCGAATATGGAGAGGAACTATATTTGATAGCACTGGTAGCCATTGGATAGGTGTAGATCGGATGGTTCCAGTAATTATTCTCATTGAAAAATTGAGCTATGCATCGATTTTCTGAACATGAACATTATTGAGCCAAACAGGGCAACAATATTCAGCGGTGGAAAAAAAAGGGCAAGGGCTGCTGTGCGAAGAGTAGTCGGGTCAGCACTCCATGACGTACCAGCAAGTTTCTGTAGAATGTTATTTCTCGTTTTCAGCTTCATTAGTAATCTAATGAAATCCAATATCTGAAAAGGCATTCCTTGACTAGGTGAATAGGAGTTTCTCCCTCCTCCCCACAGAATCTATACTCGTCAGAGTCCGATAAGCCCATCCTCAACAGATGCTTCTGAGACGACAAAGCCCAGTAAGAAAGCCGCTGAGGAGGTGTTGTTGGTTCTTATTGAGATCCAGACACCTTTTGGATCTTGTAGTTTCAAAGTTCCAAAGGATCTTCTTTGAGAGATTCATCCTTGGGAGAATCCGTTAGAGTGTTTCTCTTCCAGTTTTTTCCTTCTCTGAAAAAATAAATTTTCAGGATTTATCTGCGAGAAAGTAACTTCAATGCTCTGCAATGGATATCCAGGACATCTTCAGTATGAATGAATTTTTTTAAGAAGTGGTTGGAACATCACACTTACATAAATTTAAAAGAAGAGTTGCCAAAACTGAACCTTGTGGAAGTCCATTACTACTCTTATTCTGCAACATAACATGAAACCTTTGTCAGATAGCTCATTTTCCATGATATAAAGTTTCTAGGATTTAAAAATGAGTACTCAACCTGCAGATCAGCCACAATGCACTGCTCGAATGCCAATTTCGAACCTGCTAACGAGCGAACAATGCCAAAATAAACCAAGACGTTCGAGCAATTGAAGCAGGGAGATAGGGGGAGATTTGCAACGATCAATTACGGCAGAATTACTCGTACGTGTTCCCCCTATTTACATATATTCGCTCCCTATCAACCCTTCATACAACTGATCCGTGAATATTTCATTTCTAATCCGTCCATTCAGGTCTGGGAGCACCTCATAGCGAATTTATACGGCCCTCGAAATAGTGGCCTGATGGGAACAACTCGTTGCCTGATTTACATCCATGCAGAAGCTGTTTATCAAAGATGCCAATTCCATTTACAAGACGGCGCACCTGTCTTCGTTGGATGTTATGTCGGGGAACATCCATCACCGATCACCTCGTTCGAAGATATTTCACCAGAGGGCGAAAGCAAACTAGTCGACTTTCAGAGGTTGAACACTCTTTTTTTTTTCGACTTTATATACCCCAAATATTTGCCAGATCAAGGCTGCAAAAATGCAGAGAGTGACTGCCAAAAAGCAAGGTCAAAGTGCAGGAATTGTTCTTGTGTCATTTTGTCATTGAAGAAAAATTCAAAGAGCGAAAAATTATTATAGGTAAATCTTCGTACCGCCACTGGTTCCTGACGAAATTGCAGAGATTTATTTTCATTCATTTCGCGGTTCGAAATAATGCGTATCGGGCTCAATCAGCCGCATATGTCCTGAAGACTTTTTTTGGTTTTTCCTGCTTGCTTCTTTGTCGATCCATTATTATGATTTTCCCTTTACGATAAGCGAGATATTTCTTGTCTCATTTAGTGGATTCAAGCTACGTAAAGTTGCAAATCTACGTTTGTGAATTACCTATTTTGCCTTTCATATTCGATTAATTCGGATTAGAACATTAGAAAACTTTTCAAAAGGCCGCATAACATCCAGTGAGTAGATAAGTCAAATTTTCACTCAACAATGCCTTAACCGACATTGATGATTGCAGGAGGCCTTTTTTCTCTTTTACTTCTACATCGTTTGTTCTATCTTCTACGTTTCGTTATTCGAACGTTACCAGGATTTACCTTCCTGAGATTGTCAAACATACCTGGAGAACTTCGGATGCAGACAAGTTTGATTTCGAGGACAGTGGAATCTTAAAGAACTGCCGTATATCTACTTCAAATTCCTGGAGATGTATTCAGGTCAGATCCAGACAATTTAAGTTACTTTCTTGATTTGAATTGGACAGTTTGAAACATTCCAAGGATTATTGCCAATTCTTTTTTATTCTTAATTCTTACAATATACAATATAATTCTGTACTGTTAACTGTAAAGCGCATATAACGTTATATACGTCGACTTTTCATAATGTTTTTCTAAATATTTACTTTATTACCATCATATACTTGCAGTCAGAGTTTTTCATTTAACTTTGTTGAACTTTCTGAGCCATTTCAGTAAACATTTGACAGAAAGTTCACTCCGAAAACTTTTCTTCTAGCTACTATCTCCCATATATCATTTGTATCATTACTTGGATTTCGTGGTTTACTGAGTAATTCGACGAACGAGGTAACCGGTGGAAAATCAAACTATCGTGGCGCTCAAAAATTTCAACTGTATTTCACCCACACGCACTCTCCGATTGAAGGGCAGCCGGTTATTTAAAAGTTAGGTAGCAGTCTAATTTTCTTTCTTTGTACTGCAAAGATTTTAGAGTGTTACATTCTCCAGAATAAAAAAATGAACATTATTAGTAGTAGGTTTTTGGGAAAAGGAAATCTTTTTATTGATTATTATTTCTTCAATTTTGCTAGTTTGTATCATATAAAGACGTAGAAACAACTAGGTATAGTTAGTTTCTGTTAGTTTTGTTGTTGTTTTTGGAAAATAGACATTATAAGTAAGTTATTCAGAGGGTTTTTATTTTCCCCAAAAACTGAACTCTCTACAAGAACAATATCACTAAGCTCTACTCACTTGTCCAGTAAGCCTTACCCACACTCTCTGGAGTTGGATAGAGCGTTATTTTGTTTGTCGACGGGAAGCCGCTCTCATGTTAACCGCTCTAACCGATCTAAATGAACTCACAGATGCAAGTCATATTTTTCACGAAGGTGACCAAAATATCTATGTGTTTTAATACACTCGTAATTTTCCATTAATTTATTAAGGAGACATTTAAGAGTTATTTGATTTCTGATGATCTTCGACCTTTAGTGCAAGAGAATAATCAACTAAATGAATACCTATCAGAAAGAATATCTAGGAAAGGAGAAATCTAATTTCCATGAGAAACTGTCGAGTATCTTTTGCAAAATTATCAATTTTTTTCTTCCAGATCATCCAAGATTCCCCTCGCGAAGAAATATTCAACAGGAAGTCTTCCTCCCCCTCCCAGAAAACAATGAAATATCGCCGGCGTCTTGAAACTGAATTGAATAACCATAAAAATAGATCGTACCAGCCTGATAAAACCGGAATTATATCTGGAGAAAATCATAACTGGCTCAGACACACAATTTCGATCCTGGATTTAGATTCATGGCAATCTCGAGACGGTGAATCGATGGCGTCGCTTTATCGCCTCAGGAAAAACTTGGATTCGAGGTATTCGCGCGATATAATATCCAGTTCTTCCGGTAAATTTCCCGTGATGACTTTAACGACTTATTGAGCGCGTCACTTTTGTCAGTTAATGCGTTTCCGCAATAAATGTAGCGAGGAAAGGAGCCATTCGTTTTCCCTGCTGTCACTCGCTTTTTTTCGTCCCTCCTTTTGGGGGAATCATCCTCGACGGGTCTGTTTTGAATAGGGAGAGCATCCGGCTGTCAACGATTCTTGACAGGTATCGAGAGTTTGATTCGAAGATGCAAACATGTTTTCCCTTAATGCTGATACACTCATCCGGGCATAATAAGAAAAGTAAAGAGTAGAAATCCAATTTGACAATCATCGAAGAAGGTACCGGTTAACAGGGGTTCCTCAGGGTTCCATGTTAGGGCCTGTTATATACTTTATAGGAATGACCTACAGGTAAACGCTGAGAATGGCAGAATCTGCAGCGTAGTGGATGAAAATAACTTAGATAATTGTAATCTCAAACGTAAAGAGAAATGCGCAAATCTATTCAAAATTATGCTCTGGGGACAGAGAGAGAAATACTAACTGTGGTATCATCTTAAATTTAAGCTTATTCGAAATATATGCTTCGAATTTTCAACAAGTTCAAAACTTATTCAGAAAAACACATAATAATAATCTCACTCCACCGTATGCTACACTGCGTACATTATGGAAATCTCAAATATATTCTACAACTGAAGGTGTTCTCAATGATTATTATTTTTATCAGAAATATGCATGCATATGTTATCCACTGTCATCGTTTTTCTTCAATACAGATGTTTTTTCCCAGCAGGAATAAAAAAAAAAAGATATAATCAGATTTTGAATGTATTGGATCCATTCTAAAATCAGTTGTTCTCGATCAATTCTAGTGATCAATAGTTTTTCTTTCGTTTGATTTTCTACACTCGATCGCTATGCAACTCGAAACGAGCAATTTGACCCAAGAGGAATGTGCCCAAGAAGGGTGGACATACACAAGAATTTCAGAAAGGTTTGGAGTTTCCCACACATGTGTGTTCAGAATGTTGCAGCGATTCAGGGAGACAGGTATGAATGTCCGAAGACCAGGACAGGGTAGACCACGGGTAACAACTGCTGTTCAAGAACGTTACTTGAGAGTTTCTTCGTTGAGACAACGGTTTGCAACCGCTATCCTCCTTCGAAATCAGCTTGAGCAAACTCATGGAGTGCAAATTAGCACTCAGACAAAAAGAAATCGCCTCAGAGAATATGATTTAAGGCTTCGAAGGGCGCGTTTGGATTTTGCGAGAGAGCATATTCATTGGGAAGAGGCCGATTGGGAAAGAGTTCTCTTCCCACATGAGTCTAGATTCTGCCTTTACGATTGTGATCGACGTTCCCTTGTATACAGACGTCCACATGAAAGAAATGCTCAGTGCAAATTCCTGAATACTACTGGTTTCGGGGGAGGATCGATTATGGTATGGGGTGAAATATCTTTGACTGATGAAGAGCATGTAGTGCCATTTGCCCCATACATTGGTGAAAATTTCATTGTTATGGACGATAATGCCAGACTCCATCGTGCGCGCATCGTTCAGGAGTACCTTAAAGAGGTTGAAGTCTCTCAAATTGAATGGCCAGCAAGAAGTCCAGATCTCAATCCCATTGAGCAGGTTTGGGACAACCTCAATAGAAGGCTGAGAAGTTCAGAAAATCATCCAGCTACTCTTAATGGCTTAGGAATCCAACTCGGGGAAATCTGGGAAGGATTAGATCAGAACATTTTAAGATCACTCATTTTGAGTATGAACCGTCGTTGCCGAGCTGTAATTAACGCAAGGGGTGGAAATACCAAGTATTAAATCACTTATCAGCATTTTGAAAATAGTTCATTCCTCTTCTTTCACATAAGATTCGCTGAAATCCTAAATTTTTCCTCCATTTAATGTGTCTTGTTTCGTTCAAAACCTTCCCGAGAGAACATGAAAAATAAGTTATAGAGTCAATGTAGAGTTAACTTTGATTAAAATTGAGATTTTCAGAATGTGCGTTAATTTTTCTGCGCAGTGTAGAATTAAAAAGACACTACAAAATCCAAATGGTGATAAACTACCTAAAATTTCAAAGGATTATTTCTAGAGAAAACGACTCGAAGTCTAGATGCATTTTCGAATTTCTTGTTGTGTTATGAAAAAATGTATACTGTTATAACTCGAACAACTTTGAGAACATCAACATAATGAATCATTAGGACCTGTATTCACTGCTACCAACCGTACACCAATGAAATAGGCAAACAAAAAAAGATGGTTGGGAAAATTTGCGCTAGATGGCGCACGCATTAGGTTACACTGAGTTGCCGCTGCTTCCACTGGATAAAATCCCTGCTGATTCATTGAATTATCATCGGATTAATCCGTCGTATTTTCAATCTCGTAACATAGATGGCGGTCTGAAACGATAAATAAGAAACGCCGAACGGTCAACCTGCAATGAGAGCGTCGGGACGCCTCGTGATTCCGGCGTTGCGACGAACGGAACGTGTCACGTGGTGCGCCGGAAATCAGCCTCCATCGCTGCATTCAAATTTCGCAATTTCCGATTCGCGTCGTGCTCGTAATTTCGACAGCTAAGTGTCCCTAATATATTTAACTCGAATTTCGTAGTTGGCGAGCGGACCTCGGGGGGAGATTCGTATCTGCCCCCCCCCCGGTCCCCCTCTACGTTACGTTATTATTTCATTTATATTCCTCGATTTCCGCGACTAAATTGAGTAAGTTATTAACCTGCTAACGAGTTTTCAGTTTTCCTTCTCGTTTATGGCGGTGGGAGGGGTTGATCAAAGATATATTCCTTCAATTATTCGCCTTTGAGTCGGGGCAGACGGGCGATTGGATTATTTCGGGTACGCCACTGATGCAGAGCAGAAATTGAAGGGTCCCTTATCAGAACAAAATAACTTTCCGAATGAGCAACCACGAGAGATTTGAATTTAATCAGTACTATGTCTATGGATGATTTTATTGCGGCAGAACCTATGCAGGGTGATTATTTAAGAATCGTCTATACAGGCCATCCATAACTTTCTAAGGTGAATTTTGAGCTTTGGGATGGAATATCATTCAATTTGACCTGTCCGAGCGTTTTTTCGTTATTCCATCCCAAATCTCAACATTCAGGGTGGAAAGTTATGCATGACCCACCCTATATAGATACTCCCTCCAAGCCAGCGGAGCCCCCCTCTTATCTATCTCCATAATTCAATAACCAATTAGACCTTATCTTCCCTCCAACACCAAAAGCCACGAATCACCTGGGGGATAAAGACCACAATAGTAACTCCCCTATAAAGATTGTAACCTCTGACGCGACGTCGCTTAAAAGGAAAGCATAACGGAGATAATTCCGCAGAGCGTGATGGACGCCGGGCGCCAAGACGCCCGGGAAAGGAAGTGTAAGATGGCCGTCTCGCCAGAGTTATGCAAAGGCACGTTATTAGTTGCGGACTCTCAGGAAATTATAAAGTGAGATATGGCCCTCTCTCCTGACCTCAGGGTTTGGGATGCATCCGGAGGATTCTGGGCGCGATAGCGCCCATAGCTGAGACTCCTTTTTGCCGCCCGCTGGATCACGTGTATTCAATTTCCCTGAATCAACACTCTTTGGGGCGTTTTTATCGGTTTCTTGGATGCCGGATGCAAGACACTTCGGGGTTATGTTGAGGATTGGTCTCTTTTGGGAGATAACACGTCGTTTAAGCTGGTGAAACGGTTCTTGATTTCATAAAGCTGTAAGAGAGGGAGAGAACTACTTAAACCCGCCATAAATTGAAGGAATGCTTCTCAAGAATGAAAAAAGAATGTTTTAGGACCTTCTAACGATTCACTGTTATGATTCGGGCTTAATGTTCATAAGGAATATGAAGAAGATGCAGATGGTGCTACTCATTCTCCTTGGACAGAAAATTCTCAAGATACTCGAAAAATGTGAAAAAAACTTTTGTGTTAAACTCTTTCCTGTTTTCCTTAGATAATTCAATTAGGTTCGCTAGAATTAAATTGGGGAATTCATTCTGAAATGTTGAGACATGTAAAGTCTTGCTTCTTCGTAATCGTGTACAGATACAGAACTCCAAAGTGTTTTGTTTAATTGCATAAAACATGTATGACCCACTTACACGGAATTTCCACAGACGACCTAGTTTCTTCATCAATCAACATTTCGTAATGACCTCGTAGTAGCGAATTGAAGCAATCTACTACGAGTCATACGATGATGATGAAAAGTCTTTATCAGCAAATATTTTTACTATTAATACCGACACCTGTAATCTCAACAAGTTCGAATTTAAGTTCACCATAACTCTGTACTTCCAAATAAATACCTGAAAAACGCCACCGTGTGTTTAATTCTAATTGTAGTGGATTTACGACCCTCTACAATTGAATCTACTACTGAATTCTGCACTGCTACTTCATTGGATTTACGACCCAGTGAAGAAAGCAGAAACAAGGAGGTATTGTAAACTTGAGTCTTTTGGTCTAATGTTGAAGCATTCCTTCAAGTTCAGGATTTCTGAAGTAATAATATTACTCTGAAGATTCAAGGTTTCCAATAAAAACTTAGTTCTCTGGATAGAGCCTTAACTTGCAGCTGGGCTGTTTCAGTATCAGGGAGAAGGCAAAGTTCTCCATAGCCATTTCTGTTTGTTCTAGCAGATATCTGAAAAATCTATGAGAACTGCAGAAATATACCAAAAAATATATATTTTGGTTAGAGGAGTCAAATATATTAGTTTAACGCATTAGAGATCTTATTAGAATAAAGTGAGAGAGGATTACCAATATTTTTATAGATTTTCATGATCTGAAACGTGGACAATAACATCAAATATTAAATATCAGGAAAATCTTGAAAGACATCAGTGTGATCATCTTCATGTTATCCGTCGATGGGCTCGGATAAACAGATTCTTCCCAAAACGACTCGCAATTCTTAATCTGAAATGAAAAAAGCAAAAGCAATAAGAAACCGATCATTCAGAATAAATCAAATGCATTTTAGAAATGCATCTGCTACTCTTGAAAACATCAATTCAGATTTCTTGGCCAAATAATGTTCGGAGTTTATAAATATTTATGACAGAAATGTCACAAAATTTACAAGAAATGAAAAAAACTCCATCAATTTCCCCTTTCCGAATCGGTTGAAAATTACGAACTGATAATTTTTTAACATAACAAGCTAAACTTGTAAAAAATCAATTAATACATAACTTTCAACTGTCCTATTTCACGAGGATTTTTTTCTGTTGCCGTGTGGGTTTCTTGCAGAAGAATCAGTTCGATACCATGTTCATCAGCTAATTTAGAGACGAAATCACACTTGTCTTTCGAAATTCCTTCGATATTCAAATTAAAAATCCACAAATTCTTGCCTCTGGTCGTGAGGGTTTTTCAAACCGGATACAACCTTCCAGGTGATGATTTTTCGGCACTTCAGATGTTTGAAGACCTCTACGGGACGCCAATGAAAGGCAATCATCTCCCATAGATAAACCAAACATTTTATAACACGAGAAAACAGAACAGTGATTATGCGAGGTGACTTTTTGAAAATTCTAATTTACAATATTAGCACAAGAAGTGTATTCACAAGCAGAGCTGGATTACAAAAGTGGACCATTATTTGATTCAGTTAATGAACATGAGTTAAATCTGTCAGCTGATTAATACATAAAGGAGACTAATTTGATGCGAGCAGTCAATCAGCTGACCATGGAGCAAGAGGTATCATAGATTTGAGTCTCAAGCTCTTTTGGTAGAGCTTGCTCTGCCTAGAGTTCTAATGAACCTTCTACCAGTATCTGGTATGACTTCAAGGAGGTTACACAGATCAATAGGTGGTATAGAGTTTTGTTCTACTTCTCATAGAACTTGCATTGTAGCATATTCTTGCCAGGATCCAGGTTTTGAAGAATTTCTATGAGTAAGTTTCGTGTGAGGAAATCCTCATCGTGGTTACCTCTTTTGTAGAGCTACCTTCAGTTAAACTTTGAAGAGATGAGGACCATACAGCAGATATCTCCATGAATCTTTCTCTTGGTACGCCTCTGTCCGACTTTTCCAATCTCGCCGTGCAATAGAAGCAGTCATCATCATGTGTCCGACCGTGGAGATTGCCGGATCCATAGAGCCAGCCAACCGTGACATAGAACCATAGTGAGGTGGAGGGTCGATTGTATTCGGTGCCGTACGCTAGGTCGTTTTCTTTTCCTGCAAGAGCAGATATATATCTGAGATATTTCCGTGATATTGACTCTGCCGGATGTCCCTTAAAACCTGGCGCGTATTGAAAGATGTATCGTTGTTACAGGAATTACGAACAAGTCTTCTCTTATCTGGTTCACTGAGTTCGAAAATGAAGAATGGGTTTTATTTCCGCCAGAGCAGAACAATGTTTGTTTTCTCGGTTTGCGAGGGGATTACGGCGTTTTCATATATCGCCGGGCTCTTTCTTTGATCTCCACTTATTTTCCTGTTAGTTCGAAATTTCAACAGTGCAAGTTTGAGGTTGTATTGAACTTTGTCAAGAAGAATTTTTTTAGCATATTGTTTAATGGTCAAATGCCAACTGCATCTACCAAACTGTCTTGTACTTATTTTCCGTTTCCTACAATCAAACTGCTCCACATAAGTTAGGGATATTGACTTCAATGGCAAAAAAATATAGTTCAAATGAGATTTTGTGATGAAAATTCATAATTTTATTTCCAGAGAATTCAAGCATTTTGGAACTATCCATTCAATGTATGGCATCAATACCAGCTTGACATCTGCTCTGCATACTATACACGAACTTGTTGAACATTTCTTGAGGAATTTGTTTCCATAAACAGGGCAGAAGCTCTCTCAGATCATTTAAGGATCCTGGGGTAGGTTGATGATTATCTAATCTTCTTTGGAGCATATCCCATGCATGTTTTATGCAATTCAAAACTGGTGAGTGCGGAGGTATTGGTATATGAGGAATACCAAGCTCCTCGCGCGCATTCTCAACTATGGCTGCATGGTGCGGTCTAGCGATATCGTATAGAAATTGGAGTTTCACCAATAGCAGCGTGAAAATTTGGAAAAACATTGTCAATGGCATGCTACCTATAGTGTAAGGCGGTCATATTCCCAGGACAAATGTGTAGATCTGTGCGCCCGTTGAAACATATCCCGGCCCGTAACATAACACTACCCCCTCAGAATTAATGGACTTCTTGGACATAGCGACGATTACGGGGTATGCGTGGGATTTTCCATACCCTTATTCTTCGAGAATCTGAAAATCGTCCATATCTGGATTCAACAGTGAAAAGGACACTTCGTCATTGATCGTTCCAATTGACATGTTGCCTTGCTCATTCAGTCTCTGACGCTTATGGTTACGTGTTGATGAAACTCCTCTTAATGGACGTCTAGAACCTAGATTCTCCTCTCTAAAACGTCGTCTGATGGTTTCGATGGAAACTTGGACCCCATCTGCATTTTGAAGAGTATTTCGTAGCATTCTACACGTAGATGTAGGCTTTCTTCTCGCCGAAATGGTGATGAAACGATCCTGAACAGGTAATGTTTTTCGTCGCCCACCAAGCCTTGGTCTTTCCAATACGTAACCTTCTCCCTGAACCTATTCCAAAGTCGAGATATCCCACTTTGGCTGACTTGGAGCCTTTCTAACTTGAGTTAGGCCACCCTGTAGCATTCTGATAGCCCTTTTAGCCTCAGCGTTTGTTGATTTACCTCTCGGCATTTTCATTAAACTCGTTTCGAATCGAAGCATTTCAAAATAAGAACATTCATGGAGCATATGCAAAGAAGCAAACTTCAGAAAAAAGGCGACCAGATTGACGGAATGTCTCATACTGATTTTACAGCGTTTTCTCGAAGATTACATACTATTGAATACGATATCCCTAGCTCTTGTGGAGCAGTATATTTTGTCACTTGATTCTCCTTATGTTAAATCGAAGAGAACTCATACTTCATAGCAAGAGATTATCTTGTTCCTTCACAACAGTTACACACAATACATGTTACACAATACAGTTACACATAATAGTTACATGAATATATTCCCACAATACACAATAAAGAGGAAATAAATGTAGATTTATGTACACACCTAATGGTGTCGATTTTCTAGTGTTGTTTGTTGCCTATCCTTGTTGAAACTAATTGTTTAGAAAGAAGAAGAAGAAATGCTAGCACATATTGATGTAACCTCACCGATGTTCCCTGTTGTTGTATTATTGTGTAATTACGTGTTTTCTAACGTTTGAAGAAGCCCAAAATATTAGGGCTAATATTATTATTAGTTATAATAAAATTTAAGCTCTTGTTATGAAGTTTCATTATTTTTAGTCAGAAGAACATATAAGGATTTTTCAAAACGTTTTACGTATGTGACCGCTAACCTGAACCTTGTTTCACAACAGAAGGACGTCGTAATCAACACAACGACCTTTCCTGACTCCTCTAGACTTTCCCAACAGCCATAACAAGTTATACACCCATCCATCCTGAATTCATGTCTTCAACCCAGTCCTCCAACACCATAAACACAAGTCCTGAATAGACCCGTCTGCCTGCAAAGAGGCGAACGAGTGAAGAATAAGTTCGGAAATTGGGAAGATTTATAAATGAAATTCCCGGACTAATTGTCGGAGGAACAAGCATCCCCGACCCCTCTCTATCCCCTGAGGATTTCCATTAAAACCGAAACGTAAATCATTGAAGACGGCGGGAATGCAATATTATCCCAGGCTGTGATCACTCCTCTCTCCTTAGGTCTTCGCGCTTTCTTATTCAGATCTCATCAAATCGGGATTTACTGGGCCAATAGTGAGCGAATTTGCGTGCATCTATCATTCGACGTTCACATTCCCGGGATTCCTCAGGGGGCGGTTCAACGCCTTAACGCAAGGGAAAATTAATAAGGAGGTGAGGAGAGTCTACAGGTGAAATATGGAAGGAAACAGAAAAAAAGTTTCCAGTTTAAAAAAAAATCATTCTGATGATTCCATCCCAAGTTGTACACCTATTAAATAGAGAATTCAAATCTGCCTATTATAATTTAATGGGACATTAAAGGTCTCAAATCATCCACCAAGTATGAGGCCAAACTTTCTGGAATATTTGTATTCCAAAAGCTGATGTATGGGCTGAAATTTTTCTAGTAGTAGGTCTATATTTGGATATTATCGAGATCCTTTTCGACCATTGTCTGATGTCACACTCTGATAACATAGAGAGAGAGAAAAACATGAAGAATCGAAGAAAAACTTGGATGCTCTTGTTCTCTCGTTGGATGCTCAGATGCAAACCTGATTATCATTTCGCTCATTGACAAAATTCCTCGACTAACTAGGTTCATTAATCCAATGATAACTATCACACATCTACTACGTTCAGAACAATTATTCCTGTTGTCGAAGTTCATATAACGAGCTCGAGAAGGTTAACGTGATCTTTGGAAATTTAAACAATTTAAAACTTGGGGGAAATGAACGCAAGGGGGCCCTGATCGAGTATAGTAACTTCACTCTGAATGAGGCTCATTGAAGTTTGTTCATGCTTGAAAATGTTTTGATGTCGTAACTTTGCGACACCAGAAACGTTCATGCATGATGGGGTTAGAATTTGTAATTTTCTATATGTTAGTGTGGGAGTCTTTTAATTGACATCTATATCAGATCATCAGTGTAAGTCTGGCAGACAAGGTTTTGTTCTGTTACATTTGAGAATGAAAGGTCTTGTTGAACAAATAAATTTTATTCTGTAACCTGTATGCTGGTAGCTTCAAAGTTTGTTTATCGTATTGCAATTCGAAAAGACAGATTGTAAACTTCAGGCCTGTTGAAAATTAAGCATTGCACCCCTCAGACCTCATCCACAGCTACGCCTATGGGTACATCGCAGTCCCCACTCCGTACAGCTCTATGGTCAGCTGATTGACTGCTTGCGTCAAATTGACAGTCTCAGTCCCTGCTTCACCTTGAACGGTCTCCAAATATTGATAAAACCATTCATTGGTATGATCTCCTCATTATAAATAAGAAATTCTCAATTTCATTCTTCTGAAGCAAGTAAGATCTCAAGCCTTCTGCCTTCTCGAAACCAAAGGGTTGGTGGTTTTAATTCATACATAGAACTCTCATGTTTTAATCCTCATAATTGTCAATAATTGTAGCCTCTATTATTCTGATGAACACTCACCCTGCTTACTAAAAGATGTTTGTCACAGTAAATGCCGCTCAATTGATTAATTAGCATTCTCTTTATAGACCAACGTTATAGATCATAAATACTGATTTCTCAATAATGATATTCTCACATCTCAATGAAGAACCGACTTAGAATACTAAGCTTTCAATACACGTATCTCCTCTAAGGCCTGATCTCACTTTTATTACAACTCAGCCTACTCTAACAATTCATTATTCAACCTCCTGTTTTTCTGATGAAATAAAAAGGCTCTCGCAATCAATTTCAATTGCATCATCTCTGTAAACGTTTAATTTTGAATTAATGGAACTATCTCAAAGTCTAAGTCTGACTTCATCTGACCTCTCATTTTGAACATCTCTAGATTACCTCTGTTTTTAGTTGAATAATTCACTCTGAGTTTATAGATGACTTTAATATTTGTATTTTTACTGTATTAACTTCATGCGGGTGACTTTTTCATTTTATGATTGTGAATGATGTCAATAAATATTTTTACATGACCATCTCCAACAAAATCAGAACAACCCCGAACTTCCCCGAAGTATTTATCTACCAGCAGAGGATGATATAGACCTTCTGTTCCCCTTTTTTCACCTCCGCAAGAACGTAATTCTGAAACATGGCAGGTCGTAAAGAAACGCATCTTCCCACTAGTAAAAGACGCTGAATTTGAACATTTTCGTTCGCCGAACGAGGCGAGACAATTAATATCCTCGGCCAGTGTTCGAATGCATCGTAAATAATTTCCATCCAGTCCCTGCTTTCTTTTTTAGTCGGTCGTATCTCGAACGGCGATCTCCGATAACCGAAAGCGTCTGATTTAAATATTCCGGCATGATCTCCCAATATTATTCCGATATATCAAAGCGATCTTAATACCTGTTCGGCACGCACTATCTGACCCTCGCAAAAAACGACGCTTTGCCTCGGCGTCGATTTATGCGCCCCTGCTAGCAACTCCGCATACCACGAATCTATCAGGGACTCTGGATCGCTTCCTGAATATGAATATGAGCAAGACTGAACCTTTGATCTGACTCCTGGGCAGCGTTCACAAACTTACTCAGAGAGTAGAGTAAGAGTATGGCCATATGATCAGAAATATACTTCGGTCTTTACTCCACACTCGTCGTTCACAAACTTACTCTGACAAATGTCATTCAGAATTCAAACATGTGTATAGGTTATGAATAATACTTTTGCATTATATACATTTTTTATATATCATTTTTATATTGAAATGTTGCTATCATGAATGAATAATAGAAGTTTAAGAAAAAAATTCTCTCTAGTCGTACATTTTCAGTTGCGTCTTCGCAGTATAGTCAATTTTTCTTTTATTTGAAAAGCAGAGCACAAACGTGTTTTTTGATGATTGTGAGAAAACTGATAAATGTTCTCAGGACTTTGAATTACTTTTAATGAGACAGGAAGAATGAAAAAGGATATTATTGTCTATAATCTTCTCTTGCAAGCAGAAAATTAAAAATGTTATTACATGTTTTGTTGTTTTATTGACTCTACGTCAAAAAAAAATTAAATACTTCGTAACAAAAAATAGTTTCATTTGAGGAAGCTAACAAAAAGAAGTTAAAAAAATATTGTATGAAAGATAAAGCAAAATATGAATGAATCTTGACAGATCTAAACTCTCGAATATAACAAAATATCAACGTAGATTCCAAATCAGGTACAAAAAACAGTTATTGTGGGACTTTTCATGTCTCGATTTATTTGAACTTGAACGGACCACTCTAGGTTCTGCAATACAGGGAAAAACTCTTTTTTTCTTTACCATTATCTCTTGGTAAAGTTCACTTTGAGCTTCGTTAATTCACTGCTAGCAATTTCATTAAATTTATTAATCATTAAAGTAATTCTTTCCAATATTTCTTTATTTCACAGAATAGTTGTTTCACTTGAAAAATTAATTGTTTCGTATTTCGTTATTGAAATGAAACAAAACCAGAAATAAATACTTATTTGAATAATATTCAAGTTTCAAAAAGTACGCGGGAGCAGGACAGAATGAAAATCGTACGTCACAACTGTCAGAGTATGTGTTTACTCTCCCAAATAGCAGAGTATGCAGAGCTTACTCAAAGGAAATTTATGAACGCTCACAGAGTATACCCCGAGGAAGACAAAGCAAGTTTGTGAACGCTTCAGAGTAAGGGGAGCTTACTCTGAGTAAGTTTATGAACGCAACCCTGAAGTTTGCTGGATGGTGTACAGTTCCTCGGCTAGATGGCGCTCAATGTATCGTTGCTACAATGGACTTGTAGAAGTTTTCAACATTCCGCCCGCCATAAACAGTTGCTGGGGTGCATTATAACTCTGAAATGGAGGGTTGACTGTGGACAACGTGATAGCTAGAACAGCTCTGAAGGGGGCACGAGAGACTTGAAGATCAGAGTACAACCAAACCTTCTTTAAATTTACAATCCATTATTTCGAAATCGATGATATTAGATGAACAACTTTGATTCCGCCGTTTTTCTCGAAATTCTAGGCTTTATTGTCAGAATGACAATTCTCGGAATATGTCGTAGTTTTTGGTCCTGAGAAATATTCTGTTTTCTTGTGTTATAAAATGTTTGGTTTATCTAAGGGAGATGATTGCCTTTCATTGGGGTCCCGTAGCGGTCTTCAAACATCTGAAGTGCCGAAAAATCATCACCTGGAAGGTCGTATCCGGTTTGAAAAACCCTCACGACCAGAGAGCGAGAATTTGTGGATTTTGAATTTGAATATCGAAGGAATTTCGAAAGACAAGTGTGATTACGTCTCCAAATTAGCTGATGAATATGGTATCGAAGTGATTCTTCTGCAAGAAACCCACATGTCAACAGAAAAAAAATCCTCGTGAAAGAGGACAGTTGAAAGTTATGTATTAATCGATTTTTACAAGTTTAGCTTGTTATGTTAAAAAATTATCAGTTCGTAATTTTCAACAGATTCGGAAAGGGGAAATTGATGGAGTTTTTCTCATTTCTTTCAAATTTTATGACATTTCTTTCATGAATATTTATAAACCTCCTAACATTATTAGGCCAAGAAATCTGAATGTTGATGTTTTTTAAGGTAGCAAATGCATTTCTAAAATGCATTTGATTTATTCTGAAAAATCGGTTTCTCTTCTGCTTTTGTCTTTTTTCATTTTAGATTAAGAATTGCTAGTCGTTTTGGAAAGAATCTGTTTATCCGAGCCCATCGACGGATACATGAAGATGATCACACTGATGTCTTTCAAGATTTTCCTGATATTTAATATTTTATGTTATTTTTTTACGGGGAGACAGGTTTTTTCGGCTGAGGTTTTTTCCCCTGGCTGTATAGTATCGTATGATACTAGTGATGATAGTATCGTATGATTCTATAGTATCATACGAAGAATGTTATCATACCCCGTTCTTTTTTTACCTCAGCTTAGGTACTTTTTGTTTCAACATTTATTGTATTATTTTAGCTCTCTTTTTCTTAAGAATATATATTGTAAAAACCAGAGCATTATGACAACAACTACGTGACGACAATTCCACCCCTCCCCCGAAAACTACAGATGTACGACGACAATTCCCAGAAAAAATTCCTTCTATCTGTGCCGGTGAAATATGTTAACATGTATCCGAACGATAAAGATGAAATATAGCAGCCATCCGAGATGGCATTGGACGAGGTATTCAATTTCTCAAGGAGCGAGATATCCTGAATTTGGATCCTTAAAACGGAAGGCTGCAGTAATGGCGGCCTATTTATCTAGCCAGAGTTTCATATAATTTTCTCGTTGTTTCTCGGACGTTGAGACAGTGAAAGCGGATAGAACGTTGGACGTGACGTGGGTGGGGAACTTTAGGAGGATGTCTTCTTTATCATGGGTGAAGGCAGAAGGTGGGAATATTGTATTTTTTCAATTGGGATATCACTCTGATATTCTGCACACAAATTTCGTACCTCTTGATTGAAATTTGCTTTATTCTAGGGAAGGCTGAAAACATATTCAAAAATTAACAAGTTTTCAAAAAAATTAACTATTTCTGGAGAGAAGAGGACCAATCTCTAGTTCCTATATGACCTGGAATTGATTGAATCGAATGAATTGATGCCATATCATTTTCAACAGGCTATAAAAAATATAAAAAATACTTTTTTTCAATATGATTGTAAGAACAATCAGATAGGTCTATTTTTGATGACAAGGAGACATGATTTGGGATACAAAGCTTGTTCATACTAGCAACCCCTTGAAAAGGGTTGCAACCCCATCAGGAATTTGAATAGGGAAAGTGAGTTGTTTTGTAGCACAAATGTATGCATGGATTCGACCAGAGAGCAAGAATTTGTGGATTTTAAATTTGAAAATAGAAGGAATTTCGAAAGACAAGTGTGATGACGTCTCCAAATTAGCTGATGGACATGGTATCGAAGTGATTCTTCTGCAAGAAACCCACACGGCAACAGAAAAAAATCCTCGTGAAAGAGGACAGTTGAAAGGTTATGTATTAATTGATTTTTCTCAAGTTTAGCTTGTTATGTTGAAAAATTATCAGTTTTTCGTAACTTTCAACAGATTCGGAAAGGGGAAATTGATGGAGTTTTTTTTTTTCATTTCGTGACATTTCTGTCATAAATATTTATAAACCTCCGAACATTATTTGGCTAAGAAATCTGAATGTTGATGTTTTTCAAAGTAGCAAATGCATTTCTAAAATGCATTTGATTTATTCTGAATAATCGGTTTCTTTTCTGCTTTTGTCTTTTTTCATTTCAGATTAAGAATTGCGAGTCGTTTTGGGAAGAATCTGTTTATCCGAGCCCATCGACGGATAACATGAAGATGATCACACTGATGTCTTTCAAGATCTTCCTGATATTTAATATTTTATGTTATTTTTTTTTACGGGGAGACAGGTTTTTTCGGCTGAGGTTTTTTCCCCTGGCTGTATAGTATCGTATGATTCTATAGTATCATACGAAGAATGTTATGATACCCCGTTCTTTTTTTACCTCAGCTTAGGTACTTTTTGTTTCAACATTTATTGTATTATTTTAGCTCTCTTTTTCATAAGAATATATATATTTTACAATAGATGAATTCTTGAATGATAATAACTTATAACTTTGAATAATGTATTATTGATGTGTCCTATGCATTTATATGTGTTGAAGGATTAATGAATATATTATTATTATTATAATAATACGATACTTTCTGAAAAAGAAATATCTAGGGTACCAATTATTTCCTACAGTATCCTCAAGCATCAAAAAAATTTGTGGTAACGATCATCCCTCTAATTTGACATTTCCTGAAATGTTAATATCGAAATTGCAGCTCCCCCCACCCCTCGCAAGGACCGAAACTTCGACGTGTGCCTCCGTTGTTGTGAAAAATCGAGCGGTAATTTTTGATTAAATTAAATCATGTCGGGGAAAAGTAATGAAATTAGGGAAGTTTGTACCTGTAAGTTTCCGCTCGCCACTGGGGATTAATTCCGTAAAGTAGTTACCTTCCCGAAATTAATGTTGAAGAAGTTCTTTTGTAAATTTGCAACTTGATAAATGCGGATCTCCACGGGATTTCCTCCAGCCGTTTTCTCCCTCCCTCCTTCCGGACGTTTGACGTCCCAAACTCTTGATGGATTGAGCCCCGATAGCGGTCTGAAAGGATTATGACCGAAACCAGCCTTTCCAATTCGAGAAATTCCGTTTTTACCTCTGCCCCCAACGAATTACACGATACCGATGAAAATATTTCAATAAAATACGAAATGAAACAGAATTAATCATCTTAGGTTCCTCCAAAAATACACCAAACAATTCTGTGAATATAACAAGAATGCAGGAATGATTACAAACAGATAAAACCATACAAAAAACCTTTAAAGCAACGACGCCTTATACAAGCTCTAACAGTTTCCTTCCCAATCAAAGAGACACCTAGCGAATGTCCGTCCAAGCTCTGATACTCAGAGCAGATTTCTGCATTTATCCACTTCTCCAATCACGAAGTTTCGCAACAACCTACATTCAGGTCTGAATTAGTTTCACCTGAGGAGGTGAAACATAATTTCACTCCCAAATACTTAGGTGTTAAATTAGATTCCTCTCTGAATTACAAAGCACATTTGAATGACTTACGGATGAAGCTGAAAACGAGAAATAACATTCTACAGAAACTTGCTGGTATGTCATGGGGTGCTGACCCGACTACTCTTCGCACAGCAGCCCTTGCCCTGGTTTTTTTCACCGCTGAATATTGTTGCCCTGTTTGGCTTAATAGTGTTCATGTCCAGAAAATCGATGCACAGCTCAATTTTTCAATGAGAATAATTACTGGAACCATCCGATCTACACCTATCCAATGGCTACAGTGCTATCAAATATAGTTCCTCCCCATATTCGAAGACAGTCTGCAACTTGGAATTCTTGGAATAAATTCAATTCATTTCCGGATTCTTTTCCGATACTTTCCTACGTTCCAGAAAATAGAATCCCAAGACTGAAATCCCGTAACCTATTTGGTCGAATAACTTTCTGAGTTCGAACTTCAGCTACAAGAAAATCTGGAAATCCGAATGGGATGCATGTTCTTTATCTAATAAAGATCTAATATCTGATCCATCGAATAAAGTTCCTGGTTTTAACCTTCCCAGGAGAATATGGTCCCTTCTTAATCGAATAAGAACAGGTCATGGTCGTACCAATAGCATGCTTTTCAAGTGGAATTCGGTTGATAGTCCTAATTGTGAATGTGGTGAATCAGAGGAAACAGTTGAACACCTAATTAATAATTGTTCGATTTATAAATTCCAAGATGGCATTAGAGCCGTACACAATATATCAAACTCATTTTTGCAATGGGTTGAAAATTTTAGATCAATTTGATGAAGTATGAATTGAATTCTCTTGCTGTTCTGTCTTTTTTTATTTTCAGGTTGGAGTTTGTGTTCGGAAATCCTTCCTCCGAAGAGCCGTTCCGATAATTGTGATGTCCTTCTATATAGAATATTCAGATACAACAATTATGATACTAGTGATGATAATATCGTATAATACTATAGTATCATACGAAGAATGTTATGGTACCCCGTTCCTTTTTTTACCTCAGTTTAGGTTCTTTTTGTTTCATCATTTATTGTATTATTTTAGCTCTCTTATTCAAGAGAATATATAAGGTTGAGTGAGCCTTTTTTTCGTAGCCTTGAGGTTGGGAATAACCTAAATCGCCTAGCCACTAGCACCAGAAATTAATTCTTCTGATCTGCGACAATTTCTATATGTATTAAAAACAATTTTGATTTTTCTGTAAGAAACATACCTTGAGTTTCAGTCAATTCTTTGAAGCACAATAAGTCCTGTGCTTTGTTTCTTTTTGTTTGTTCGCTTATCTAGACCCAGCAGGTGAGAAAATGGAAAAATTACGAATTTTTCTCATGCGAAATTCAGGTACAGAAATGCACCCTTCAAAATGTAAATCTGAAAACTAACACTGGAGCCCCCAGACAGGGTTACATTTCATTTTGTGGACAAACAGAAGCTGCTGAAACGATGTAAATCTCCATCTTGGATGTAGCCAACAAATGCACAAATTATATTCAGATCACGAATCCGTCGACAGCCAACATCGTAACCATACTCGTTCGGGTTTTTTATACTTTCAATTATTTGTAGAGCTCTCTTTGAACGTAGGAATTTGCATAATACGAATATTATGGCGGGTCAGGCGAGGTTTAATTGTACAGCTTTCGTTTTCGATGATTACACGAGGTGAAAGAATGCAGAGAAAATACAACAAACGCTTTGGAAACAAATTTTCACTCGATTTTCGGGAATTCAGTGGAAAATTGGTCGGAAAAACCGTACGTCGTTTGGGTTTGTTTTCCAACATTGAATTATCGATGCAACATCCAAACTTATAGCTATGGTAACGAGTGGAATCAAGTCAACGTTCACAATGACGTAAAGTTATTACAAGGAATAGTTTTCGTGAAGATCCTCCTCAAGAAAAATGTTGAATAGATCGAAATGTGACCGTTCCATCAGTCGATGCAAGGAAGAAAGGCCTAGTTTCCAATCCAAAATATGGTGGAACAAACTGTTCAAGAAACTGGAGGAAGAATCTTCAATCGTAAATATTTCCAAAAATTTTTGTTTGTTATTTTGAAGAAATTTTTGTAGCCTCCAGAGAAAAGGATAGAGGTACTCGAAGCTGTTTTTCCGAATCAGGTGTTGAGACGCGTTGTAGATTTGTTGGATTTGGATAAGAAGAGTAAGGAGAAAATTAAGGGATATGCAGCTTTGAAATTTCCATGTGAAGGGCCTTTAACATTTCCACCAATATCTCCTGGATATACTTACGGTTCCAAAGATCCTGAAGAGGAGGATTACAGTGATTCTTTATCATTGCCAACGTCAACAAGTTCATCTAGCATGGAAAACAATGTACCTTTGTAAGCAGAAAAATTGTTTGAACATTTAACTTTCTCGAAAATTTCAAATTAATTCAACAGAGTCAAAGATTTTAGAGTTAGAAAGATAGGAAACGCCCTTACATCTGTGGAACTAAAATCCGACTACGATTTTTGGCTAGTTTCTTACTTTTGACACCTAGATGGCGCTGAAAACATAATTCAGTACAGAAAACTATTTCAATGGGCGCGAAATTCGAATTATGCTTTTCATAAATTTCCATCAAATTGAGTATTCTTTGTCGAGCTTTTAGAGAAACATCCTGATCGACAAAACAAAAGCAGAGCTCCGTTTTTTGATCAGGATGATATTTTCCATCTACACATGGTTTTGAATCAAATGAAATACGCTTCTGGATTCTTTATATTTTTATTTAAAATGATTGTGTAAAATCAAGTACAATACAATAATTATGAAATTCAGATCATTTCAAAAATTTGTTCACATATTAGGGAATTATTGTAAAAATTTCAAAAACTTATTGATACATTGAACTCTCGATGAATCGAACATCGATAAGTCAAACAGTTGTTCTGGAGCCGATTCATACATATCTTACTCAGTGTATTTTAACCTCAATGAGTCTAGAGGGTCTAGTAGATGAGTCAAACTGCTGGAAGGGTTGTCAAGAGAACCACCACCTCTATAAGTCGTACTTCTGACCACCAGTGCCTCTATGAGTGGAACTTCTTGATCTAATGAATGAGACCGAAGAAAATTCCGTTTGCAAACAAATTATCCAGAACAATATATTTTTGCCCCGAAACCTCTATCCATTTGACAACACTGAAAATGAAAGCAATGAACAAGATAGTTACATGATACGAGTTTCAAAACTTACATTTCCATTACCTTTGGTAATGAAAAGAATGCACATTCAAGATTCTTTCTATTATTTCTGCAATTAATCATCATGCATTTCGAATGTCGGTCAGTTTTTAACACAAAATTTATAACAGAAAAACACACACAACAAGATTATGAAGTGAGCTAGGTGCTACTCTTGTAGATTTCGAGTTATTTCAGTGGAAAATACGCGAGAAAATACAATCATCATTCAGCAAAAATATTTATTCAAGTATTTCTTTCAAAATTGACAACAGCCTACTAATAATCTCTATTTATTCTATGCCAAATGGACCCTAATTAAATATTTCAACCATAGACCGATTACTTTTGAAAAACAGATGTCGCTGACATCGTTTCCCATCTTTATACTCTATAATCTTTGAACAGAGTAATCTTGTGGCGCCACCTGTTTAGTAAAAGCGGTATTCAAGTATACCCAGTAGGAGAATCGATTACAACAAATTTTTTCCAGGAAACAGGTAGGGAAGAAGAATCCTTACCTAAAATTTTTCCAAACGAGACACGATCGTGCTTCAATTTGGCGACCTATGCCCCCTCTATCTCTAGCAGACATGAACCTGGTGCAGAAAGCTGACGCCATCACCGAAAGGGTACAGTTTCCTGTAATCCCCAAAACGTTCAACTAAAAAAAAAATTTCAGATCGCTGAAGAATTCGTGAAATGGTTG
This sequence comes from Hippodamia convergens, assembly GCA_038502775.1. Taxonomy (NCBI): domain Eukaryota; kingdom Metazoa; phylum Arthropoda; class Insecta; order Coleoptera; family Coccinellidae; genus Hippodamia; species Hippodamia convergens. Next base: position 9,103,598 of record CM076614.1, on the reverse strand, counting down.
CAACAGATGGGAGGGGAAGCTACTTCTAACCTCTCTGTCCAAACGATAATTAGCATGTTCGAGATAGGTTTCAACACGCACGCAGCAAAATCTCTATGCGTACGCTTGAAAGAAATGCCGACTGTCACCGACCTGGTGGCGAAAAAACGGAACGTACCAGGAGTGAGTTTCGGAACGTACTCCTACAGTGACTTTATTCAAAACAGTGGCAAATGTCAAATTTGATGATGGTTGCTTTTGGCAATCACGACGGATCTGACATAATTACCGAACGCAGCTAATGCACCTGCTAATAATGTCTTTTGAGGAAAACTATTCCAGTGATTATTTCTTCAATATCATAGAAAACTAAAACAAATGTATAAATGAAGAAATACCTTCATTAAGGTTTCAAGAGATTGTTGAAATGTTGAAAGTTTGTTGTGAAAACAGCAAATCATCGAGTTTTTGTTTTGACAGTTTGGTGAATTGGACTCATAAAGATCTATCTCTATGATTGAAATCAATATCTGTCAGAATGCTCATTGACAACGATTTATAACCTGATGGGCTGAATTATATACTGTCACATTGACAAACGAAATGAGTAAATTTCAACACAGAAAGTAATAAATTTTGACATTTGCCTCCTAATGGCGGAATTTACCACGTGACAAGGAACAGCCAATAAACGATGAGACATCAACGTGTCGCCACTGTTTTGAATAAAGTCACTGTACGTACTCCACGTCGCTACCGCCCTCTGTGTTTCAGATGGCGAAACGCGCGAGTCTCTTACGTCAAATCCACAGGGACATAGAAGCCAGCAAAATGGAACCCAAGAGAACGGCTTTTGGAAGGTCGCTACCTTCGTACATGCAGAGAGTTCCCAACAAGGAAGACATCGCGAAGAAATGGCTGCAGTGCAAGAACGTCCCGATGAAGCTCAAAACGATGCAGACGGTGTGGGAGGGAATCACCCACCTCAGGTTTGCAGATTTCTGTAACCAATTCGACAAGATTAATTCGAAATTTCAACGCGTAGGTCTACGAGGGCGTACTGTGAATGGTTGGTGAATCATCCAGAGATTAAACCGCCGCAGTTCTTGGTTGAGAACAACATGTTGGACCTTCTGGTCTTGCACGCCCAGAGGGCGTCTTTTGATGAGGAGGATGTTGGGGTTGACGATTTGGGAGGGGGTACCAGCGATATTATGATCAAGGGTTTCTCTCGGCCGGATTTGGTGTCAAAGATGGACACAGCGATGTCCAGACATACTCTGAGCGCTATGGATGTTAAAGCCGACGAATAAATGAGAAATCGAAGAAGGAATTAAATGGACTGATGATTAAAAACAGCGTTTTATTCCCCCTTTTTTATCTTTGAACTTTATCTCGAATTAATCTGATCGAAAGTGATCCATGTGATCTTACCAGAACTTCTATGATCGACCTAACCACTTGAATAATCAATAGTTCTTTTAAAAAGGTCGCTACTCTGGTATTTCCTGAGTGTCGTAAGCTTCTCCTAGATGGCGTTACTGACGTTATTTTGGAATTAATCGATATGGTCCTCGTAAGTTGCTAGAATCTGTTATCGATTTTTTATGATTCACCAACTTTCTTAGCCAGAGTAACATAATTGTGAACAATTCACTCTCATGTTGAATTAAAGGAAAATATAGGGAACCCACTCTTGAAAAAATGGTACAGAGATCAGCAATCAACTTGTTCAACTTTTTGAAATGTGCTGCTTTCTTGAAAACATTCTCATTCGAATACTTGAAAGGTGGGAATGTCATCTATGCTCTTGTTCTTGAAGTTCTTCAAACGTCTTGGATTCCAATCGATAGTTTAGTTGAGGTTTGTGGTGCAGATGGCGTAAGTGTTGATGTTTCAAATTGAGATTTACACTGAAAATGGTTCTTCATAGGTTCCTACCTAAATTTATATGTGCGGGACTTTTTCGTCTTTGATCTCTACTGCTGTTGTGATCTGATCTACTCTAAACGATATTCTTCAATCCGAACCACAGAAGTATTTCCTGTGAAGACCAAATTGACGTCTTCTTGAAAATTCTCAGGGTGGACAATCTTTGAATGACCTTCTTTATACTGTTTTGTTTGTACCAGTTGATTCAATATCAATTTCAATATGTGCAGGACCAGTGTAGGTTTCGAAGCGTCATCCTCGCTTCATTTAAAAACATAGAAACCTAGGACGATGAGGATTGCAAAAACACTTTTTTTATGATCTATTTCGAATAGAATGCGCTTGGTGAACCATCGAGACCAATCCCAGAAGCTGCGAGACGTGCAGTCAGTGGTGCATGGCCATCATAGATTGTTCGAAAAACATAGGTAGGGTCGTATAAAACTTTTTGATTGGACTAGTCACGGACTGTTGGATGTAGCTTGGAAGGTAGTCATGTACATCGAAATTATTTCATTCTTCGTTGAGCGTTAGTTTAGAGGACGTAGGTGCGGCTATTGTTGGTAAATTCGATTTTAAATGCAGCTGGTTATCAGAAAATCCAGCCATGCGATTCTGTGGGAGAATCTGCAACTTTTCTATCGCTCACAGAAAATGATTGACTCTATTTTTAGAGGTTATGATCAAAGATTTTCTCTATAATCTTATAAAGATGGGAAACGAAGCGACTACAGTGATGTCAGAGACATCTGTTTTTCAAAAGTAATCGGGTTATGGTTAAAATATTTAATTAGGGTCCATTTGGCACAGATCAAATAGAGATTTTTAGTAGGCTTTTGTCAATTTTGAGAGAAATACTTGAATAAATATTTTTGCTGAATGATGATTGTATTTTCTCGCGTATTTTCCACTGAAATAACTCGAAATCTACAAAAGTAGCACCTAGCTCACTCCATGATCTTGGTTTGTGTATTTTTCTGGCCGACTTTCGAAATGCATGGTTATTAATTGCAGAAATAATACAAAGAATAATCTTGAATGTGCATTATTTTCATTACCAAAGAGAATGGAAATGTAAGTTTTGAAACTCGTATCATGTAACTGTCTTGTTCATTGTTTTTCATTTTCAGTGTTGTCAAATGGATAGAGGTTTCGGGGCAAAAATATATTGTTCTGGATAATTTGTTTGCGAACCGAATTTTCTTCGGTCTCATTCATTAGATGAAGAACTTCCACTCATAGAGGCAATGGTGGTCAGAAGAACGACTTATAGAGGTGGTGGTTCTCTTGACGACCCTTCCAGAAGTTCGACTCATCTACTAGACCCTCTGGACTCATTGAGGTTAAAATACACTGGGTAAGATATGTATGAATCGGGTCCAGAACAACTGTTTGATTTATCGATGTTCGATTTATCGAGAGTTCACTGTATGAATAAGTTTTTGAAATTGTTATAATAATTCTCTAATATGTGAACAAATTTTTGAAATGTTCTGAATTTCATAATTATTGTATTGTAGTTGATTTGACACAATCATTTCAAATAAAAATATAAAGAATCCAGAAGCGTATTTAATTTGATTCAAAACCATGTGTAGATGGAAAATATCATCCCGATCAAAAAACGGAGCTCTGCTTTTGTTTTGTCAATCAGGATGTTTCTCTAAAAGCTCGACAAAGAATACTCATTTTAATGTAAATTTATGAAGAGTAGAATTCGAATTTCTCGCCTATCAAAATAGTTTTCTGTAATGAATTATGTTTTCGGCGCCATCTAGGTGTCAAAAGTAAGAAACTAGCCAAAAATCGTAGTCGGATTTTAGTACCAGAGATGTAAGGGCGTTTCCTATCTTTCTAACTCTAATCTTTGGTTATGATCACTTGACATCTGAGAGTGGGATACCAACTTAAGAGCTCGAAAGTTTTCTAGGAATGTTGGAATTCATTAATTCTTGGGACTGTAAATCAGGATTTCAAGAAATATTGACGTTTAGTATCTTAGAATCTTAATATTCTCAACAACTTTTTCTGTTTCCCATTCTTGCTTCGCGTTGCATCTTTTTAACAAAATTTGTATCGATATTTCTCATGGCCACCTCATATCGTAGGGTCTGTTAATTGCAGAGTGGAACGCGTATTCTCAATTATTCCTTGCGAAATTTCAATAGTGACTTCAAAGGGCGAATTAGATCGCCCTAAATGGATCCGTGAGCGTAAACAAATTTTCGCTGCTTCCAGAAGCTCGACGTATGATTTCGGAAGATTCAATTTCGACGTTGAATTGACCCAATCGAATCTTCTTCCAGCGTATATGCACTCTCCGCATCGAGGAACTGATCCTGAGTAGCTTTTTTACTGGAGTAGAAAGCATCGTGAATATTGAGTAAAGTTGCAGGGTTTCAGGAGATAGTTTTCCCCTGTTCCTGGTATCCACGTGGATGTGAAAACTGCATCGGTTTATGCAAAAATATAGGGATGATAAATTCGTTGCAGTACTGAGACTTCCAGTCACTTTTCCTGAGAATCAAGCCTTGAAAAAGCTTCCTATCATATTCTGATCACCCTGTACACCCTCTGCTCATGATATCTGCTGACTGAAGATCATCATGGGTCAACTGTTGTGCCTTTCACCTGTTGTTGTTCCTTTCCTGTTCATAAAAAAATTAAAGATTGTTGATTATTAACTACACTGTGCGAAGAAATTAACGCATATTCTGAAAATCTCAATTTTAATGAAAGTTAACTCTACATTGACTTTATAACTTATTTTTCATGTTCTCTCGGGAAGGTTTGGAACGAAACAAGACACATTAAATGGAAGAAAAATTCAGGATTTCACCGAATCTTATGTGAAAGAAGTGAAATGAGTGTTTTACTACTTGGTATTTCCGCCCCTTGCGTTAATTACAGCTCGGCAACGACGCTTCATACTCAAAATTAGTGATTTCAAAATGTTCTGATCTAATCCTTCCCAGATTTCTCCGAGTTGGATTCCTAAGTCATTAAGACTTACCGACTGAATGATTTTCTGAACTTCTCAGCCTTCTATTGAGGTTGTCCCTAACCTGCTCAATCGGATTGAGATCTGGACTTCTTGCTGGCCATTCCATTCGAGAGACTTCAACCTCTCCAAGGTATTCCTGAACAATGCGCACACGATCAGCATTCAGAGCTCCACTATCAAGGAGCTCTAGGTCTGTGCGAGCAGTCAAAGATATTCCACCCCATACCATAATCGATCCTCCCCCGAAACCAGTAGTATTCAGGAAATTGCACTGAGCATATCTTTCATGTGGACGTCTGTATACAAGGAACGTCGATCACAATGGTAGAGGCAGAATCTGGACTCACCTGTGAAGAGAACTCTTTCCCAATCGGCCTCTTCCCAATGGATATGCTCTCTCGCAGAATCCAAGAGCTCCCTTCGATGGGCTGGGGTAAGAGCTGGGCCTCTTACCGCGACACGAGGCCTTAATTCATATTCTCTGAGGCGATTTCTTATTGTCTGGGTGGTAATTTGCACCCCATGAGTTTTCTCAAGCTGATTTTGAAGGAGGCGAGCGGTTGCAAACCGTTGTCTCAACGAAGAAACTCCCAAGTAACGTTCTTGAATGGCCTACCCTGTCCTAGTCTTCAGACATTCAAACCTGTCTCCCTGAATCGCTGCAACATTCTGGACACACTTGTATGGAAAACTCCAAACCTTCCTGCAATTCTTGTGTACGTCAACCCTTCTTCTCGCAAAACTAGAGCTTGGGCACATTGCTCTTGGGTCAAATTGCGTGTTTCGCGGTGCATAGCGATCGAGTGTAAAAAATCAAACGAAAGAAAAACTATTGATGTCAAGAATTGATCGAGAACAACTGATTTTAGAAGGGACTCAATACATTCAAAATCTGATAATTTCATCTTTTTTTATTGCTGCTGGGAAAAAAAACATCTGAATTGAAGAAAAACGTTGAAAGTGGATAACATATGCATGCATAATTCTGATAAAAATAATTATCATTGGGAACACCTTCAGTTGTAGAATAAATTTAAGATTCACATAATGTGCGTTAATTTTTTGCTGAGTGTATCTGCTGGATGAAGATCATGGGTCAACTCTTATTCCTTTAGCCTGTTGTTGTTCCTTTCCTGTTCATAAAAACAATACAGATTGTTGATTATTAACTGTTTGGTAGCATCTTTTGGAAAGTAGGTCTCAAAATTGAACGCACGCTGCTTGATTGTCCATCGCATGGCGACTACTGGCTTGTGGGGTATCAACACTTCAATTTCTCTTAGTCAAAACGTCAAGATTCTCGCAACAAAACTGTACAACGAATTGGAAAAGCTGAGAATCAGGAAAAGCACGCAGATTAACCTTCTGACATCAGTTAGAGTTCTTGTCAAACGTTTTATTTATTTATTTATCGAACACATAAGTCTACAAATCATCGATATATCGATGAATTCTTCTGGTCCAGCTCTATGCAGTCCAATCCCAGAAATCACAGCTCACCAACGGAAGTGCCATCGCGTCGATATTGTTCGCAGATGATTGTCCAGGAAGCAATTTCAACACACGCTAATTACGATAGTCGACCTCTGTGCACCGGCTCTGACAAAAATGCCGATCCGAACGGAAGTACGAGGGGTGCAGGGACAGGGGGGGCTTTAGGAGATATGGCTGAACGGCAGGGCGTGACAAAAACTCATCATTTGGCCCAGAAAACTCGATTATCTGATTAGGCCGGCGATTTGTTCAGTGCGAGATCGCCAGCTCTGAGAACAGCTTGATTGAGTGCGTTTTTTTTTTGATAATTCGACGGGTATATTCAATCCTTTATCGATTCTTGAGTGAGGGGTTGTTTAGATTGCTTTCCCCAATCGTAGAATTTTAGAATCACAGGATATAGAACGTTTATACGGGGTGAGTCGTTGTTTTTTACATTCTAAAAGTGACAGGAGTTTTTTTTTTTGTTCCAAGAGATTTTTCATGCAGGAGCATGATATTCGCCACCAAAATTCACTAAAAAATAAAAAGAGACTTACAAAATAGGTCATTTCGTGGCTAGTTTTTGAATTCTTGTTATTCTTCTGCAGTTGAATCATCATGAATAAGTATTAGAGTTCTCTTAAGTTCGATATTTTTCATTTTGTTTAACTCGAGAGAAATATATTTTGCTCATTTTTGATTATTCATAGGCATGTTGTGATTTAGATTTGAAGTTTGTAGGTAGGTGCTTGGCTAGCTCCTTGTGCCCTTTTTTGTGCATCTTTGTTTATAAATTTCGTTTTTGGAAGTCGTTTTTTTCTTGCCAAAATTTTTTTTATGAGCTTTTGTCGAATGATTTCGTCTGAATATCTTGTCGAACAACCTCTAGATCCGCTATCTTTCTTACCGTTCCATCAGTCTCTGAAGGAAGAGAGACCTAGTTTCCAATCTAAGATATGGTGGAACAGACTGTTCAAGAAACTGGAATAAGAATACTCAATTGTAAATAATTTCATATTTTTTTTGTAAATTTCGATGATAATTTTGTAGCCTCCGGCAAATAGGATAGAGGTTCTTGAAGCTGTTTTTCCGAATCAGATGTTGAGACGTCTTGTAAATTTGTTAAATTTCGATCAGAAGAGCAAGGAAAAAATTAAGGGATATGAGGCTTTGAAATTTTCCTGTGAAAGGCCTTTAACATTTCTACCATTCCTCCTGGTTATACTTACGGTTCCAAGTTTAATATTTTTCATTTCATTTAACTATGGAGAACTCTGAAATATATTTTGCTCATTTTTAATCATTCATCGGCATGTGGTGATGTAGATTTGCAGTTCGTAGGTAGGTACTTGGCTAGCTTCTTGTGCTCTTTTTTGTGCATCTCTGTTCTCAAATTTTGTTTTTTGAAGTCGGTTTCTACTTGTTAAAATTTTTTTATGAGCTTTCTTTGATTGATTTCGTCTGAATATCTTTTCTAATAACCTCTAGATCAGCTGTATTTCGTAGGTAGGTATTTGGCTAGCTTCTTGTGCCTTTTTTGTGCATCTCTGTTTTTGAATTTCTTTTTTTTAAGTGGGTTTATTCTTGCTAAAATTTTCTTCATTAGCCTTTGTCGAATGATTTCGTCTGAATATCCTGTCCAATAACCTCTAGATCAGCTGTATTTCGTAGATAGATACTTGGCTAGCTTCTTGTGCCCTTTTTTGTGCATCATTGTTTCCGAATTTCGTTTTTTCGAGTCGGTTTCTTCTTGCTAAAATTTTTTTCATGACCTTTCGTCGAATAATTTCGTCTAAATATCTCGTCTAAAAACCTCTAGATCAGCTACATTTCTCAACTAGTGTAATCTATTCACTCTGTCGACAAATCTCGTCTGCTGGCTTCTTCTGAACCTCACATAATACTTGTCTTTCTCTACATTAATGCTTTCGCATGAATTTTCAACTCTACACCTGCAAAATTTTCATAAGTCTAGACGACTTGAGCATCTGATACTTGTTAAGTCCATTGAGTTTTGTCTTCGAGATCAGTGTCCTAGATAAAATTGTTTATGAATGTATATCATCAACATTGTTGTCATAAATTGTATCTCGATCATTTAAGGTTAGCAACAAATGCTTGCTTCGCTTCTTGATCTTCCAATTTCGCAATTCTGCAAACTTTGAGCAGTCCTCGGACATCCAGGCGAAAGAGAAATTCCTGTAAGCTAATAAAGGTTCAGCATATCACGTGCCATCTAGTCAGGGCATTCAAAGAGGGTAATTGCAACTGACGCCGCGTCATACATACAAATGGGACGTTGATTGCGACTGCTAAACTCCGAAATCGGGAATCCAAGAACGGCAGCGGGCCTGCAGCCATCCGAATGGGGTCGATAAAAACGTAAACCGGTTACTTTAAGCTCAGATTTGCGAGGGTAATATCATTACTGTGCCTCTGTATCCTGCCGGGAACGGGGTCCTTTCGGATGGCTCTTATGAGAACTCGACACTATACGTGTGACCATTTGGGTGTCGAATTTAACATTTCCTAGTCGAGAGGGAAGTACTGAAGGGCTTTTATTGCTTTTAGAAGATGATTTCGTATGATTTTCGAGTGTTTTTCATCGAGGCATTGCTGAATGAACCATGAAAAAAGTTTTTCTGAGAACAAGTGTACAGATTACTTCATTCTAGATTGAAGAAGTCATCGATCATAGTTTTGGACCTATATTGACTTGGATCATTCCTCTTTTTGCAATAGCTGTCTGTAGCGGTTACTGGTAGTTGAAATGAATTAATCTCAGATGTCATAAAATAATCTAAGGTAATTCTTAACATATATAGGTATATTCTTATGAAAAAGAGAGCTAAAATAATACAATAAATGTTGAAACAAAAAGTACCTAAGCTGAGGTAAAAAAAGAACGGGGTATCATAACTTTCTTCGTATGATACTATAGAATCATACGATACTATCATCACTAGTATCATACGATACTATACAGCCAGGGGAAAAAACCTCAGCCGAAAAAACCTGTCCCCCCGTAAAAAAAATAACATAAAATATTAAATATCAGGAAAATCTTGAAAGACATCAGTGTGATCATCTTCATGTTATCCGTCGATGGGCTCGGATGAACAGATTCTTCCCAAAACGACGCGCAATTCTTAATCTGAAGTGAAAAAAGACAAAAGCAGAAAAGAAACCGATTATTCAGAATAAATCAAATGCATTTTAGAAATGCATTTGCTACTTCAAAAAACATCAACATTCAGATTTCTTGGCCAAATAATGTTCGGAGGTTTATAAATATTTATGACAGAAATGTCATAAAATTTGAAAGAAATGAACAAAAACTCCATCAATTTTCCCTTTCCGAATCTGTCGAAAATTACGAACTGATAATTTTTTAAGATAACAAGCTAAACTTGTAAAAAATCAATAAATACATAACCTTTCAACTGTCCTCTTTCACAATGATTTTTTTCTGTTGCCGTGTGGGTTTCTTGCAGAAGAATCTCTTTGATACCATGTTCATCAGCTAATTTGGAGACCTAATCACACTTGTCTTTCGAAATTCCTTCGATATTCAAATTCAAAATCCACAAATTGTTGCTCTCTGGTCGTGAGGGTTTTTCAAACCGGATAGACCTTCCAGGTGATGATTTTTCGGCACTTCAGATGTTTGAAGACCACTACGGGACCCCAATGAAAGGCAATCATCTCCCATAGATAAACCAAACATGTTATAACACAAGAAAACAGAATATTTTTCAGGACCAAAAACTGAGACATATTCCGAGAATTGTCATTCTGACAATTCCTAACATAACGCCATCGAAATATTAGTCTACTTGTGTCTGCATCATGAAGTTGTAGGTACCCACCTATACTATAATCTACATCCAACTACAAAGGAACCTACCTAAGTAATTCCACGACATCCGAACTATTAAAAAAAATGTGAAAAGTGTTCATCCCACAGGATAAATGATATTTCTCTGGCGTATCTTGCACTAGGTTCAGTTGTTTCAAATTAATGAACGCTCCTTTGTCGCCCCATATTCTCTGCTTCTTGGACCAAAATTACATCAGCTTGAGTAATGCCGATGCTTATGCAACAGAAGCGATGTTTTCTTGCCGAATTTCAGATGTGGATACGTTAATGAAAGCAATTTGTTTCAGACGAAATGATGCATACATGAGATGTCTGATGGGATACACAAATTGTTTTTTTTATTTGGTGGTGAAAGGGTTGAATTTTGGGAACTCCTTCAGCTGGATCGTTTTCTTCTATATAAAAATTTGACTGAAGATGAGGTGTCTTAAATAGGTATCTCTTTCGGAGAATTGGGAAACAATGTTGAATTATTTGTTTAGTCAGATTAGTCAAGAACTTTTTTTTGTCCCCATGGAACTTTGTTGTCGTTAAGCTCTTAATTTGAATTGGTTCAGGAACATTTCATTCTTCAATAATAAAAGGAACACGGTGTATCAATCAGGATTAACTTGAGTAACAAAATAACGAACAGTGTATCTGATTCTCCTCTGTATTTTTTTCGAATTCCACGACAAACCCTATGATTCTTAAGCTATTAGGATGATTCACACGGTTCTGTAGTGTTCTTTATCAGAAATTCATTGGGAGAAAGAAAGATCCCAAAAATTTTCTACAAATTCATCAAACGATAGTCATCTGTCAATTTTTTTATGATCAACCGACATTCTTGGACTTGTGAGGTTCGAAATATCCTAAGGCTCTCTTATATGTGTGTTCTTCAAGCAGAAATAAACTGCTCCACATGAGTTAGGGATATTGACTCAAATTGCAAAAAAATATAGTTGGAATGAGATTTTGTAATGAAAATTCATATTAATATGACTTCAAGTTGCTTGAAATAAAATTTATTTTAGCCTGTATGTCTGCAGCGTCTACAGGATGATTAGGAAAAATCGAGTAAAATAACGAAATTTTATTCCCAAAGAATGCAAGCTTTCAAAGACTATCAATACAAAGTATGGCATCAATAACAGCTTGACATCTCCATTCAATACTACACACGAGGTTGTTGAATATTTCTTTAGGAATTTGGTTCTATAAACAGGGAAGAAGCTGTCTCAGATCATTTAAGGATTTTGGGGTAGGTTGATGATTATCTAATCTTCTTTGGAGTATATCCCATGCATGGTTCTATGCAATTCAAATCTGGAGAGTGCGGAAGTATTGGTAAATGTGGATTACTAAGCTCCTCGCGCGCATTCTCAACTATGGCTGCACGGTGCGGTCTAGTGTTATCGTCTAGAAATTGAAAAGTTTCACCAATAGCAGCGTGAAAATTTGGCAAAACATTGTCACTGACACCTTTAGCGTGAGGCGGTCATATTCCCAGTACAAATGTGTAGATCTGTGCTACCCTTATTCTTCGAGAATCTGAAAATCGTCCATATCTGGATTCATCAGTGAAGAGGACACTACGCCATTGATCGTTCCAATTGATATGTTGCCTTGCCCATTCCGGTCTTCGACGCTTATGGTCACGTATTAATGGAGCACCTCTAAATGGACGTCTAGAACCTAGATTCACCTCTCTCAAACGTCGTCTGATTTCGATGGAAACTTGAACCCTATCTGCATTTTGAAGAGTATTTCGTAGCATTCTAGATGTAGACTTCTTCTCGCCGAAAAGATCCTGAGCAGGTGTTGTTTTTCGTCGCCCACCAAGCCTTGGTCTTTCCAACACGTAACCTGTCTCTCTGAACCTATTCCAAAGTCGAGATATCACACTTTGGCTGACTTGGAGCCTTTCCAACTTGAGTTAGGCTACCCTGTAGCATTCCGATAGCTCTATTAGCATCAGCGTTTGTTAATTTACGTCTTGGCATTTTCAGAAAACTCGTTTCAAATCGAAGCCGTTGATAAAATGACTCCATTTCGAAATAAGAACATTCATGAAGTATATGCAAAGAACCAATATGCCATAAGGTCGCAGAGAACTGTAACCCCTCATAAACTAACTTAAACTAACTAAGATGAGAGTTTGTGATATTCCAAGGAAATATGGTCAACAATTTACAGAATATCATGCATAATACTTTGCAAGATTACCATATATCTATGATTTCTGTCCCTCTCAATCATTCATAGTTTCATTTTTTTTTTTTAATTAAATATACGCTCCGACAACTGGGTCATTGAAGTAGACAGTTTGAAGATAATTCTTGTTTTCCAATAAATTGCGAAAAATGGGAATATTTTACGTCAATTCATATTCCTAATCATTGACAGTTTGCAATATTCCAATGAAAATGTCCGCGATATTTCGAAATCAAAACTAGATAATTTGTAATATTCCTTATCTGCGACATTCCCAATTATCATCAGTTTAGGATAGTTGCTTAGTTGTTATATTCCAAACTAGTTAGTTTACAATATTCCCCTTGTGTTAGTTGCTTAGTTGTTATATTCCAAACTAGTTAGTTTACAATATTCCCCTTGTGTTTTCTGCCCCACTTGCGTTCTTAAGTGATCTACATATTTTCTGATAATCCCAAAGAAATATTTAGTTATTTTCGTGAATATTCAGTTTGTGATATTCCGAGGAAAGAAAGTGCGCTACATTAAAAGAAATATAGTTTGCGATCGTATGCGATATTCTGCGATAGTTTGCGATATTCCCAAGTCGACAGTTCTGGATCTCTCAACTGTCGATATAAATCAATAACTCCCCTATCTCTACGAGTTATGAAGGGTTAAACTCGAGCAAACAGAGGCAAAGCTTTTCCCCGATCGCAGTTTAACGTATCGGAAGCGCTAATCCAACTTTTGCGCACTCTGTGTCTCTCTGACAGCTCTACGATAATTTTCATGGAACCGCTCGACTGATTCGAAATGCAGCTACGTTCACAGTTCCTTAAATTCGGGGTGAACGGGACGGCCCATGAGATTAAGCTGTGAGGTTTTCGGGGGTAATCGCACATGAAAATAGCGGGCGAACGCGTTTGACAGTTCAGTGATTTATGCTCAATCTGTCATCCGAGAGGCAGCGTTTTTCTGTGCGCGTAGGTGTGTGAGAATTTCGAAGGTTGTATGCGAAGATTATAGAGTTAGAAAGATAGGAAACGCCCTTACATCTGTGGTACTGAAATCCGACTACGATTTTTGGCTAGTTTCTTACTTGTGACGCCTAGATGGTGCTGAAAACATAATTCAGTACAGAAAACTATTTTAATAGGCGCGAAATTCGAATTATACTTTTCATAAATTTCCATTAAATTGAGTATTCTTTGTCGAGGTTTTAAAGAAACATCTTGATCGATAAAACAAAAGCAGGGCTCCGTTTTTTGATCAGGATTATATTTTTCATCTACACATTGTTTTGAATCAAATGAAATAAGTTTTGGATTCTTTATATTTTTATTTGAAATGATTGTGTAAAATCAACTACAATACAATAATTATGAAATTGAGAACATTTCAAAAAATTTTTTACATATTAGAGAATTATTATAACAATTTCAAGAACTTATTCATAGAGTGAACTCTCGATAAATCGAACATCGATAAATCAAACAGTTGTTCTGGACCCGATTCATACATATCTTACCCACTGTATTTTAATCTGAATGAGACTAGAGGGTCTAGTAGAAGAGTCGAACTGCTGGAAGGGTTGTCAAGAGAACCACCACCTCTATAAGTCGTTCATCTGACCACCATTGCCGCTATGAGTTGAACTTTTTGATCTAATGAATGAGACCGAAGAAAATTCGGTTCGCAAACAATATCCAGAACTATATATTTTTGCCCCGGAACCTCTATCCATTTGACTGACAACACTGAAAATAAAAAGCAATGAACAAGACAATCACATGATACGAGTTTCAAAACTTATATTTCTATTCTCTTTGATAATGAAGAGAATGCACATTCAAGATTATCATTTGCAGGGCCGTCTTTAACCTCTTGGAGGCCCTGGGCACATTAGGATAATGGGGCCCCTACCCACAATACCACATACAAAATACAAATACAGGGGAATTCCCTACCGCCGAGTAGGTTTATTCACGACACACATAGCCACGGTATGTAAATGCCGTGATGTAATTTAATTATCAAATCGAGAGAATTTTGCCGATTTACGGAATTTCGATACTCGAAAGAGAGAAGGGATTTTTTAGCCTGGAATCCCCTGAAATTTCTTGTGGAGGCGTGGCGTAAATTCGGCCTCCCCTCTATAGATCTATTATTCATGATAAGATTTCTCTGAAGTTTTTTAAAGGGAAATTATGACAAAAATGTTATGAAAATAATTTATATATTGAATAACAAAAATTTCTAAACAAAATAATGTAAATTCTGATATAAAAGTAACTAGAAACTTAACCATTTCCAATTGTATTCCTTTTTTTTCATATCCTGTATACCTTTTTTAAAATTTCCGAAAAAATTTTTTTTTCTTTCTATATTATCGAGATAAATAGATTATATTAATTCGAGGTCGTAGATTATGAATATGTTATTACAATTTCGATACTACCAATATTTTGGAAAATATTCGAAAAATTCTAAAAATTTTTAGAAAAATCGGCCAACTTTGAACAGCAGATATAAAAAAAGTATGGATGGTATAGTTTTAGTCTTTCCTCCATATTATAGTACGTTTCTCTGAAAATGAAATAGTGTATTTATCCTTTCTCTACGAGGGATATTTTGGATTTCGTAAATTATTCCGCGAAGGCCCTTTTTTCGGAAAATTCAAATCGTTATAATTTCTACAAAAATCGTTTTATAAAAAAAGTAATTGCATATTCTTAATCTACGCCCTCGAATTAACTAATAACATGAATTTGGTCGATAAATTCGAAAATCGAATTTTTGGCAATTTTTCCATACATGTATGGAAAAATTTGGGATTTTTGGCCAAAATTTTTTTTTTTTAATTGATCGACCAAATTGAGATTATAAACTAATTCGTGGGCGTAGATCAAGAATATGCTATTCGTTTTTTTTTTTTTTATTTTTTGTAGAAATTATAACGATTTGAATTTTCCGAAAAATAGACCTTTGCGGAAAACGTAACGAAATCTGAAATATCCTTAATAGAAAAAAGGTGAATACACCATTTTATTCTCAAAGAAACGTATTATAATATGGGGAAAAGACCAGAACTATAGCATCCATACTTTTCTTATAACTGCTCTTCAAAGTTTACCGATTTTCCAGAAAAATTTTGGAATTTTTGTAATATTTTCCAAAATATTGGAGGTATCGAAATTCCAATTACATATTCGTAATCTACGACCTCGAATTAATATAATCTATTCACTTCATCAATATAGAATGAAAAAAAATTTTTTCGGAATAATTTTCATATTCGGTATACCTTTTTTTAAATTTTCGAAAAAAATTTTTTTTTTCTTTCTATACTAACAAGATGAATAGATTATATTAATCCGAGGTCGCAGATTACGAATATGCAATTACAATTTCGATACCTCCAATATTTTGGAAAATATGAAAAAAATTGTAATTCAGAAACCGTCAGTTGATATTCAGGCATCACTTGTATTTCAGATTAGTCAATTGTATTTCAGAAAACATCAAATGTTATTCAGATTTGTCAATTGAATTTCAGAAAATATCGAATGAAATTCAATGAGTGATCCGAAATACATTCGATGTTTTCTGGAATTTAATTGACTAATCTGAAATTCAATTGACGCATTCTGAAATTGAAGTGACTAATCTGAAATACACTCGACGGTTTCTGAATTACACTTGGAAATGGTAAGAATTTGAAAAAAAAATTTATAACAAAATTGCATTCACGTTTTTTAATTTTTCTGTGCAAACATATCCATCAACTTGTCGATATCCAAGCTTCTGGCCACTTTTGTCCAAAGTTAAGTAAGCTCAAAAGTATGATAGACGTATTTGCGACACATTTAAGGAGAGTCCCGAAAAGCTTGACGGTTTATTAAAAAACCCTTGAAAACAGGGTAGTACATGAAGTAATTGAGTGATAATTCAACTTTCGAATTGAATTACTGGAAAACTCATATATTTTTTTATAATTTAGGAGTATTTCTCTATTTTTTAGGAATGATAATATTTTCAAATGTTATTGAGGAAATGTTCGATCCTTTCAGTTCGGAACAATTAATCTGAGCGGGGCCCCTATCGATCGCGGGGCCCTGGGCACTTGCCCAAAGTGCCCTAGGCGAAAGAGGGGCCTGATCATTTGTGCAATTAACACAATCCGAATGTCGGCCAGTTTTTAGCACAAAATTTATAACAGAAAAACACACAAACCAAGATTATGAAGTGAGCTAGGTGCTACTCTTGTAGATTTCGAGTTATTTCAGTGGAAAATACGTGAGATAATACAATCATCATTCAACAAAAATATGTATTCAAGTATTTCTTTCATAATTAACAACAGCCTACTAATAATCTCTATTTAATCTATGCCAAATGGACCCCAATTAAATATTTCAACCATAACCCGATTACTTCTGAAAAACAGATGTCGCTGACATCACTGTAGTCGCTTCGTTTCCCATCTTTATACTCTATAATCTTTGGTTGTATAGTTTCGCGAAGTTTCTAGATTTGGTAGGTTCTAAAGGATAGGGGGTTTCTTGAAGCTCTTCATATTGGAGCAGAAAATTAAATCCTCCCTGAAGAAATTTCTAAACTGCGATATCTTAGAAAAAACGCCTAAAAGAAGAGGTCTGGCTGAAAAAGACTAGTGCAGATTCTGTGGGGAAAAGGAATAAACGCCTAGAGATACTAGCCAACACAAAAATTGCTAGCCAAGTTCATTTTGGATCTCTGAAACTGGTTTGACAAGCTTCAATGAAACACCCTTGAAATCTGAGATACACATGAAACATCCTGTATATGGCAGACTGGGAAATTGGGGAAACACACCCATTAAAAGCAGGAAGGCTGGGGGGTTCTACTAGTTCATTTAGCAGCCTTTCTCTCACCGTCACTGAAGAATGTACAATGCTATCTCCTCCTCTATTATTCCACCAAAGTGTATATTCATTTTGTCAGTCGAACGTTGAGGAAACAATGATATCTACTCGTGTTCCCGTCGGCGCATAGAATCTCGATGACAACGCGGTCTATGTTTTGGTTGACGTCGATTGTTGAATGCTTCGGTATGTTATCAATTCTGCATATTCGCAGTTAGAAACATTGGTTTGGTGAGGGCGAAAAGACTGGTAAAAAGATTCTACAGTTGATCAGAGGCATACTTAACTTTGTTTGGCTACATGAAAAATGTCATAGAATTCGGTTCTAGATTCTAGATTTAGTACGTTTACAACGTCAAAAAGAACTTTAGCTGATTTACACAAACAATGGCATGATGTCACGTCATTGATGCAAACTGCGTCCACTTTTAGGATGCAACAAGTTTGGACGTTGCTAAAACAGTGAAAATTTAAACTATAAATTAGTAGAATGGAACTACACACAAGACTCCTACTTTTGGAAATAGTATTTTCATCAACTCATTTAAGATATAACCTTTGAATTCGAATGAATTATAATGATTATCTTAGATGTCATACAATTAACTTAGTCATACGTTAACGTATGACTGTCCAATTTTCTAACTGCTTAATATGTTTTTCGAGAGTCCAATTATTAATAAAAGTGACGATTTGGTTGTTCCTCTGGATATTGAAGAGTCTGCAAGAAGAGCAAATCTGGAACTCCTACCTAAAAAATCTGTTCAGCAGTACGATATTGCATATACAAATTTCCTGACCTGGTGTATATTGGAAAATGTAGAAGGGAACTTCAGTGACACTGCTTTCCTGGCATACTTGGAAGAAAAATCAAAAATATGGAGTTCACCAACTTCGTGGAGCAAATTTTCAATGATAAAGTCAAGCGCCCTTGTTAAAAATGGTGTGGATGTTTCAAGGTAATATCATATTTAAAACGGAAAAGTGAAGGATATCGTCCCAAAAAATCGAAAAAATTCTCACTGGTGAACAAGTTGAAAAGTTTATAAAGGAGGCACCTGATGATAAATACGTGATGGTTAAGGTTGCAACTATTTTCGGATTATTTGGAGCCTTTCAGCGTGAAGAATTGTGCAATTCATCAGTGGAAGACATCGAAATAACAAATAAATCATTGGTTATACAATTTCCGAATACAAAAACGTAATTCAGTCGTTCTTTCAGTATTATTGGAAAGTATGTAGACTATTTTCATGAGTACTTTGCACTGCGCCCTTCTGTCATCAAACATCGTCGTTTTTTCCTGAAATACATGAATAATAAATGCACTGCCAATCCAGTTGGTATTAATACATTTGGGAAAATTCCATCTATTGTTGCCGAATTCCTCAAACTGCCAGAACCAAAGCAATATACAGGACACTGTTTTCGAAGATCCTCCACTTCATTGCAACAGAATCAGGAGCAAATATTACGGATATAAAAAAACATGGTGGATGTAAGTCTACGACGGTAGCCGAGGGCTATGTTGATCATTCCATTGCATATAGAAATGTCATTGCTGAAAAAATTTTCCCAACCTCAACAGATTTTGGATCATCATCATCCAATATTGTACTTCCGGTTCCTACAAGTACTGATGGTGCTGAGGATTCTAATAATGTGTTACGAAGCTCCCTAACGTCACAGGGCATTAATGTTAGTAATCGTTCTAGTTTTACGATTAATATTAATGTTCATAAGTAAGGATTGTTGAATATTGATAATGAAAATTTGCAATTGCTGAATTTTTCTCATCTGATTTCATCATGAGAAAATAGAGTGCTAAAAATATTTTTAATACCAATGTTAGAAATATTTTCAACACGCTTTCACGTAAACAATCAATTTTTACATTGTTTGCTGTCATTAAAAGTGTCACTGAATTCGCTGAATTCTCGTCATTTGCTGGAGGTTTTAATGTTCTGCTTCAATATGAAGAAATCTGTGGCTGATTCTCATCAAATGCTCTCATATATTTGAAATGAAGCCGCTTTTACTGAAAGTACATACCAAGTGGGGATTTCAATTCTACGATTCATGAGCGTCAATTTCAATGTGGAATACCAGTATGACGGTTTAAGTCTTTTCACACTTAATAAATCTAGGTGGATAGCAACTTTAATGTTCAAATTCTCCTCCCAAATATCTGACAAAAAAATGAAGGCATAACAAAATACTGAAATCAAAAATAAATAAGCCAATAGTTGGAAAAATGATCTCTGTATCGACTGCTTCATTCCAGTCCGTCCTCCAGCTCTTTCTGATGCTAGAGTGGTGAACCAGTCCAGGTGTGAAATCACGTTAGGAGATTATCGAAGATGCGACAAAGGGTCGCCACACACGCTGTGATCTGTAGAGCGTCTCTGATGTATGGCTGATAGAACGAGTCCAGGCCACGGGACCTGGATGCACAGCCGCCTGAGTGGAAAATTATGATCAAACGGTATGAAACCCCGAATGGTGTTTTTCATGTGCGGTTAGTTTTACGTCACGACGGTTTGTCTGGAAAAAAACAACTCGGAAGTGAAGAATAATTAGAATACTCACGAAAGGTCTTGACAATATGCATCAAAAATGAAGATTTAAATTCCTGGACTAAAAATCCTATTTCAACTGGGAAAAGCGTTTTTCGTACATCCTGTTTGGTGAAAAACTACTTCACAAGTGTAGTACGATGTGTTGTAGAGGCCTTCAATGTCCTAGCAGCCATTCGAGGACTAATAGCAATGAAACTGTTGGACATTTATTGGTTCGGACTGGCAAAGAAAGGATCCTCGAGTATGTCGCTTCCAATTCGATAATTCCTTTCCTTTTTGTCTTATCGTCATCAAATTAACGCAGTGGCGTAGATCTGAAGTGGACGAGTTGTGAGGATTATATTCAATTTTGTATAATTGGTTCAGAGTTTGGTATACATTCTTTCTCTGTCGTTTTCTTTATCTAAGACAGTTTGAAAGAGTTTGAGATTCTTTAATTCTGATTAGGAACAACTGATTGTCCTTTTTTTGGGATATTCGTGTTGGCAAGAATTTTTTATTATGTCTGGTGTATTCTTTTTAATAGGAGAATGATAGTTTTATTGGATGAACTTAGATTCAAGAAAAATAACCTAGGTGCTCAATTTGTAAATATACTGCTCCACAATAGTTAGGGATATCGTATTCAATCGTTTTGAAAAGTATGTAATCTTCGAGAAAATCGCTGTAAAATCATTTAAATCTTAATAACAACTTGGTATGAGACATTAAGTCAATCTGATCGCCTTTTTTCTGAAGTTTGGTTCTTTGCATATGCTTAAGAATGTTTTTATTTTGATATGGAGTTAGTTTATCAACGGCTTCGATTTGAAACAAGTTTTCTAAAAATTCCAAGACGTAAATTAACGAACGCTGAGGCTAATTGGGGTATCGGAATACTACAGGGTGGCCTAACTCAGGTTGGAAAAGCTCCAAGTCAGTCAAAGTGTGATATCTCGACTCTAAAAAAGCCTACATCTACGTGTAGAATGCTACGGAATACTCTTCAAAATGCAGATGTGGTACATGTTTCCATCGAAACCATCAGAAGACGTTTGATAGAGAAGAATCTGGGTTCTAGACGTCCACTAAGAAGAGTTCCATTAACACGTGACCATAAGCGTCAAAGACTGGACTTTGCCTTCTCTGATGCTGAATATTGTAGCTCTGTTTGGCTTACTATCGTTCTTGTTGAAAAAAATTTATTCAAACTGAATTTATCTATGAGGAGATTGTCAGTAAAACTATCAGTTTCTCACCTACTCTTTGGCATTAAAATTCTATTTACGTTTTGAGGTTCTGTCCACTTTTCCAGTCTTCTTGAGCTTGAGGATTCTTCTTTTCATCTCAATGTCTTTTGTCAATCTAGGGTCAACCTCTTGTCTCCTCAACTCTCGAAAGGTGTTTGAGCAATGATTCCTGGTTTAGGACAGCTATGATGATTTAGGAGCATTCAAGATAGTAAAGAGCTTTGCTCAGGTACAATCTCTGGTCTGCTGAGCTGTCTACTCTTTAGTTACCAACACTTTTCAACCATATCTTCACAGAAAAACTTCAACCACAAATGTACCATCTTGATGCAGGTTCTGTCTTAATTCGTCTGAATGGAACACATATATTTTTCAACAAAAGTCTCATTCCTATTTCTCTGATAATGTTAATAATGACTTCGATGCCAGGAAAATATGGTCTGTTAAAATATGGAGAAGTGGGGGATCAATGAAACTTCAGTTTGATTCTTGAACTTGAGTGGTTTAACTTGTTTCCTTTTTCTGTTATAGATTTTGTATTTGGAGTACCTTGAAGAACTGAGATCTTTAAGATATTCCTGCTGTTTTTGTGAATTTCCCTCCTAAAATATCATGCCATAATTTGTTTCTCAAGCTGGAAAATACTAATACAAAACTAATAGAAACAAGATTATGTTGTGAAGATCTTAACCAACCAGAAAGACTGGTATATCGTTTCTTGGGCTAGAAATTCAAGACTAGATTTTTGATGTTACGCCCCTGGTTCCGGGTTGGAAGTCCGCCTTGCACTCTGCCGAATTTCAGTCGATACCTCCTGAAAAGGAGGATCAGATGTGTGAAATCCCCATAAGGATTCCCCAGGAGAGCAGGCGAATTGTGTTGCTCCTCTTACCTCCGAGATGACCAACTTATCCCTGATATATTTCATGGTATTACCGACGCTTTTTAATGGGAAGCTATAGAACTTTTCTTGCGCCAGATATTGCCCGACTTTTTCTCGATTCCTATCCGTCTTGCCGACGTTATTAACATTTCTTTCTGCTGTTGGTGATGTCTGATGGATATTTCGAGCTCCGATGATGTATTGTGTGATACAGGAAGTATCGACAAGTGTTAAATTAATTCTAAACGTCTAATTATTCGTGAGATAGAGTTTTTGCTGGACACTTAATTGGCACTTACTCCAATCTTAGTGCTTTAATTAAACCAATTTTGAAATGCGTGAAAGATTTTCTCTTTCGACAAATTTTTTACTTTTCTGAAAATTCATGTTCGTGTTCAGTCTTTGGCGATGAATTCTACGTGAAAATATCTATAAAAGACAGTGTTCATCTTGATCATAAAATAAACTTTCACTAACAATTGTCAGAATGACAATTCTCGGAATATGTCGTAGTTTTTTGTCCTGGAAAATATTCTGTAAATCTATGGGAGATGATTTCCTTTCATTGGGGTCCCGTAGCGGTCTTCAAACATCTGAAGTGCCGAAAAATCATCACCTGGAAGGTCGTATCCGGTTTGAAAAACCCTCACGACCAGAGAGCAAGAATTTGTGGATTTTGAATTTGAATATCGAAGGAATTTCGAAAGACAAGTGTGATTACGTCTCCAAACTACCTGATGAACATGGTATCGAAGTGATTCTTCTGCAAGAAACCCACACGGCAACAGAAAAAAATCCTCGTGAAATAGGACAGTTGAAAGTTATGTATTAATTGATTTTTTACAAGTTTAGCTTGTTACGTTAAAAAATTATCAGTTCTTAATTTTCAACAGATTCGGAAAGGGGGAATTGATGGAGTTTTTTTTCATTTCTTTCAAATTTTATGACATTTCTGTCATAAATATTTATAAACCTCCGAACATTACTTGGCCAAGAAATCTTAATGTTGATATTTTTCAAAGTAGCAAATGCATTTCTAAAATGCATTTGATTTATTTTGAATAATCGGTTTCTTTCCTGCTTTTGTCTCTTTTCATTTCAGATCAAGAATTGCGAGTCGTTTTGGGAAGAATCTGTTTATCCGAGCCCATCGACGGATAACATGAAGATGATCACACTGATATCTTTCAAGATTTTCCTGATATTTAATATTTTTTGTTATTTTTTTACGGGGAGACAGGTTTTTTCGGCTGAGGTTTTTTCCCCAGTCTGTATAGTATCGTATGATACTAGTGATGATAGTATCGTATGATTCTATAGTATCATACGAAGAATGTTATGATACCCCGTTCCTTTTTCACCTCAGCATAGGTACTTTTTGTTTCAACATTTATTGTATTTTACAGTAAGACATCTAAGATCTATTTATTTCAACTACCACTCACTGCAACATCCAGCAAAGTGTTAACACCCCTGTATATCTCAAGAAAAAGTAGCCGATGAATTTCTGAATAAAATTTTCATATTTCCAACGCTGCAGAAAAGATAGTCACAATACAAGTAGATATCTATTGAAATATTTTATGGAAGATCTCTGCATTTTTCTGAAAGTTTTTTCAAGGTTTAATCTTCCAGTTTCTGGAACAAAAATCAATAAGAAAAATTTCAAATAATAGAAGAAACTCGTGCTTTAATGTGTCAGGAACCAATTCCTTCAGAAAAATTGTTGCCTTACATACAATGAAAAAAAAACACTTTGAACTTTTAAATTTCGTCAGTCAAATTCTTGAAAATGATACATGATTTTTTTTGAGAGACGAGGAGAGAAAACCCTGAAACACTTTCAGAAAAAAAGAGATGCTGACAGCATGATTCTTTACTCTACTCTCATGTCATCAAATTGGGTAGAGAACTTTTTTCCCAACAATAATTACAGATGAAACTTCAATCTACCAAAACTTCTTCATGAGACCAAATGTTAAAATCTCTCTGTTGCGTCCAAGAGGTGTCCACCGCCACCTCAATCCCCATTTCCACAGGGCTTCCCGAAGATTCAAATATCCGCCAAATCCGTCGACCTCAACAATGCCCACTGTTATCCCACGAAGACATTCCATCTCAAGAATCGATAGCGACCCTCTCGCTCTCTCCAGCCGATTGAAAGGTGAGACTTTGGGACACGCGCCAACCGCACTTCATGGGAGAAGGGTACGAGGGGTGAGGGGAGGCCCCAACACCCCCATTGGGAGACCCCGTCTGTCTATGGGGCAAGCGCCGTTTCAAACCATCGGACTAGAGCTCTTCGCGACCCTTCAGTCAGTGGTGTTTTTGCTCTTCACGGTGATAGAAGTGTTCCTCTCGCTGTCCCAAGAGTTCTCCTCGAACTTAGTAAGTTTGGTGTTGCATGGTTAGATCTTAGGACAATTCCTTCCTTATCGAAATTCCTCACCTCCCAAATAAAACCATCTACAACTCCAGTGAGTCATATTCCAGCCCATCCCCTCTACGACGAAGACAGGACGCCACTGGAGTCAACTTCAACTCCAACTGCATGAACACGTGCTTGGTAATTGACTCAACAATCCTTCACAAGACTGAAGGGGAACATGTGATGTCAACACGAATAATTTGATCCAATTCAACTCCTCCAAACTTTTGTTATAGACCCCTGAATCTTTATATCCTGGATAAGGTATTCGCAACTTCATTATTCCTTCGTCGAGAGTTGATTTGTTGTCAATTTAGAATAGTCTTCGCGGACTGCTTCAATTTTTTGATTTCCTATTTAGGTTCTATCCCATTGATGTGAGATTCTTCTTTCCTTTTCCAGTTTTGATAATCTTTGGCTCACTTCAAGGTTTAGGAATGATCATGCTTTGTCTGAGGATGTTTCAGGTCTCCCAAAAGGCCTACTATGTAGAGGATTCATTGAAACCTCTCCCGAGAGTATATCAAAAATTAGATCATCAAAATACGTATTGAATTTTTTCCAGGAGCACCTGGAATAACTGTTGTAGTTCTCAAATGACTCGATAGGCCCCCAACAGATGCTGAAACGTTTCCTCACCCTCTCCAAACCAGGGAACGATCTCATAATCCAGGATAATGCAACCCTTCAGTCAGTGGTGTTTTTGCTGTTCACGGTGACAGAAGTGTGCTCTCTCTATCCCAAGAGTTCACCTCGAACTTAGTAAGTTTGGTGTTGCATGACAATTTCTTCTTCATCATCTCTTCAAAGTTTCACACTCCCACATCGATAATTCCCAAATAAAACCATCTACAACTCCAGTGAGTCATACTCTGCATGAACACGTGCTTGGTAATTGACTCAACAATCCTTCACAAGACTGTGTGATGTCAACACGAATATTTTGATCCAATTCAACTCCTCCAAACTTTTGTTATAGACCCCTGAATCTTTATGTCCTGGAGAAGGTTTTTGCAACATCATTATTTCTTCATCGAGAGTTGATTTGTTGTCAATCTAGCATAGCCCTTTTGGACTGTTTCAATTTTTTAATTTCCCATTTAGGTTCTATCCCATTGATGTAAGATTCTCCTTTCCTTTTCCAGTTTTGATAATCTTTGGCTCACTTCAAGGTTTAGGAATGATCATGCTTTGTCTGAGGATCTTTTACTCAGTACTCAGGTCTCCCAAAAGGCCTTTTATGTAGAGAATTCATTGAAACCTCTCCCGAGAGTATATCAACCATTAGATCTTCAAAACACGTATTGAATTTTCTCCAGGAGCACCTGGAATAACTGTTGTAGTTTTCAAATGACTCGATAGGCCTCCCACAGACGCTGAAACGTTTCCTCACCCTCTCCAAACCGGGGAATGATCTCATAATCCAGGATAATTTGTTAATCAGAATCCCACTGCGGTTCTTGTAACTAGATTTAAAAGCGACGGAGCCTGAACGTCTCCTTAATCATATCTTCTGGTGCCTGTTGGCACAATTTCTAATTACATCTAGCTTTTAATATCTTGGAGTCCCTCTTAAAATATGGGTGATCCTTTGAGCACACAGATCCAGGGGATGCCGAGCTCTGCTAAAGTATTTAACGAGATTTTGGGGGAATTGGATGATCAGTTTGGTTGGGGGAGGATTTACCTCATTTATGGAAAAGAAGTTGGATATCAGGTCGAAAGGAATCAATGGAACTTGAATGTAGGTCATTTCAAGCTTCTGGACTCACTCAAAGGACTATTAAATAGTCTTGGAGAAGGTCTAAGGTATCCATTGAAACAATAACAGACGAATAATTCTGCAAGATTGAATCGTTTTTTCTATTCCATTCTTTTCCATCTTTATTGGAGAAGAACTGTGAATAGAAAGCTGCAAATACAATACAAATTTTTGTCCTGGATGTCATTTCAAACAGGAAATTGGTATAAACAGTACTATCCAGTGCAGAGTGGACAAAGTTTGGACAAGTAATGTTCATACTATCAAACATCACCTCTTTCTGGAAGTGAACAATAAAGCCTCAGCTTCTGTTTCATACACATCCCTTCCAAAATTCTGGATATCAAAGGCTCCCCATCGATCCCGATTATCTATTGGTCTATGGCGTCAGTTCCATCGAATGTTAGCTACTGAACTAACGACGCTGTGCTCTAATAGACAAAGCCGTTTCGCATTATGGCCCAGAGTTCAGCGATACAAGCGCCTGATTGCATTGGCTAACAGAGGGCAAACTGTGCATTGTAAGCTGTTGCAATTTGTTGTTATTGCTGATGCTATTCACGTACCGGAGATACGGCTGGTCCCAAACGTACCAATTGAGGATTTAAATACGGGAATTTGCAGCCATAAATCCGTCCGGAGCGCATGAGATCACCAGAAGTTATAATTGGATTTTGCATTGACACCAGGACTTATTTTATCTTCATATAAGCTTTCAACTCCTTTGAGATTCTTTTCCAAATATCCTCTGGAGAAGTTCAAAGTATATGGAAATGACATTAGATTCTGGCAGCACTGATGCTGTATAATCTTTACAAGATCCACATGAGAGAAACTTGATACATTTGGAATCATGGCAAAGACACCTTCTGGACATTCAACTTCTTTAAGATTATTTTCCAAATATCCTCTGGAGAAGTTCAAATTACATAGAAATGACATCAGATTCTGGCAGCACTGATGCTATATAATCTTTACAGGATCCAGATGGAAGAAACGTGATACATTTGGAATCATGGCAAAGACACCTTCTGGACATTCAACTCCTTTAAGATTATTTTTCAAATATCCTCTGGAGAAGTTCAAAGTATATGAAAATGACATCAGATTCTGGCAGCACTGATGCTGTATAATCTTTACAGGATCCAGATGGAAGAAACGTGATACATTTGGAATCATGGCAAAGACACCTTCTGGACTTTCAACTCCTGTAAGATCTTGAAGGAGTTGAAAGACCAAAAGCTCTCTTTGCCATAGTTCCAAATGTATCACGTTTCTATCATCTCGATCTTGTACAGATTGTACAGAATCAGTGCTGCCACAATATAGTATCATTTCCATGTACTTCGAACTTCTCCAGAGGACATTTGGAAAAGAATCTTCCAGGAGTTGAAAGACCAGAAGCTCTCTTTGCCATGGTTCCAAATGTATCACGTTCCTTTCATCTTGATCTTGCACAGATTGTACAGCATCAGTGCTGCCACAATCGAGTGTCATTTCCATGTACTTTGACCTTGTCCAGAGGTCAAAGGAGTTGAAAGTCCAGAAGATCTCCTTGTGATGGTTCAAAATGTATCACGTTTCTTTCATCCGGATATTGTACAGATTGTACAGCACCAGTGCTGTCACAATCTAGAGTGATTTCTATGTACCAGAGTGGTCTCGATTGATTTCATTAAACATCCAGTAATCGAATGAATCTTAGTATGGTGTCCCCCCAGTTCAAAGACCATCTATGCAATAACAACTTCGGCAAAAATAATTCTGAAACAAGCCGACAATGTAGCGTATTATTAGCAGTGTTCCGCGCTTCCATTAGTGACCAAACAGCGCCACTTTGATGTTGGAACACAGCTCCATATGTAGGTAACTAATTCTATTGGCTGGCTGCCAAATTGCCATATACGATGAGATCAATGTTTCCACTCTATTAACTTCAATCAATTTAGTGATATGGGAGGCTGTTATGTAGCGACAAATTTGATTCGATCTTGATTGACGTTTTACTGTCCCCTAATAGACAAATGGAAGTTATGATACAGCGTGGTGAGTTCGGTTTGCCTGCAAAACTGAATCGATAATGGAGGGCTCTCTTGTTTATGGATGCCTCGAATTTTATTAGGGCGTAACTCGATTTCAGGAAGATTTCAGGAGGGTTTGACGCAATTATAGGGTTTGCCACGGTTACGACATTTTGTTGATGCGCTCGTCATGTTGAAACACAAGAAGATGAATTCTGATTTGATTTTGGAGGATTTCCATTGCAGTTGATAAATGATGATGTTTTTCTCTGAGATTTCCAACAAATGTTATGTCGTTTTGAAGGAGCATGTACTCAACATTTTCTTCTGCAACTCATTGTTGAAAAGGCACTGGAACTTGACTCTTTTTCTGGTTGAATTCGCAGGTTTTCGAGCTTTGAATCCTCAGCCCAAGAAGATGATTTGCCAATCGAGTCTTTACCCAGATCTTCTTTATCTGAATTTAAGAAATGAATATTTCATCGCTGGTTTTACTTTCTCGTATATTTCATCCCTGTTTTTATCACTACAAATAGAAGGTTTCCTGAAATGCTTCTTGCCTAGGTAGTTGGGTTATAGAATTAATATCAAATAGCACATTCAACATTTATGGATTATTAACTTTTATGACTGTCCAAATATTCAAGGTGAATTATATACAGGGTGAGTCTTCGTTTGGTACATATATTTCAAAGGTATCCAAAGAAACACTTTTTTTTTGAGTAATCAATCATTCAGAAAAATCTATATCAGTGAATTAAAAAAAAATTGTAACTTTGATTGTTGTCGATATATTTGTTGAAGACTAGCCCATTCTATCGTTATATATACAATACAGGGAGTTTTGAAATGTGAGGTTTTTTTAATATGCTAAAGACAAAGTTTAACTAATGAAAACATCTTGTACGTAGGGAATCCTGTAAATTTCAACCTCATAAATGATGTATCGACTTCAGCAATCGTTTTATCAGAACCCATTGAATGCAGTGATTGAATTAATCACCGCAAAATTGTCAAAAATAATCCCCTGACAAATTCCATCGTCCACAATGTTATTAAACATTTCAGATACCGTGGAAATTCGCGTTGCGAGCTGTTAACAAAGGAATTAAGCTAAGTGGATTTCCGAACACTGCAACCAACGTTTCGCTCTACATGAATCATCATCGGTTTTAATTAACTCGGCCTGTTAATTCCAAAAGTTCATAATAAACGCTGGTTACTTCGATCGAACGGTTCAAATGAATTTACGACCTAGACAGTGGTAAAGCCTGGGGGCCAACAGTTGATTAAAAAGCGGTAAAGGTTGCACCTATTTACCGTGCGTTGTTCTGCACTGTTACTTTGGTAATCGTCCGGTTTTACCGTTTAATGTTCAGGAAGTGGATTGGAACATTTCCCTTGTCGATCAGTGTACACTCATTAAGGGTATTACAGCCTCTTCAACTCGATTGTTGCCGATACAAAAGCATGATCATCTTGGCTGAGATACCCGAAATACAAACGATACAATGAAATCTTCATTTAGGACAATTTTTTAGAGTAAAAAAGTAAATGGAAATGACACTAGATTGTGGCAGCACTGATTCTGTACAACCTGCACAAGATCAAGATGAAAGAAACTTGATACATTTCGAACTATGACAAAGACACCTTTTGGACTTTCAACTCCTTTAAGATTCTTTTCCGAATATCCTCTGGAGAAGTTCAAAGTACATGAAAATGACACTAGATTGTGGCAGCACTGATGCTGTACAATATGTACAAGATCTAGATGAAAGAAACGTGATACTTTTCGAAATATGGCAAAGAGAGCTTCTGAACTTTCAACTCCTGGAAGATTCTTTTCCAAATATCCTCTGGAGAAGTTCAAAGTATATGGAAATGACACTAGATTGTGGCAGCACTGATTCTGTACAACCTGCACAAGATCAAGATGAAAGAAACTTGATACATTTCGAACTATGACAAAGACACCTTCTGAACTCTCAACTCCTTTAAGATTCTTTTCCGAATATCCTCTGGAGAAGTTCGAAATACATGGAAATGACACTCGATTGTGGCAGGACTGATGCTGTACAATATGTAGAAGATCAAGATGAAAGAAATGTGATACTTTTCGAAATATGGCAAAGAGAGCTTCTGAACTTTCAACTCCTGGAAGATTCTTTTCCAAATATCCTCTGGAGAAGTTCAAAGTACATGGAAATGACACTGAAATGTGGCAGCACTGATTCTGTACAACCTACACAAGATCAAGATGAAAGAAACTTGATACATTTCGAACTATGGCAAAGACACCTTCTGAACTCTCAACTCCTTTAAGATTCTTTTCCAAATATCCTCTGGAGAAGTTTAAAATACTTGGAAATGACACTCGATTGTGGCAGAACTGATGCTGTACAATATGTACAAGATCAAGATGAAAGAAACGTGATACTTTTCGAAATATGGCAAAGAGAGCTTCTGAACTTTCAACTCCTTTAAGATTCTTTTCCAAATATCTTCTGGAGAAGGTCAAAGTACATGTAAATGACACAAAATTGTGGCAGCACTCATGCTATACAGTGGTATACAATCTGTACAAGATCCAGATGAGAGAAACGTGATACATTTGGAACCATGGCAAAGAGAGCTTCTGGTCTTTCAACTCCTGAAATATCTTCTCCAAATATCCTCTGGAAAGGGTCTCCCTTCAGCTCTTTAGAATTTCCAAGGAGTTATCTTGATTGATTGTCTGGATGATATTTGGCAATCACATACCTGTCCAATTTTTCGAATGAATTGTCATCCTTGTCAACATCTCCAAATAGATGACGTCATCACCGATGATTTCATAAATTACGGGTTTCGTTGCTTCGCAACCGATTTTTTAATGGTTCGTTGTCGACGAAACCTGCAAAATATGAGAGCTAGCCTACTCTTATACCTCAGCATCAACCATGCCAGGTGAGTACAGTTTTTTTGTGTGTGTAGTTTGGTTCAAACTTTTTTTTTTAATCGCACACTAACAAAGGAACTGACGAAACATGTTTGAGAAACATTGTCGAGTAGTCTTGTAGAGAACTTTTGTAGTGATGCATGAATTAGTTTGCATGGAATTTTGTAGGAGCTGAACAAATCCAATCACTTAAATGTCTTCATATTTTGGTTAGCAATCTCCACAGGATTATCAGGATAGTTGAATAGTCAATAAAGGTTACTGCATGGTTTTAATCATTAACTGTTTAATCTTTGTCTAATTCAGGGCTTTATTTTTTCATTTTAATATTATTTCACATGAAATTGAGTTGGAAAATTTCATATCCAATGCACATATTCTCTTTCATTCCTTCAACTAACTCTACTTATCAACAATACCTATAGAAATTAAGGAATGAAGCACTCACATTAATAGAAATATGGTGGCAAACAGTATTCAATTCACTTATTCTATATTCACAGCATTGAATATTTTTCTCTTGAACTTTGAACTTTGGAATTTCATTCCTTTCCAAGGAAATCTGGAAAGGAGAACTAAAAATACCCCACATATCAATTTATGGTAATCAAGGGAGGGTTCAGGTTTGTCTTGAGCTTATAAGCGTTCTTCCAAATCTCGAACAGACATATCGTGGAGTGAAACCTGTAGAATATGGCCAAAGGCATTGAAATATGAGTGATGATAGTCCATGCCCATTCTCCAAAGAAAGCAATCTGGTCAGGGTTGAACTCTGCCTTGTTCTTCTCTAAACTGTTGATGGTCCAGAGAGCCATGTTGGAGACTATCAGGAAAGTTATGAGCTCCCTCCCTGGTTTCTCTGAACATTGTTCTGTATTGCTGCATCTTCTCCACCAAGAATCTAGGACAAAGATTGTCTGCAAGCTGGTTTGGAGGAAGGAGAATATTTCAGCTAGGAGGCTGATAGTTATCAACCCTTTAGAGGTGAAGCAATTGCCGATTATTGAGAACATGCTGTATATGAAAACCCCCGTTTGAGCCACGACTAGAAGGGTGTTGTCTAAACCAATCCCAGCTTGTCCTTCAGCTGTGGAAAAATCAAAACTTACACAAGAATAAAAAAATTAAAAGACCCCACCTTTTAGTTTTCTCTCGTACTTCATTGCCCTCATACGAACCATGGCTACAACCGTAGCCAATATGGTGATGACGTAAAGGATAAGTTCCATGGTGTTCACTTCAATTTGTGCCAAAGCATGCCTGTTTTTTCTGGTATCTTCTGAGTTCCCCTTGTCCTGAGTTAAGACGAAGAACATTATAAGGGAGATTATGGTGAACACGATGACCATGATACCAGCGAAAAGACCCTTGTGAGCACTGCTGCAATCTACGGTTATATGATTTTCGGTATTCACAGGACTGCCACCTAGATTATCTGGAAAAAAAATGAGAATCTTCTTTCTGTTTTGAAACATTTTAAGGAGTTTTCTTACTGAACACATAGACGTTTTGTTCCTTTTGCTGGTTGTTCTTTTTTTCAGATTTCTTGTCGGTGTCTTTAGGCACGAAAGCCCTCATCTTTTTCCACATTTCGAAAAGGATCACAGCACATATCAGACTGTATTCGATGGTGCAAGGGAACAAGAATGGACTTGAATTCATCACCAGAGAACCCATTACCAGCTCTTGCTGGCAGAATTTCTCGTGGATCAGGGTTTCAGTGTCGTTTTTCTGCTCTGGGGTAGAAAAAAAGGTTAATTTTATTTTGTTTATATTCCGAAGAAATGTTCAAGAAGAGTCTAAAATGGTAGAAAAGGTGTTGTTTGAAGTATTACAAGTTCTAACCTGCCAAATGGATCATCTCATGTTTTGTTTCTTCCACCAAAACATAGAGCCATTCGCATAAATCTGTGGCAATCATGTGCATCAAGCCGAATCTGGCTAAATTTTTTATCTTTCTCAATTCCAAGTCCTAAGGGAACTTATATGGTTATTGGTTTGATAATACAGCGTGAAGACATTACCTTGCTGCTGAGGAAGATGAATTGCATCTGCAAGAGTGTTAAAAGAGTTCTTGCAGCTGGTATTATGGCGTGGAAGACGTTGGTTTCACAGTTAGCGTAGTGTTTTGCTTCAAAGTATCTCACGAATTCAAGTCCTGAGTACACCATGCTTCCAATACCAAAAGCTGAAAATTGCAAGAAGAAAAACTGATTCTTGATTTTACGTTTCAAGCAATGTCCTCAACATTTAAAGTTGAGATTTCCTCACCAATGGCTCCTAAACGGAGGTAGAAGCTGCCATATCTCTTACTCTGGTTTGTCTTGGGTCTCATTGACAAAATTTCAACATTCGTGTTATTCTCTGGAAAGTTCAGAAGATTAATGTGGTTTTCATTTAAGAGACACCATACTTTCAAGGCGGTAGGAAATTGCATTCCAAGCTTCAATCATAACCTCAAACGTCAACGTCAGAATAAAGACATAACCTTAATGAAAGAAAAAGTTGGATACTCACGATACGAACTCAGAAGAGAATTCACGGCCTTTTCCTTGGCCACTGTCGTGTAAATAACTACCAGGAAACTTATACTCCCTAGGTATAGATAGAGGTAAAACCCTTGGTAGAACGATGTAGTCACTTCCTTCGATAAAATTTCTGTAATTGGAAAAGCCATTCCCAATACCACAAGCAGCTTAGCGTAAAAAGCTGATAGGATCGTAGTCAAGGCATCACTGGATTCAAAGAAAAGTTATTTCAGGGATTATAGAAAGAGGATTGACGTATGGGGAATTAACGTGTGAAGGGTTTGCAATATTGAAATATTCAACTCACTTCCCTTGTTGTCTGTTCATTCTTTCTTCATCTCTTCCGTTGTCTACGACGGTGCTTTGGCTATTTCCATGATTGTTGAATAGTCTGCAATCAAATATATAACATTCAAATTTAACATTTAAAAAATCAGTGACGGACTTACCCCATCACGTTTCTCCTCTGGTTCATAAAGGCGTGTACAGCTGATAGGGTGAATGCTTGAGAAGGTCTTCTTAGGGCAGCTAGGATGGCTGAAGGCCTTCTAGAGGTTGGTAAAGAACTCTGTCTGTCACTGTCCACAGTCAGTCTGTGATGGTTTTGCTCCATGGCCAGAAAATTCATAGTTTGTCTTTCTATAGTTGGTGAACTGAAGAATATAGAATCAGGATTGTAAGAGATGAAAACTCTTGAATATTTTCAGTTTTTAGGCAGCTAGGACTCGTATATCTTTCTATGGTTTCTGTTAGATATTTGCTCTCTCTCAAGAGAGAATCTAAACAATTTTCATCGAATAGTTAGAAACGCAAAATGATATAAACATTTAAGAAGGAAGTTGAACTCTGCTGTGAAAGAAATAAAGCTTAGTTGTACTGGTTTTTTAATCTCAGTTTTTCCATTTTTTCATTCTTCTGATTGAGACGAATGAATCTGAAGAATATCTACCTTTTCTCCTAGTTGCAAAAGTCGAATTAACCTTACATTTCCTCATTTTAATTTTCGCAACCCATAAACTTTCCACTGTAATATTTTCGCTTCATGAACCGGAATTCCTGAATTTATTAAGTTAAACTTGGCCGATAAGGTTCTCGTTTGCCCGGGAAAACCACTAACAATGAGCACGAAGAATACCCTGGAAAATTCACTAAGCCTGGACTACCCTATTTCGTTAGTCCTCCTCCTATTTTCCCTATTTGAAATCCTAATTTCGGTTTCTAGCGATCTCGACCTCTTTTCAGAGAAACTTCGGATTAATTTTCTTCGTTATCGGAGATAATGAAGTCATTTGTAGCCCTGCTGGTTATTCATTGTGTATTTCGACAGAGAAATATGATATTCGCGAGGAGCAATTTTTTCTGGATGGACCAATAAGTTATATTTACTTCAACACAATTCAACCGTTTTGCTCTGGGTCAAAATTACTGAGCTGTATTTGAGAATTCTTGGGACGTTTGGAATGAAGAACTCCATAAATTAATTCAATGTCGAAAAAAAAATGATTATGTAGAAGTATGGTAGATCTTTTGCACCTCAAGATAACCATGATACGACCAAGATATTGCATCTCGTTTTTGTTGTGAAAACCCTTTGAATTTCATCCACTTAATTCCCGAATATTATCATTTCAAATTCAGTAGAAGTGTACGATCTAACGTACTATGTATCGAAATAAAAGAACACCCTAACTAAATCTAAATGCAAACAAAAAAACCATCTAAGAGTGACCCTTGAAAAAACTGAAACAAATAAATGAATCCGTTTATGCTCACAATAACTAATTTAGTCTGTTAACTATGTGAAAAAAAACTATAGCTGATTCACCCAAACAATGGCATGAAGTCACGTCATTAATGCAAACTGCGTCCACTTTTGGGACGCAACTATTTTGGACTCAGCTAAAACTTGTTTTACCCAACCCAGTGAAAATTTAAACAATAAAAGAGTAAAATGGAACTACACACAAGACATAAATATTGTTGAGAAAGTTACTGAACTCCTTCTACTTTTGGAAATAGCATTTTCATCAAGTCATTTAAGATATAACCTTTGAATTTGAATGAATTATAATAATTTGAATGATTATTTAATTTTCTGCTTCAATTTGAAGAATGTGCCGACAGTGGTTTCAACGCTTCTAGAACTACAATTTTAACTTCGAATGCTTTTATGATGATCTTGTATCTCTCTTGGCATAACATAAAAAGGCCATAATTAAAGTTGGCATTTTTTATTCAGTGCAGTGTTTTTGTAGGTGCGAATTATTTTTTTATTACCTATTGTGGTATTCGATTTGTTGAAAGTCTCAAGATAAATTTCACACGTAATTTAACTCAGGAATTTGTACACTCGAGACCTATAAATTACTGTACTTTTGGGCAGTCCAAATATGGTGAATTCTTCAATTCTTCCAAGTAATTTTTTGGTGATTATTCACTTGTCAGTGAAAATAACCTGTTCAAAGTGTAATCAATTAAAGAATGTCGATTCTTTCCAATTTCACTGATCAGAAAATAAGGATTATGATTCTGGTGTTGAATTCTTTTTTTCCTTCTGAAATTAGTGTCTTAAGAAAAACATTTCTTTCCTAAGGTGCAAGTCTCACTTACTTCTCTGAAATGAACTCGGAAATTTCCTCAAGTAGTTAATTATTCCATTTCAATAATAAATGCAATGTTATTAAGTATTAATTGCCTTAAATCATGGTTCAAAATAATTCATAAATTTCTACTGTAATATAAGTGTTTGAAAAAATCAAGGATCTTGGGAAATTAATATATAACAAATTCGAAACCTTACCAGTTCAATATGATGATATTGAAGAGTTTTGTGTATACAACTGAGGTCTATCGAGAATTTTTCGAAACAAAAACATTGTTTTTATCATCAAGTGCATATTATGATTGATTGGTGCAATATAACTCGTATTAAATTGTGGGGGATCAATAAAATCTTTTCCCATCAACTCTGATGAAAGGTCGATAGGAGTTAACATGAAAAAACTTCAATTCGAGGTGTAGTTGAAGGAAAGGAAGCTGATTCTTCGGATTTACCCGAACTTTGACCTCGAACTACACGATTTGATGATTGAGATGACTTCATCTTTGGATCTTTGACGTATTCTTCTTATTTATGAACAATACTACCTCCTGAATCTATGAGAATTCCGGAATTCTTGAAAGAATGGAAACGAGAACTTCTGCATTTGGCTTGGACCCTTGGGGAAATAAAATTTTATATCCAGAGGGTCGTTATTTATACCTACCTGTTTTCCTCCGCGAGAGTATCCATTAAAGAATGGCTCATTAGGATTTCTTGTCCCCTCTCTGCTTTCTGATACCCTAATCTCCCTTTATCAAAACTTGCAGCCAACTTATTGCGAGAAAAACATGCACGGTTTCGAGATGGAGTGTCCCGGACTGTAATTTGAAAACTTTAGTCGCGGAAAACCGGTTAAAGTTTTTAATTTTAATCTTGCACGACGACAGATCGCTACATGTGACTTGGACTCGGACTCTCTTGGTACTGGAGTAAGTTTGCTCAAGTTCTTAGCGAGATTGTGGAGGACAATGGGAGTAAGTGGACTGGTAAATGTTTTCGAGTTCGAAAATAGAAGGAACCGATCAATGGTCCCATAAAATTCACCTTGATTGTTCTGCCAATTGCTGGGACAACAACAAAACGTCAAAAAACAGATGTGCAACGTTTTTCCTCGACATATGTTTTCTTGTGTTGAATTTCATCAATTTTTGCTTCCTCATACTATGTTAATATGGCTCCAAGAGTCCTTATAATAGGTGTACAACTTACTAACTTACCATGTATCAAAATAAATGGACACCCCGACTAAATCTAAATGCAAACAAAAAAAACCACCTTAGAGTGACCTTTGAAAAAACTGAAGCAGACAAATGAACCTTTTAATGCTCACAATAACTTATTTAGTATGTTTACTACGTGAGAAAGAACTATAGCTGATTTACCCAAGCAATAGCATGAAGTCATGTCATTGATTCAAACTGCGTCCACTCTTGGGACGCAACTATTTTGGAAGCTGTTAAAACTTGTTTAAATCAACCCAGTGAAAATTTAAACAATGAAATAGTGAAATGGAACTACACACAAGACATAAATGGTGTTGAGAAAGTTACTGAACTCATTCTATATTTGGAAATAGCATTTTCATCAACTCATTTGAGATATAACCTTTGAATTTGAATGAATTTTAACAATTTTAATGATTATTATTTGTATTATTCTAGTTGGATTTGGATCATTGTTTCTTGATTTTCATTAAGAAGACTTTTTCTTCATAATTTATATATGTTGTAACAATTACATCGAAGATGTGTTGAAGAATATATATTCTCTTCTTTCGACTTAAACAACTCGAAATGCGAAGTGTAATAATTCAAAGGGGTTGTTACAAAATTGCGATTATATCGAAGAATCATCATTGAAAGTAATCTACTTAAAAATCGATGATGAATTTCGATTGCAGCGTCGTGTCAATATCATATTTAACAGTTCATTTCGAGTGGTTTGCCTTCTCACCTCCACATATGGAAGGACTCTTCTCTTGTAAGTAAACATGTACATCACGAATCTGTGTTTGCTTCTCAAATATTCTGCTATTCGCATAAACACGAGGAGATCGTCATGGGCGTATCAGGATTTTTTTCTCGACGGAATTTTCGGTGTTCACTGTTTTTTCGGAGCTCGTAATAGTTATTTATGATATGAGTGATAAAGGTAACGTTTTATTTTGTGAAATGAGCGGAACGAATTGAACAATTTCACGAACAAAATAAAATGACTTTTAATACAAATGCCATACGATGTTTTTTGTACAACTGCCCTATTCTGAGAATGAAATGGGCGATTTTGCAATGAGAATAAACTTCAAAATGCATTTTAATAGTCGAATAATCAAAAAGTTGTTGTGAATGACAAACGTTGTCAACGTTATGATCACTTAAAAATGAGAAAAGACGCTGTTTGAATTTCGTCCCTGTCCAATTTTCGTCTTGGGTTTTTAACTGCTTAATATGTTTATCGAGAGTCCAATTATTAATAAAAGTGACAATTTGGTTGTTCCTCTGGATATTGAAGAGTCTGCAAGAAGAGCAAATCTGGAACTCCTACCTAAAAAATCTGTTCAGCAGTACGATATTGCGTATAAAAAATTTCCTGGTCTGGTGTAAATTGAAAAATGTAGAAGAGAACTTCAGTAAAACTGTTTTCCTGGCATACTTAGAAGAAAAAATCAAAAATATGGAATTCATCAACTTTGCGGAGTAAATTTTCAATGATGAAGTCAAGCGCCCTTGTTAAAAATGGTGTGGATGTTGGTAAATATTTTAAGGTAATAGCATATTTAAAACGGAAAAATGAAGGATATTGTCCCAAAAAATCGTAAATTCTCACTCGTGAACAAGTTGAAAAGTTTATAAAGGAGGAGGCACCAGATGAGAAATACTTGATGGTTTAGGTTGCAACTATTTTCGGATTCGTAATCTGCGACCTCGGATTAATATAATCTATTCATCTCGTTAGTATAGAAAGAAAAAAAATTTTTTTTTTGAAAATTTAAAAAAGGTATACCGAATATAAAAATTATTCCGAAAAATTTTTTTTTCATTCTATATTGATGAAGTGAATAGATTATATTAATTCGAGGTCGTAGATTACGAATATGTAATTGGAATTTCGATACCTCCGATATTTTGCAAAATATTACAAAAATTCCAAAATTTTTCTGGAAAATCGGTAAACTTTGAAGAGCAGATATAAGAAAAGTATGGATGCTATAGTTCTGGTCTTTTCCCCATATTATAGTACGTTTCTTTGAAAATAAAATGGTGTATTCACCTTTTTTCTATTAAGGATATTTCAGATTTCGTTACGTTTTCCGCAAAGGTCTATTTTTCGGAAAATTCAAATCGTTATAATTTCTACAAAAAATTAAAAAAAAAAAAACGAATAGCATATTCTTGATGTACGCCCACGAATTAGTTTATAATCTCAATTTGGTCGATCAATTAAAAAAAAAAATTTTGGCCAAAAATCGCAAATTTTTCCATACATATGTATGGAAAAATTGCCAAAAATTCGATTTTCGAATTTATCGACCAAATTCATGTTATTAGTTAATTCGAGGGCGTAGATTAAGAATATGCAATTACTTTTTTTATAAAACGATTTTTGTAGAAATTATAACGATTTGAATTTTCCGAAAAAAGGGCCTTCGCGGAATAATTTACGAAATCCAAAATATCCCTCGTAGAGAAAGGATAAATACACTATTTTATTTTCAGAGAAACGTACTATAATATGGAGGAAAGACTAAAACTATAGCATCCATACTTTTTTTATATCTGCTGTTCAAAGTTGGCCGATTTCTCTAAAATTTTTTAGAATTTTTCGAATATTTTCCAAAATATTGGTAGTATCGAAATTGTAATAACATATTCATAATCTACGACCTCGAATTAATATAATCTATTCATCTCGATAATATAGAAAGAAAAAAAAATTTTTCGGAAATTTTAAAAAAAGGTATACAATTGGAAATGGTTAAGGTTCTAGTTACTTTTATATCAGAATTTACATTATTTCGTTTAGAAATTTTTGTTATTCAATATATAAATTATTTTCATAACATTTTTGTCATAATTTCCCTTTGAAAAACTTCAGAGAAATCTTATCATGAATAATAGATCTATAGAGGGGAGGCCGAATTTACGCCACGCCACCACAAGAAATTTCAGGGGATTCCAGGCTAAAAAATCCCTTCCCCCTTTCGAGTATCGAAATTCCGTAAATCGGCAAAATTCTCTCGATTTGATAATTAAATTACATCACGGCATTTACATACCGTGGCTATGTGTGTCGTGAATAAACCTACTCGGCGGTAGGGAATTCCCCTGTATTTGTATTTTGTATGTGGTATTGTGGGTAGGGCCCCATTATCCTAATGTGCCCAGGGCCTCCAAGAGGTTAAAGACGGCCCTGCTATCATAGGTAGATAAACATGCTTTGGGAGTTTCTTTTTCGGTTTCAACTATTTCCGAAACGCCCTGTATGACGGGGTGAGGGTCACTCCCGCCGATCCACCCCCTAATAACATTTTACCTCCGTTTTCGCATCGAAATATTCAAAACCCCAACGTTCGTCTTCCGCGGTGCCAAAGTTGGCAGGAAATCTGAGTTAGAACTCAATCTACCCAACGCCGATCGAAAGGCGTGCACCCCCAACCTCTCAACCCCCTTAGGGGTGCCCAATCCACCCTCCCCGAGTCCCCACGGATATGAGCTTCCGTTATGAACAATTTGCAACGAAATTGAATGAACGCGTCGTGCTAGACCATTTCGAGATTTCAGAAATTTAATTCTCAGCCAGGCAGAGCCAATACACTGTTATTTTTCGAGTCAATCTCCGACAGGGTTGGGACATGCTAAATCTCCTTTTTGGAGTTAAGCTGGGGGCGGTTTTTTCGAACTTTGAACGGTGAACGAAATGGCTCTTGCATGCCTAGAAAAAAAAAACTTCATCAGATGGATTGTAAGGTTAACAGAGATCACACCCTTTCACATTGGTTTCCAATTGTTTAAGCACAAGGAAAATTGTGCCTTACGTTGGTCGCCAATTGTATACAGGGCCGTCTTTAACCTCTTGGAGGCCCTGGGCACATTAGGATAATGGGGCCCCTACCCACAATACCACATACAAAATACAAATACAGGGGAATTCCCTACCGCCGAGTAGGTTTATTCACGACACACATAGCCACGGTATGTAAATGCCGTGATGTAATTTAATTATCAAATCGAGAGAATTTTGCCGATTTACGGAATTTCGATACTCGAAAGGGGAAAGGGATTTTTTAGCCTGGAATCCCCTGAAATTTCTTGTGGTGGCGTGGCGTAAATTCGGCCTCCCCTCTATAGATCTATTATTCATGATAAGATTTCTCTGAAGTTTTTCAAAGGGAAATTATGACAAAAATATTATGAAAATAATTTATTTATTGAATAACAAAAATTTCTAAACAAAATAATGTAAATTCTGATATAAAAGTAACTAGAAACTTAACCATTTCTAATTGTAATCCTTTTTTTTTTCATATTCTGTATACCTTTTTTAAAATTCCGAAAAAATTTTTTTTTCTTTCTATATTATCGAGATAAATAGATTATATTAATTCGAGGTCGTAGATTATGAATATGTTATTACAATTTCGATACTACCAATATTTTGGAAAATATTCGAAAAATTCTAAAAATTTTCAGAAAAATCGGCCAACTTTGAACAGCAGGTATAAAAAAAGTATGGATGCTATAGTTTTAGTCTTTCCTCCATATTATAGTACGTTTCTCTGAAAATAAAATAGTGTATTTATCCTTTCTCTACGAGGGATATTTTGGATTTCGTAAATTATTCCGCGAAGGCCCTTTTTTCGGAAAATTCAAATCGTTATAATTTCTACAAAAATCGTTTTATAAAAAAAGTAATTGCATATTCTTAATCTACGCCCTCGAATTAACTAATAACATGAATTTGGTCGATAAATTCGAAAATCGAATTTTTGGCAATTTTTCCATACATATGTATGGAAAAATTTGCGATTTTTGGCCAAAATTTTTTTTTTGAATTGATCGACCAAATTGAGATTATAAACTAATTCGTGGGCGTAGATCAAGAATATGCTATTCGTTTTTTTTTTTTTAAGTTTTTGTAGAAATTATAACGATTTGAATTTTCCGAAAAATAGACCTTTGCGGAAAACGTAACGAAATCTGAAA
The DNA here is from genome assembly GCA_038502775.1 of Hippodamia convergens. Taxonomy (NCBI): domain Eukaryota; kingdom Metazoa; phylum Arthropoda; class Insecta; order Coleoptera; family Coccinellidae; genus Hippodamia; species Hippodamia convergens. Next base: position 9,061,069 of record CM076614.1, on the reverse strand, counting down.
TATCCTTAATAGAAAAAAGGTGAATACACCATTTTATTTTCAAAGAAACGTACTATAATATGGGGAAAAGACCAGAACTATAGCATCCATACTTTTCTTATATCTGCTCTTCAAAGTTCACAGATTTTCCAGAAAAATTTTGGAATTTTTGTAATATTTTCCAAAATATTGGAGGTATCGAAATTCCAATTACATATTCGTAATCTACGACCTCGAATTAATATAATCTATTCACTTCATCAATATAGAATGAAAAAAAATTTTTTCGGAATAATTTTTATATTCGGTATACCTTTTTTTAAATTTTCGAAAAAAAATTTTTTTTCTTTCTATACTAACGAGATGAATAGATTATATTAATCCGAGGTCGCAGATTACGAATATGCAATTACAATTTCGATACCTCCAATATTTTGGAAATATGAAAAAAATTGTAATTCAGAAACCGTCAGTTGATATTCAGGCATCACTTGTATTTCAGATTAGTCAATTGTATTTCAGAAAACATCAAATGTTATTCAGATTTGTCAATTGAATTTCAGAAAATATCGAATGAAATTCAATGAGTGATCCGAAATACATTCGATGTTTTCTGGAATTTAATTGACTAATCTGAAATTCAATTGACGCATTCTGAAATTGAAGTGACTAATCTGAAATACACTTGACGGTTTCTGAATTACACTTGGAAATGGTAAGAATTTGAAAAAAAATTTTATAACAAAATTGCATTCACGTTTTTTAATTTTTCTGTGCAAACATATCCATCAACTTGTCGATAACCAAGCTTCTAGCCACTTTTGTCCAAAGTTAAGTAAGCTCAAAAAAATGATAGACGTGTTTGCGACACATTTAAGGAGAGTCCCGAAAAGCTTGACGGTTTATTAAAAAACCCTTGAAAACAGGGTAGCACATGAAGTAATTGAGTGATAATTCAACTTTCGAATTGAATTACTGGAAAACTCATATACTTTTTTATAATTTAGGAGTATTTCTCTATTTTTTAGGAATGATAATTTTACCTTCTTTGTATGAGTTTTGTTCATTATATCATGGGAAAAATCTCGCGAACCGGCAAGTGACTGTCTCTCGGTTTTTTCCCAACGTTCGAACTCCTGGATCTTCTGGAAGACGTTGCAGTAAGAGGTGAGGGTTGTATCCTTCCAAACAGAAGCGTTGAGATTTCAACTTCCTCCAAGTTGCAGGTACTGAAGGATTTGAAGACTCAGGTCTCTCCAAAGAGACCTCTGATGTCTAGATCCCTCCAAAGATGTCTTGGAGGTCTAGCTCTCTTAAAACATGTGCCGGAGGCTTAGCTCTCTCCAAAAGATACCGGAGACTTAGCTCCCTCCACAAAAATATGCTGGAGACTCAGCTCCTTCCAAAAAAGATGCTGGAGATTCATCTCCCTCCAAAAAAAAGGCTATCAAAAAAAACACTTGTATCAGTTTTCTGTACCGTCAAACTTCCACAATTTCCCGAGATCTCTGATAATCTTAGTTTACATAAAGATAATTCAGAAAAGGAAAAAATGTCCACGTGTTCACTGAAACACTGGCACAGATAAATCGGGAAATTGAAAATCAGAGAGTCACGGAACCGTGAAATGATTAAATTAAATTATTTAACTATACCATAGATAAACCAATCTAGAAGGAAGGTTGATTCATCAGATAGTTGAAGAAATCAAAAGTCGTACGATCCTCAAAATGGCGGAACCCAAGCGTCTCTCACCTCATATGAAACGCATGAATCGTTAACAAAAATAGATATATGGTTGTCTGATCTACTTTGTACTCACCAATCCTAATTATTGCCTAGTCAAACAGGTTCAATCCAGAATAGGAGAATAAATTATTGCCTTTTCCCAATCTGTGTCTTTTTTCTGAACACACTTGTTTCAAAATGATTTGGAAATTTTCTTATCGAAACATCTAAGAAGGAAAGTACATTACTTTGTTCCAACTCCATTGTGAATTTTATTGTAGGTTCTTTATTATTGATATGATTGAAAAATTTCATCCATTCTTCTCTCCCATGTTGCCAAATTACAAAAATATCATCGACATAAAGCCACCAAGTCTTTGGTTTCACTGAAATCAAAGAAAATTCGGTTGAAATTGTGAATTTCCTTAGTATTTTATTACACAGCCTTTTATATCAGGAACTTTTCCCTTTCTACTTTGATTTTAAGATTTCATTTCGGAAAAGACCACGTAATAAAAGTTAAAAGATAATGATGCAAATTTTCCAAAAACCCGAGTTTATTTAGTGTTTAAATTCTCTTAAAAACCATATGTCTCAACTTGCTGATTCATAACAGATGATTATAATCAGAGAAATACAGTTCAGAGAATTATAAAGGTTTTAATTCCTTGTCAAATCTCTTCATTCTGCTACATCTTCTTTGGTTCAGTCATAGGAAATATTGTCTTTTTTTATCAAAATATTCCTCATGGATTATTCCTTTCATCTACGTCTTTTTTATCTTTTCGAATGTTGGATTTTTCTGGACGCAGTTCATTTCAATGAGTTTTCCCAAACCTTGAAAATAAAAACACCTGTATATATGTCTGAAAATACAGATCGCAAATGATATTGGAAACAAGGACGATATTGGACCATCAGCTCAAAAAATTAGGACTGTTCTGGTAAACAGTCAACAAACAAATGAACGTCGTGGAATCTCTCAAGACAGTTTATGTAATTATTTTATTGCGATGCAGTGAAAATGAATCGATTGCCCAACAGGCAAGTACTTTGAAATCAATTTTTTTCAACCACACAATGATTTTGAGTTCGTTCAATTTTTTTAAGGTTACATAGTTCCTCCCCAGTTCTGACTGACGTTGGAGGACCTCATAACAACGCCGATGTTAGAATAAGAAGACCAAGGCCAGTTGAGGAGAAAATAGAGAAGTACTGATTTTTTCTCGTGATTTTTAAAGTTTTGATTTGATTTTTTCGATAGTGAGTTTCTCGTGAATTTCATCGCGAGCCTTTATTGTAAGGCTCTGGTCGTTTTAGGCGTGGCTTTGCCAATAACAGATGCTATAACTTTGAATAGTAACATCTACATTTTCAGGGTAAGTTCACAATCTGTAATATTCCTACATACGAATTGTTATCACTGTTTTTTTTTCTCAGATCTTCCACATTTATCTGTACACTGGAAGCATTTTATTCTTGTGTTACATGTGTCTGGTACAACTGAAGGATAAGTCCGTTAGGCTGAGTTTGCACGAGATGCAGAGTGAGTTGAAATGAGAAAAAAAGTTAAAAATAAAAATATCTCAAATAAAATTTCTGTAGATGAAATAAAAGGTGGTAACACTGCTTCTAGGTTCTATTCCTTTGTCGTTTGAAGCAGTGGAGTCAGAAAACATCAATCAGCCAGTGCGGTACGGCAGTTTTTACCTCAGAATGGGGGTCACAGGTGAAGGGTATAATTTTTGAAAATGATTTTGTTGAACCCCTGTTTTTTTCTTCAGGATTCGGAATGGGTTCAGTCATTTACTCCGGTTTTCAATTCGCCCAGTATTTCGAGTACTCTTCTGAAAACGATTGTGGACACCCTGTAAAAGCTATGAAACCCGGACTTCGCATAATTTTCGTTCTGATGCAGATTTTTTTCGTTTTATCAACGAATAATGTGAGAAATTTCATATTTCAAAACGTCAGTTTTATTATAAATAACTATTTTAGTTTATCCACGTGCAGAAAAGCAAAATGATCGCAAGGTTTGGACTGATGCACATGATCGGAACAAACTTATGCGAATGGTTTCAAGTAGTAGTGAAAGAAACTCAACACGACATATATAAAACAGCCCAAAAATTCCTATCAAACAATGCTGTTTAACCGTTCTAGTCCTCTTCCAATAGTCCTACAAACTAAAAGGTTCTACGAGAAGAAAGAACAATGCATGACCACGAATATTATAGGCCCGATCCTGTTCAAAACAGAGCCGTACTTAGCTCCTTGCACCATAGAGTTCAGCGTCTTGTGCGCTGTAATTTTGGGACTCATGTGGAAAAAGAACCTTACCAAAGGCATAGAAGGTGAGAAGGAGAATCGAAAAACCTAAAATCTTTACAGATTTGGTTTTCAGAGAGGGAAACTAAATTTAACATGAAGCTAAACGAGGTGTCGACAGATTTTAACAAGGATTTTTACAACACAAAGAGTAGATTCTCTGTGGATTTTTCCAAAGCGCATAAGGGACTTTTTAGTGGGATTTTGGTCATCATCCTCACCATTATGAGCTTGATCTTGTACTCTGAACTGGAGACTCACGAGGAGTATTGGCATATTGGAATTTTGCTGGTAAGAAACAAGTTTCCAAGTTTCTTAGGAAAGATTAAATGATTGAAAGTTCTTTCTCAATTTTTCGGGTAGGTTGAAGTCATATCTTGTGCAAAAGAAAGTTAAGTTGAAAGCGATGCAGAGAAAAAGATTAAATAAAATAATACCTATCGTGTAGTGAACCTTTCTTGAAAAAAATTTGTGGAATTCTCAACTTCAAAAATTGCTAAATATGATAGATTTTTTTGTCAATTTCAGGTTAACACATTGGAGTTTCTTGTATTCTGGGCGGGTACTCTAGCTTCCATTATCTGCATAATATCCATACGGGATATAGGATACTACAAAATGAGCAGACAACTTGAATTGGAGCATTTATTGTTGCTCCTTTCGCAATCTGGTATTTTCATCTATAACCTTTTCCAAGTTTTGGGAGCCACCCATATGGCTGTCAGAGGTGGGGTAGCTTTCAATAAAGTCATAAGGTGAGGGCTCTAACTTAATTAACATCATATAGGGTGTCTCATTCGACCTGTCTGAGTATTTTCGCAAATTTTGATTTGTTGTTGAGTTATTGACGGTGGACACTTTCAAATGGGACACCCTGTACTTCCAAGGGTAATGAACATGACGTAGAAATAGGACCATAATATCCCTTTTCCCCTTTCCTCGAACATTCTTGGATTTCCACTTTAGTCTAGATGCTTTTAAGATTCTCTTTTGGTTCTTTTCAAAAGGGTTGAATTTTTTTAGGATCGTAACTTCAATCTCTTGCGTGATCCAAAGTTGCGCCCAGACGACTCTGGTGCTGGTAGCTTGGAGAAGGAGGTGTGTTTCAAAGTCCCACATGAGGAAGAAACCAGGGAAGCAGTTGGTAACTTTTCTGCTCCTCAGCAATTTTGCCAATTGGGTCATTTGTCGTTTTAACCACAACAAATCTACGTCTCATCCGATACAGATGGATTTTTACGGACTTCTTGCTTGGAATATTATAACGCACGTGTCTATACCTTTGATGCTCACTTATAGGTTCCAATCTACGGTGTGTTTTTACGAGATTTGGACGCACGTGTATAAAACAACTCCGATTGGTACTTCTTGTAGGGAATTTTCAGTGGAGAACGAGAGTTTAAGGGAACAAAGAATGTAATAAAAAAAAATCTTAAATAGCTGTTATTTCTTTAACCTTTCTATCCAGTTTCAGAACAAATTCCATCGAAGAATTTTCACATTCTTGATAAAAGTAATGATGATTATTCTTACAGAAGTCAAGAGTATCTTCCTTCAACTTCACTTTGTCTTGTTTCTATTGTTTATTCCTTTACCTCTTCTTCTTCGTTTCTTACAATCTTTACTCCCTATTCCATTTTCCTGCCAAAAATTAACAGTCCCATATAACATACTTTTTTGAAGGAACGAATTTCGTGAAATGAATAAATTCTTTCTTAAATTCAATGCCATTGACATCCTCTCAATCTATGTTTTCATTCGGGAATTCACGGGACGGAAAAAATGCTTTAGCGACTCATTTTTGTGGATTTTAGATTCCCCATCATAATGGAATTTTTTTTAACAGAAATCATTATTTCTCAGAATTTTCCCGACGTAAAATAACAAATTATTCGAGTAAACGATCGAAGTTTGTTTTGTAGATACGGGGTGGAGCAGTTATTCTCCAGTCTAGAGGTTTTCGAATGGAAATATTGGAAATGAAGGAATTCATTCAGCAAAGTTTAGAGAAAATTATTTTTCTTTTAACTTTATCAGTTTTTCACCTATTCTTTGGGTCCTTTTAAAAGTTGTTCCCCTTCTATATAAGCAGAAAAAAACTCCTTGGGACCATTTCCAATACTCTTGACAAGAAAATTCCCCACATAGAAGTTGAGTTAACTCTCTTGTTTCAATTTTTTTTAATTTGAATGTCTGCAACGAGAAAATGTGTCAATCTGAATGGATTACATGATATTTCAAACAAGATCTAAATACTATTCCATCTGATAGAGTTCCTGGATCTGATTTTCTTAAAATATCGTCGCGTTGTTGTCATTTCAATTTTTAGCTCGTTTTTTAATTTAGAACTCGTGTAAAAATATCACTGTCTTCTGTACTAGTACTTTAGATAATTTTATAAGAGTTCTAGTTGTGAATTAAGGAAATTGAACGTTTCATAAATAATTTCCTCATATAGAAATTTCTGGTATCGAGACTAAAGAAGGTGGTTTCAAAGATAGGGTTTTTTTGACAGTTTTCTTTAAATTTTTAGCTCGTTTTTAAATTTAGAACTCTTGTAAAATTATCACTGTCTTCTGTACTAGTACTTTAGATAATTTTATAAGAGTTCTAGTTGTGAATTAAGGAAATTGAACGTTTTATAAATAATTTTCTTATATGGAAATTTCTGGTATTGAGACTAAAGGAGGTGGTTTCAAAGATAGGGTTTTTTTGACAGTTTTCTTTCAATTTTTAGCTCTTTTTCAAATTTAGAACTCGTGTAAAATTATCACTGTCTTCTGTACTAGTACTTCAGATAATTTTATAAGAGTTCTAGTTGTGAATTAAGGAAATTGAACGTTTTATAAATAATTTTCTTATATAGAAATTTCTGGTATTGAGACTAAAGAAGATGGTTTCAAAGATAGGGTTTTTTTTGACAGTTTTCTTTCAATTTTTAGCTGGTTTTTGAATTTAGAACTCGTTTAAAAATATCACTGTCTTCTTTACTAGTACTTAAGATAATTTTATAAGAGTTCTAGTTATGAATTAGGGAAATTGAACGTTTCATAAACAATTTTTTTATATATAAACTGCTGGTATCGAGACTAAAGAAGGTGGTTTAAAAGATAGGGTTGTTTTTGACAGTTTTCTTTAATTTTTTTCATGTTGAATATTTGAAAACACCTCGTGTATAGATACAGGAAGTTCCAGATTCATTTTCGAAAAGAATAGTCAATTCCAAATCTATTTTATCTGGGTGTTATCATCCTGAATAACTGTGAAAAATTATTGATGTTTTTCCACAATCTTTTATAAATGAATCACTTCAAATTACCTCTTGAGAAAAACTCCGAAAACCTGGAGAACAGCTATTATGTGTGGGGTGCAATCTAGATCTAGTCGAGACGACAAAATGACCACCTGAAATCTAATTCTACCTTTCGCCATCAATGCTCGCAACGAATTTATGTCGGATTCTTCCTTTTTACTTTCGGGCCATTATGTTTGAGACAAACGTTCGGAAAATAGCACGAGGGCAGTATATAAGGGATGACGTGGCGACGATTCAATTTTTCTGGAGCACATTCATCTTTACGATGTCCGATAAAAAACGTTGCAGGTAAAATCAGGAATTAGAGTTAGCGAAAACGCATTCTACGCTATATCTCAATTGGAAGGCAATTCGTTTCTCTAAATGTTTTTTTTTTTCATAGGAAAAGAAAAAGAGCTAAAACTGATTATCATGGAACACTATCTTCCAAAGTTCTGTAGGTACTTGCAAATAAACTGCTTCACATGAGGTAGGGATATCGACTTATTGCAAAAAAATTAGTTTAAATGAGATTGTGTGATGAAAATTACAAGTTGCAGGAAATAAATTTAATTTAAGACCCTATTAGCCTCAGCGTTTGTTAATTTACTTCTTGGAATTTTCAGAAAACTCGTTTCAAATCAGAGCCGTTGATAAACTGAAAATTCTCGGAATATGTCGTAGTTTTTGGTCCTGAAAAATATTCTGTTTTTTTGTGTTATAACATGTTTGGTTTATCTATGGGAGATGATTGCCTTTCATTGGGGTCCCGTAGCGGTCTTCAAACATCTGAAGTGCCGAAAAATCATCACCTGGAAGGTCGTATCCGGTTTGAAAAAACCTCACGACCAGAGAGCGAGAATTTGTGGATTTTTAATTGAATATCGAAGGAATTTCGAAAGACAAGTGTGATTACGTCTCCAAATTAGCTGATGAACATGGTATCGAAGTGATTCTTCTGCAAGAAACCCACACGGCAACAGAAAAAAATCTTCGTGAAAGAGGACAGTTGAAAGTTATGTATTAATTGATTTTTTACAAGTTAAGCTTGTTATGTTATCAGTTCGTAATTTTCAACAGATTCGGAAAGGGGAAATTGATGGAGTTTTTTCATTTCTTTCAAATTTTGTGACATTTCTGTCATAAATAATCATAAACCTCCGAACATTATTTGGCCAAGAAATCTGAATGTTGATGTTTTTAAAGTATAGCAAATGCATTTCTTAAATGCATTTGATTTATTCTGAATAATCGGTTTCTTTTCTGCTTTTGTCTTTTTTCATTTCAGATTAAGAATTGCGAGTCGTTTCGATAAGAATCTGTTTATTCGAGCCCATCGACGGAAACATGGAGATGATCACATTGATGTCTTTCAAGATTTTCCTGATATTTAATATTTCATGTTATTTTTTTACGGGGAGACAGGTTTTTTCGGCTGAGGTTTTTTCCCCTGGCTGTAGTATCGTATGATACTAGTGATGATAGTATCATACGAAGAATGTTATGATACCCCGTTCTTTTTTACCTCAGGTTAGATAATTATATGCTTCAACACATATTGTATTATTTTAGCTTTTTTTTTCATAAGAATATATATTAGAAGACAAACATTCATGAAGCATATGCAAATAAGAACCAAAATTTCAGAAAAAAGGCGACCAGATTGACGAAATGTCTCATACTGATTTTTATTCGATCGATTCAAGTGGTTATTGAGTTTTAAATGATTTTACAGCGGTTTTCTCGAAGATCACATACTTTTCAAAACGATTGAATACGATACCTTACTCTTGTTTAGCAATATATTATTATTATTCATAAGGACATGAAAGCTTTCATCTGACGGAATATTTTCTAATACAACATGACGTTTCTTTATTTCTCTTTTGTCGCAAAAATCGAGTTTTTTTCAATCCCAAGTAGAACCATAGATCAAATTATTGAACAACTTGCATTCGAACATAAAAACATTCGTTCACCCTTCTTGAAACTTGTCGGAGGGAAAACTGTCGACTTGGAACAGAGCAAGGTAAGAAGGAAGAGGTCTCAGGTGACAAAACTCTGCTTAACTGATATTTATTGTCCGGATCTGGCTTCGCAAAGATTTTCCAACACCCTGCTACTCTAATTCAGACGAATGAGCATGTTCAGCATTTCCACACATTTCCCTCAAGGAAATATGCAGCTTCCCGCCCTAAATCAAGAAGATGAGAGCAGGATACAACAAATTTTTCATATTTTAAATCCCATTCCGTCTAAATTTAATTCTTATTCATCAAAAATTAAGTCTAGAATTGAAGAAAAATGAGAACGCTCTTTGAATTCTCAGCCAGGCTGGTCACCCGTTCAGATGTCGATCCCGTCGAACACTGCTTCAAATTTCATTCGAACGAAAGTGTCGATAAAATCACAGAATTAAAGCTTCAAAAAACCATCGAAATTAGGTTATCCTCTATTATCAAACATTGAAATTCAGTTGAAATAAGTTCAATTAATGATCCTAAAGATTGCTCAAGATGTTCTTAACACAATATTGGAACTTGCTCTCTTGCTCCTTGATCATAGATATAACCACGGACTTCATCCCATCGGCGCAGATCATAGAAGTGCTCTCGATTCCATTCAGCTTCTTCTCTACTTTGGCCTTGATGGAATCCAACTGATCGTTTGCTACCTGCAAGGCTTCCTTAATGCATTCTACTTCTTTCTCGCAGTCTTCAGCGTCTTTATCTACGCAAACTTTCAATTCCTTCTCTAGTTTATCTGAAACACGATCAACAGAAACTACGTACAATTTGACCAGTAAAAGGGACAAGTCAGCTCGGCACACGCTGTATATGACTGATTCCGTAGTGTTGATTAATTTCATACGGACTCTGTCTTCTTCTAGACAGTCTGCGATGCTCTTTTTTTCTATCAAGGACTTGCCGTAAGCTGAGGCTTCAAGGTCTTCCAATATTTCCCTTTCGGTCTGTATATCGCGTTTGGTGTTCTTTATTATAGTTTCGATGTCTTTTCTCGTGTTTTCTATTTTTAGAGCTATGTCAGCTATTGTTATGTTCATTAAGTGTTCCGTTTTGCTCACATCGTGGTGTGAACAGATTCATTAGATCTTCCACACATGCTGATTTGGCCTATAAAAAAAAATGAAGGAAATTCTCAGAGATATAACAAAAAAAATTAGTTATCCATTTATGGCCATCAAAAAAAAAAGTCCAAGTCAACAAACTCATGATCGGTTTTTAAAAACGTTAACTAAATATTATTTTTTATTCAGACCGTCTTGAAAGATATAAAATAATAATAATAAATTTCTGTGAAATTATTTTTATGATGCAAACACAGTTTATATGTTGGAAACACTGAAAATCAAGATGAAACTCTAAAAAGTCTTACCTGGCAAACCAAAATTAATAATAAGGCAGGAATTAGACAAAAACGCATCTTGTAAACGTATATTTTCGAATTTCTATAGAAAACTGATTAAAAATGTTGCCAAGCAAAGTGCTTATCTGCACTTGAGACGAATTCAAATGAGATGATAATATCGATTATTTCTAGATCTCTTGATTGAGAGTTTCGAGTGTATATCAGCACTTTGACTCCATTCTGCAGCAATTATCGAAGATAATATACTTATAAATTCGAATAATTTTCCACTTTCTCAATACTACTTGTTCATTTCATAAACTTGCCCAATTTTATTCGACAAATCGAACAAAATCCGTGTGATAAATATTCAGATTATCATGTTCATTTATTGATCTGAGAGTACAGATTAGTGCTCTGTCAAGCACTGAAGATTAAGTGTAATGGCAACAGTGACAAAAATGCATATGATTCAGGGGGATCCCAGTCATAGATTCTAAACGATTCTGTGATTCATAAATTAAGGTTGACAACTCATCAGCTGAATCAACATAATTAAAAAAACCTGATAAATTTATCTAACATTCAGTCTACGAACAAAGAGCAGTCAAAATGGCGTTGAAAACACCAATTAGTATATTGCAAGAACTTATGGTAGCGAAAGGTTTACCTTTTCCAGATTATTCTTTCCAAAGTATCGGAAGTCAGGTACAACCTAAATTTTCTTGCACTGTGAGAGCAGCCTCTGTCACTGCAGTTGCAGTGGCTGCAAACAAGAAAGACGCTAAACAAAAAGCTGCAGGAAGTGCCTTGGAACAGCTTCAAAAATCCAGCGTTGGAAGATTTTCTACTACTGGAAGCCCTGATATTTGTGACACTGTTACAACGACATTTTTGATGAAGACACCCCCCAAAGACTTCCAGAACGGGCTGAATTACATTGGGAAATTGAACGAATTCGCTGCAAGATACCGGTGTTCAACTGGGGTAAAATATGAAGACATTCCGTTTGGCAGTAGCGGAATGTTCCAAGTGAAATGCATGTTTAATCAAGTCGAAAGTTTTGGGTACGCCTTGAATAAGAAACAAGCGAAAACAGATAGCAGCTTTCGAAATGCTCGAGAAGTAAGTACTAATTCCAAAACTACAATCGTTAAACTTAAACCTTTCAGACTGAGAAATATAAAGATTCAGCCTATCGTCAAGGTAAACGAGGAAGAAAATTTGAAAGTTATGGAAACTTTCATCAAACTGTCGCATACACAAATTCAATCGACAGAAAAAATTAGGGATGTGAAACCAACTCCTAATATTAAGGTATGAAATAAATGTACGATAATTATTTCGTAAAGCTTTATTAAGTGAATAAAAATGCTTGAAGGTGAACAGTTATGGTTTGGAAGAGGCCATAAGGAAACTGAAGGATTTGAATCTAACCTATCACGTGGAAACACTGCAAAAAGAACCTTGCATTGTCGCAGTTCAATTGAGAGAGAATTCGGTGACTGCTTTAGGTACAGGCGAAAATGAGGCCTGCGGCGACCACTAAAGCCATGAACAAGGTTCTGGGAACTCTCACACTGTATGGTCTGTTCAAGTTGTAGTAGTCAAATTCTCAAGTTTGAAGCAGGTCAATAAAGGTATTGATATTGTTGATTTAGGGTTATATTTTTTATTAATGTTACTATTATGGCGAATTTTTCTATTAAAAATATTTACGAGTCTTTTTCTCAATCGAAATGAACCTCTGGTTGAACGATTTCTAATTAATGTCTGTTGTCTTGCTCAATTTGTGGTTGTTGAAGTAATTCCTATTTTGATCTTTGTTTCTTGTAAAAGAATCCCTTTTTATGGACCTGTGTTTTCCAGCGAGTCATGAAAAGTCCTCTCCCCTCCAAATAAAACATGTTTTTTTTTCAATCGCTTTAAAATTCGTGAATTTTCGCTGATCCAACTCGAAATCAAATTAAAATCGCGATCTTTTCAATTGTGTTGTGATTGGAAATTTTGCATAGTTACGGTCGTCATGCAAAATTTATTCCAACCGACATAGAATGATACGTATTAATCTATGATCGACATAAAGTATAATAATTTATTATTGTTGGTTGTCACTTTGTTGCTGCTGTGAAGTGAAAATATCTTCAAAAAGTGAAGATTTGGATGATCAAACAGTATTTTTCTTTGCGCCATTAAGTCTATTGAAAAATATTCCGCAATTTATGATAGTTTCGTGTATTGGTGCAATTCGAAAAGTGCGTCAGTTTTATCAAAGAATGTTTCAACAATATGACTAGAGGTAAAAAATGAAAATGGCGACTTATTGGTCCCGATTTTTCACGATAGTCTCGACTGGATATCGAACAAGAAATACATTTTGGTAAAATGTTTGAAGTTGCGCACGTTTTTGAAAAAATGGAATGAAGGATATTATGCAAGGAATCGAGTTTTTCCAAGCAGCAGTTATCCGTCTGAATCATCGGATGATTTGCATTTAGGATTCAAGGTAACAATCGTATTTCAAGTAATTCTAATATTATATTTTGCTCATTTAATGTAACAATGGAATATAGATGAGGTCTGAATTCAATCATTTTTTACATCGCAACAATTTTTCGAACGGCGCATAGAGTTGGGTACACCCATTCGATGATCCTGTCATTCGAAAAATAATTATTGTATGTTTGAGTGAACAATTATTTATTTAACAAAGCCACTTCGTGGCGAGTTTTTGAATAAACGAATTTTGGAATGATCCTTCCGTACTACACCATTTCCATGTGTAATTCAGAAATTGTCAAATGAATTTCGGATAACTCAATTTAATCATTTGATATTTTCTGAAATTCAATTGACAACTCTCATTTGATGTTTTCTGAAATATAATTGACCAATCTGAAATACAAGTGATGTTTTCTGAATGTCAATTGACGATTTCTGAATTACAATTGGAAATGGTGTAGTATATGATATTTTCTCTAATTCATTGAATTTCTTTTGGAATTAATTCTTAATTTTCATGAATATGGTTCAGTGATTTTTGCATTGAAATTTATTGATTGGCAGAACTGTTTCCTTCCCCATAAATTCGTGACAGGAGGCAACATTATAAAAATTAAACTTAACTATGAAAACTGTGTGAAATTGAGACATTCTCGCACGATTTTCGTCAGAATGAGCAAATTTGACACAGAATATCGCAGTTTTTCGACGTATTAGTATTCCTTCAAACTAATTATTTTAAGGGACTGTCTCATAAAATATCGTCGCATGAATGCAGAACTATAACAAGTCAAAAAGCACATTTTATGAGACATTTTTCTCATGAATTACATGACGTTCTGCCTATGTTTTGAAATCATGAAAATATTCTGTTTACGTATAAGAGAGGATTTAGCAGTTTCCGTTTATTTTTTTGCTTTTCTTGATTCAAATGAGAAGTCATAATACAAGAAATGCCCAAAACAGTCAGTCGTAGTTTTAACGCTTGAAGTTACAGATGTATTTAATCTTATTACGCTTTGCATAATTGTGATTTTTCGCTGATGGATTAGAGCTAAAAGGTAAAGGGCGTTTCTTAGCCCCATTCAATCGATTTTTATCATCAGAAGAATGCATAGTATTTTCTAAACAAACATAAGTTAGGGGTATTGACTTAAATTGCAAAAAAATGTAGTTCAAATGCGATTTTTTATGAAAATTCATATTAATATGATTTCAAAATGCAGGTTATAAAATTTATTTAGCCTGTAGGTCTGCAGCGTATACAGGGTGGTTAAGAAAAATCGAGTAAAATAACGAAATTTTATTCCAGAGAATTCAAGCATTTTAAGACTATCAATACAATGTATGACATCAATAACAGCTCGTTCCAAATCGAAGCCGTTGATAAACTGACTCCATTTCAAAAATAAGAACATTCATGAAGCATATGCAAAGAAGCAAAATTCAGAAAAAAGGATACCAGATTGACGAAATGTCTCATACTTTATTTTATTGGATAAATTCAAGTTGTTATTGAGTTTTGAATGATTTCTCAGCGATTTTCTCGAAGATAACATACATACTTTTGAAACGATTGAATACGATAAACTCTTGTGGACCTAACCTAACCTATCACCGGTAGCTATTACAGGGGCGCGTAAAACGACGATCTTGTAAACTTGTGACAGTCCTGCATTCATTCTGAAAACCCCCAAAAAACGATCATAAAAACACCAAACCCATTTTTCACCTTTTTTTATTTGAAAACTTATCATAATAGATCGGAGGTTCGATGTTCATCAAGACACATAAAAGTTCTCCTTGTCCTCCTTATACCTCGCCTTCAGCAGGTAATTCTTCGTCAACTCGTTCCTCCCAAACGTGTAACCCTCCACAGCCAACTGACAGTTGTATAAAACATCGCCGTCTCCCAAAGACGTCTGATCTTGTTGTCCTCATAAAACTCCAAAGGCTTGAAATAATTATGCAGGGTCTTGAATGTTACTGGCTTCCTCAAAACGTCATTTTTGACCCTCCTACCTCCCACGTCTTCTGGTTGAATCATGTTCTTGATGAAGGAGAGGAAGTTCATCAGGGTAGAGTTGTTGCGAGGCTCTAAAGAGCTCATCGGGTGTAGAGTGAACTCTGAAAAAATTAGGTTGATTCATGACTGTAACAAGGATTTAATGTTATAGAGTAAGATCCCAGGACCTTCAGACCTTACTTATTTTTGAAGTTACGAATTTTTACAGTATAGACAACCTTGTATGTGTTAAATAGTGTGTGCATACTCGCTATCTTGGCTAGGTAAAAGGTAGAAAAAGACAAAAACATACCGAACTTTCTTAAATTCGAAGAACTGATTTTTAATATATGTCACGCAGAATATTGAGAAAAATAAATATTTCATATTGCCAGACAATTTCCGTGGCCGTAATTCCTCCCAGACGCTTCAAATTTCAATAAAAAAATGACAGGTTAGAAATATTGTTGCGAAATGGGCAGATTCAGCACTTTTGTTAAATTCGAAGCACTGATTCTCATATATGTCAAGCAGAATATTATAAAAAAAGAAAATTTTCATATTGCCAGACCATTTCCGTGGGTCGTAATTCCTCCCAGACGCTTCAAATTAAAAAAAAAATCACAGTTAGAAACATTGTTGCGAAATGGCCGGATTCAGCACTTTTGTTAAATTCGAAGCACTGATTCTCATATATAACACGCAGAATATTATAAAAAATAAATATTTCATATTGCCAGACTGTTTCCATGGGCCGTAATTCCTCCCAGACGCTTTAAATTTTCATTAAAAAATGAACTTTTCTTACATTTAAAGTCTTCAATTTTGAATATAATCGTTGGGGAAATATTTTAATTCCTTTTGTGGAAAGCCAGACCAATCCCAAGGGCCAAATATTCTGCCAGTACACAATCAGAATTTTTATTAGTTTCCTAGAAACTATGAATTTTTTACCTATAGAGTGTATGCGAGGAATTACGGCCCACAAGGCAGGTTCTACCAACTTGAGGAAATTCGAAGAACCCATAGTTACGAAACCTCTATCAATAAAAATATTGTAAAACGCCAGGTACGAGTTAACCATCGAGAGAAGCTGAGAATGAAGATTAAGATGAAAAAGATTATATTTTTTGATTTCTGTTATAATTATAATAATAAATTGTCATTACCATAATTTGATGTTGAAAACATACACTTTGTTGGCAAAAAATTAATAGTTTCTAGGGACCTAACAAAATTTTGATTGTGTCTGGCAGAATGTTTGGGCCTTGAGATTGGTCTGGCTCACCACAAAAAAGTATCAAAATGATCCCCTGAAGACTTCGACTGTAAAAAAGTTTTTTCTTTTTCAATGAAATTTAGAGCGTCTGGGAGGAATTACGGCTCACGAAAACGGTCTGGCAATATGACATATTTATTTTTATAATATTTTGCGTTACATATATAAGAATCAGTGCTTCGAATTTAACAAAAGTGCTGAATCTGGCCATTTCGCAACAAGGTCATTTTTTTTATTGAAATTTGAAGCGTCTGGGAGGAATTACGGCCCGCGAAACTGTCTGGCAATATGAAATATTTATTTTTCATGATATTCTGCGCGACATAAAGAAATCAGTTCTTCGAATTTAAGAAAAGTTCGGTTTGTTTTGTCCATCTATTTCTACCTTCTACCTGTGAACGGGCCGCCTAGCCAAGCTAGCGAGTATGCCACACACTATTTAACACATATAAGACTATCTATACTGTGAAATTCGTTACTTCAAAAATAAGTAACGTCTGGGGGCCCCGGGATCTTAGACTATTACCCTTCCTAGTGACGCTCTTGACCCCAATAGGGGGAAGTTTTATAATCAGGAACTCGATCTAACAACCTCCCTAAGATGTCAGCAATCTGAGGCAGATAAGGCGTGTCTTGTACAGCTATATGAAAGGACTTCTGGTACGATGGCAGCCTGATATCCCTGTACAATCTACAAAGGTACTCGAAAACTCTACAAATCACGAAACTTTAGGAACGTCTCCTGGCTTGTAAATAAGAAACTTACTCGTAAGAACGTCGCGTGTTTTTTCCTCACGTAAGCCCATGTAGACCTCAACCTGAAGATTGCCAAGCTCTGGAGACCGCTCAGCACGGTTTTGCAAGATTGGTAGTTGGACATCTGATGGCACTTGTCTGCAACATTGATGAACCTCGCTATCAGACGTGCTCTGACCTGAAACCAAAGTTGGATTAAGAAATTTAATCTTTAAACGTCTTCTTCAAACCTTCTCTGATTCCTCTCTCAAGATCTCAGTGGTGACCAAACAGCTTATCCTGTGGCCGAAAGCTATAATGGCTGAAACGTTCGGGTATTCTTCGACGATTGCTGCCATATTATAGTCCCCAACTCAATACTGGTAACCCTCACCAACAACTCCTTATCAATGAGAGTCAACTGTTGGGCCAAAGTGGTAGAATCAAAAGTCCAGGCGGAGAGGATAACGTCCAACCCAAAGACCGTTTGAGCTTCTGCAAAGGCGTTTGTTTCTCCCTTTCAGAGACTCTAAAACCAAGAACCACCAGCAGAGACCTAATAGAAATTAACAACTTGTTGGCAGGTCAAGAAACTACCTAGGTTTCTTCTGTTGCTCGACTTGCAGACCCTGCTCTTGGTTTGGGGCGGTGTTCAAGGAGTCTATGTCCATGTCTGAGTTGTTCTCGCTTCTAGTCCTCAGCTTCTTTCGGCAGCAGAACTTCTTCAAGGCCAGTTCTTGAAGAAACAATTCATGAAGAAGTCATCGTGAAAGTATGAGAGCAACTAGTACTTCGCTAAAAAACTAACGCACATACTGAAAATCTCAATTTTAATGAAAGTTAACTCTATATTGACTTTATAACTTATTTCATGTTCTTACGGAAGGTTTTGAACGAAACAAGACACATTAAATGAAAGAAAAATTCAGGATTTCATCGAATCTTATGTGAAAGAAAGGAATGAACAATTTTTCAAAATACTGAAATGTGATAAGTGAATTAATAATAATATTTCCACTCCTTGCGTTAATTACAGCTCGGCAACGACGGTTCATACTCAAATGAGTGATCTTAAATGTTCTGATCTAATCCATCCCAGATTTCTTCGAGTTAGATTCCTAAGTCATTAAGAGTAGCTGGATGATTTTCTGAACTTCTCAGCCTCTATTGAGGTTGTCCCAAACCTGCTCAATCGGATTGAGATCTGGACTTCTTGCTGGCCATTCCATTCGAGAGACTTCAACCTCTTCAAGGTACTCCTGAACGATGCGCGCACGATGGGTCTGCATTATCGTCCATAAAAATGAAATTTTCACCAATGTATGGGGCAAATGGCACTATATGCTCTTCAAGAATGCTCCTTATATACTTATCAGCATTCATAGTTCCATTATCAACGACCACTAGGTCTGTGCGAGCAGTCAAAGATCTTCCACCCCATACCATAATCGATCCTCCCCGAAACCAGTAGTATTCAGGAAATTGCACTGAGCAATATCTTTCATGTGGACGTCTGGTATACAAGGGAAGGTCGATCACAATGGTAGAGGCAGAATCTAGACTCATCTGTGAAGAGAACTCTTTCCCAATCGGCTCTCTCCCAATGGATATGCTCTCTCGCAAAATCCAAACGCGCCCTTCGATGGGCTGGGGTAAAGACTGGGCCTTAATCATATTCTCTGAGGCGATTTCTTATTGTCTGAGTGCTAATTTGCAGCCCATGAGTTTGCAAACCGTTTGTCTCAACGAAGAAACTCTCAAGTAACGTTCTTGAATGG